>JAFIRS010000839.1:0-529455 GCA_018342105.1 Gonioctena quinquepunctata
TTTAAGGGCGGCCAAGGTTACGAAAAGGATGTGTGGGCAGTTCGTCTTGTTCCGTGTGTACGATGTTTTACTTTGTTTCTGACGTCATATCTCGGTTTCGCTTTATAGTAATTTCATGCCCTGTTACTACTCTACACGACCGTTAGTGTGGCTCGTCCTTAGAACAAGGCCCAACTGACGGCTTCCATACAATTTCGGCTAACTAGAGAACCAACTCCACGGTTCCTACTCCTAGCTCTATCTTGCGCTACCGTTAGTGTGGCTTGTCCTTAGAACATGGCCCAACTGTACCCCACTTCGGCTAACTAGAAAACTGACACTATGTTACCTACTCCTAGTCCTGTCCTGCGCGACCGTTAGTGTGGCTTGCCTTAGAACATGGCCCAACTGTTTACCCACTTCGGCTAACTAGAAAACTAACACTATGTTTCCTACTCCTAGTCCTGTCCTGCGCGACCGTTAGTGTGGCTTGTCCTTAGAACATACCCAACTGACGATTGTACCCACTTCGGCTAACTAGAAAACTAACACTATGTTTCCTACTCCTAGTCCTGTCCTGCGCGACCGTTAGTGTGGCTTGTCCTTAGAACATGACCCAACTGACAGATTGTACCCACTTCGGCTAACTAGAAAACTAACACTATGTTTCCTACTCCTAGTCCTGTCCTGCGCGACTGTGAGTGTGGCTCGTCCTTAGAACATGGCCCAACTGACGGATTGTACCCACTTCGGCTAACTAGAAAACTAACACTATGTTTCCTGCGCACGGTACACTCGTCGTTCTACCTGACTATCCCTGCGCAGGCTCACCGGTACTTTTGCACTTTACACTCACTCGGTATACTGTCGGAGGCACTAACTCGCGTGGTGATCAGATCTCGGTCTCCACCGGTTCTGCTTCTCCGAAGTGTGCTTGAGGAAGGCCCAGGCGATTTTTCCCCCTCTGCTCTTTACCTACGCTCTGGCGGACACTTGCTGATCTTGTGATCCTATATTTACCAACGGAGTGACGTCAGGAAGCGGGCGTCACGACGGCTGATGCTACGGTTCGGAACACGACTGGTATTGTCCACTAGTCGGGTGCTACTCGTTCAACTGCGTCTGTAGGTCTGCCGTGGTACTTTCGCTCGAGCTCGGTAATCAACCAACTCATTGAAAAATCGCTGCCCAGAATATTCGTCGGTTTCCTTTTCTCTAGCTGTCCCCCCTCCGCAATTATGCGCGCTTCAATTTGGTGACTTTGGAAAGTTTAGATACAAACTATATTCGTATATTTACCCAGGTATCGTTTCACGTGATGTGACGCGATGTTTATTGCCAATACCGATCGATGTTGTTTCAATCGTTCGTTCTCGATCCGCTGGCGCGCGCAATTACCAATCGCCCGTACTTTACAACCACGCTCGCGGTATCGGCGTGATCTATGGAGGGTGTTTAGCCTATTGATAGGGTTAGGGGTAATCCACGGACTCATCACGAACATGAATGGTATTTTTAGACCAATTATTACTGATGGTGTGAATTTGAATCTGTACAAGGAGCTTTTGGTTGTGTAAAAAATCGGAAAAATAACGGAAAAATAGTGACTTCGTCACAACAGCAAGCCGTGTTTATGTTTAATCGTCGATTTATCGAAAGCCTTCGATACAGTAAGCCACCAACTGCTCTTGAACGGCTCAGAAGATATTGGAATACGCAATAATGAATTGTTGTTTTTTGAAAGCTATCTCACCAACAGACATCAAGTTGTGAGGATTGAGGATACTCTCAGAAATAAGACGCTTATTGAATATGGAGTTCCGCAAGGGACTGTCCTTGGTCCTACTCTCTTCAATATATATATATATATATATATATATATATATATATATATATATATATATATATATATATATATATATATATATATATATATATATATATATTAACGGGTTATTCTCTTTGGAAAATGATGACATCATAGGGTTTGCCGACAACACAGCTATCTTCTATAGGGAGGACACCTGGAATGATCTGAGAGTTACTGCGAAAGCTGAATTCTCACGAATTAAACAATGGCTTGATTCCAAATTACTGACCGTGAACACGGAAAAAACCACCTATCTGTACTCCACCTGTAACTCCTCTAGTAGACCGACCTCCAACCAGCTCAATGTGAATTCCCATTTGAAGATATTCACCATATACCCTGAAACAAAAATTAAGTACTTAGGCATAATTATCGATACTCACATGAAATGTGACTTACATATAGCATATCTGTTGGAGAGATTGAGAGCAATATTGTATAAATTCAGGAAACTTAAAGAATTCTTACCTGAAAATTACCTTATTCCCCTTATTCCCTAGTTGAAAGCCACCTTCGTTACGGGATACTCGTTCGGGGCTCAGCTGCAAAAACTCGTCTCCATACCTTGGAAGTCATACAGAGAAGATTCTTGAAATTAATTTTTTCAAAGAACTCCCGGTATCCAACAAATACATTTTACACTGAAACGAAAATATTCGATATCAGGCAATTGTATTACCACTGTTCCTGTGTGCGACATCACTTACACAAGCAAATACCAGAACATGAACACAACACTCGAAAAAAGCAACACTATATCATTCCATTCATGTCCAAAACAGCTACTCAAAGGTCTCACTCTTACCTTGCACCAAATTTATATAACAGTATTCCAGAAAACATGAAATCACTGATCAATATGAACCAATTCAAACGTAACCTGAGGAATACCTAATCGAAACTGGTAGATCTGTGCATCATTATTTTCACAATTAAAATAGAAGAACTCTAACTCGCTGTATTTGAATACCCACAATTTAATGTTTCACATATTCTGTTATTTTATCAAACTAACATTGTCTTTTAAACATTTACTCTTTTATACTATGTATCTGATAATTTATTAATATATTTTATACCTGTTTATCATTCAAATATTTCACCCACCCACGTATGGGTGGGTGAGAGATGTAAAGTGAAGCGGTGGAACGTTCATGTGTGAGATAGATTCAGTTGGGAGATAAAGTCGCGCGGCGAACTGAAGAATGATTTGATGTATGTGTTGGAGAGAGAAAGCAGATCATTTCTGTAGTTAATGGATATATGATAAGCTACCCACATAAAATCTTCAAAAAATTTGACTTTTCTTGAAAAAAAGTTGATTGTGGAAAAATCAAACTTTAAAAACGATGTTTTGAAGTAAGTATATTGTAACGGATTGATAAGTCATACAGTACCTTCGATTTCGTTTTTTCAGAATACCGACATGTTGAGTTATCTCTAATAATAACGAAGTTTTCCGAGCCCTTTTGACTTTGGAAAATGCTCAATTGTGTATCTTGACATCGAGACGAATCCATTAATTCTCAAATCTCCCTTATCGGATTCCAATCAGAAGTCACTTCCGGTTTATGAGTTTTTGGTGAATTTGGGTATAATTCAATGTCGTCATTACGAACTAATATATGGTTTTGCTATTTAATGTCATTTCTAGCATTTAAATCGTGATTTATCGTTCTATGATAGAGTTCTGGAGTGAAGATAGATGCATTCACAGGCTGTGGTTGTTCTCCTCCATTTTGACACTTCACATGTTTCGCGCGTGCCACCATCATCATCATGCACAGCGCTCACCACCATCATCAAGCGCTATACGTGACGTGTGGCAATATCGTAGAACGAACATAGCATAACTACTGAGTCCATCCCCTCCCAATGGTTGGATTTCCTTTATCTGTTATTTTTCCTCGTCTTCTAGCGATAATTCTCTCGGTTGCGAGCCAAAGTTGGCATGGGGTCGAATGATACCCATTTTTCTTCGAGATACTTCATCGGCGGAACGAGGTAGGAACATTCTATCTCTTGCGCGAAGTCCTGTAGTACTTTGGTTTTCGGTGCCATAAAATACGATCTGTTGGCATAGGTTATGGTTCCTGCTAGTACTCCTTCGTTCGTCGAATTTCGACCATGACTGGTTTAGTAGGTGTATAACTTCTCCACTTATTTTCGTAATATATCCTGGTTCGTTATATACTAGTAACGATACTGTTCCAGGAACCTGCTGAGCCATTATTAGCCTCTTTTTCAGCACTTTTTGTTTCAATTGACACCTTCTATACATTGTGTTCTGCATTCAAGAGTTGAGGTTTCGTTTAAATGACTGTTCGATGTAGAGGAATTCAGAATTCACGTATGTAATTGGGTCGACGATAGGTTCTCCTTAAGTGGTTGAGGTAGAACATGCTCACTTTAGCAGGGAATTCAAGAATGAGGATTCAGGAGTGTTTCTTCATCCAGAATTCAAAGTTGGAAATATATGTTTGCTCAATTAACTATAACGCAAATATATTTGAACGGTCCTCCACTATCATATACTGGTTTCTATTTGCTCCTAGTTTTTTCATTACTTTCGTGGTTCTTTCGTCATACAGTTGCCGGTATCTTTCATATCCATGTTGTGGTATCGGGTCCCACGCGGTCACTCCTAGTACTGAGTCTGAGCAGTACCCTTTTCGAAAGTTGCATGAGTTGGCTTTCCAGTGATATTGAGTTTTCCTCTAGTCGGGCTAGGTATTCTTCTATGGTAATTTCCACAGTAGCGATAACTAACAACGTTTTTAAATTCTTGGTTCACCATAACAAAAGTTTCTCCTGTACTTTTCCCGTCTGCGTCTATAGTTCCGGCCTGTTGAATGAAAGTGCTTTGAGTTGTGTTCTGTTCGAGTCTGATCACTGCACTGCGGAATTATCTGAATTCTAGGAACTGGTGAAGGCTAAGCAGGTGTCTCTTTCCACTGTTTTTAGGTAGCTGTTCAACTATTTTTTAGAATAGACGAGTGTGAGAACATTCCGCAACTCATCGATAGTTGATTTACTTCAATGGAGCAGGTTTTGACTGGTATTCTTTCGTATTATTTCTTTCAATCACTGATACCCTTCGATCCTGTTTGATATGAGCATCTTCTTGTATTGAACAATCTTTTACGTTACGCATCGAGATTGCCGTTATATTCGCATATGGGTTCCTACAGTCATGTGCTGTTTCTTCCATGTCCATACTGTATGGTAGTAGGGCGGTAGCTAGAAGAAAAAACATACAGATTCCTGGTCAATTCAACCTGTTCAAACTTCGGTGGACTTTATATTATTTATATTATTCACATAATTCAGGGTCCTTATCTAAACGGTCGTTAAAATTCATGTCATGAAATACAAGTGGTTACTATAATCTTATTTTGGTTCTTCTAAGCTCCACGGAAGATTTTCCGCTATTCCTTTAGAGCGAGTCTGATTTCAAGGTTCAGGTAGAATATCTACAGGGGGGATGGGCTCTCGTTGCGTTCATCATTTGCACTTGAGTCTTGATTCATTTGTTGTTCATTTGTTGATTCTTGTTCTCTAGGCTGAGTCGGTTCTGGGTTCATGTGTAACGGGGAATTTTCCATTGGTGTATGCAATCTGTTTCTCCACTCATTTCCATGTTGTTACTGATTTTTGCGCCAGGTCCTTGTTGACAGATAGATTATTTCTTTCGAAGGCTTTCAAGCGATTCGCGAGTACTATTTGCGTTTTTCGTTTTCCCATCATTTGAATCTCAAAATTCAACGGGATCAGTTATGTTATAACCCTGCATTGACCAATTCACTTTGGCTGGAGTTTTGTGGCTAATTTTTGTCCTGGCTTCGTTATGGATGGAGATTTTGACTTTACCCGGATTCCAAGGAGAAATTCCTTCTGTTTGGTCTTTTTGTTGAAGTTCTTTTGGTTCGTAGTGGTCGTTTTCTCCAATGAAGTCCTGGGAGTTACTAGTTCTGAGGCAAAGTTTTTCCCTAGGTCGTAGCGGATAACAGGGGCCTGTAGTGTAAGCTGGTGAGGTAACTCCACATCTCTTCCATATAACAAGAAGTGGGGGGTTTCCTTCGTGAAAGCGTGAACTTGATTTCTTATGGCAGACATTACAAAAGGTCGGGACTCTGGGTTGACAGAAAATGAGCCAAGAATGTTTTCAGATGACCATTAAATCTCTTCAGTACGCCATTGGTTGGTGGATGGAAAGCAGTAGTAGGCGGCTTCTTCATTATACGAAGAGGATTGATAGGAATTAGGAGTCTCTGTCATTGGGTAAATATTTTGGGGCTCCGTATCTTGATATTTTATTTTCTACAAAAACCTTGGCAATAGTTTGAGGTGGTAAATAGCTGTGGATATGTACTTATTTTCTTTACTTGTTTGATTTAGCAGGTCAACAATATCAATGGCTATAAGTTCAGAAACTGCCGAGGCTGTAGTTCTGAAAGCTTTTGGTTCGGACTTTTATGTAGGCAAGGCAAGACAAGATATTCTTTTCGACTGCACCATGATTACCCAGTCTTCTGCCATGCCGGATGAAAGGAGACGCTAGTGGCAGCCATACATACATATTTCTACTGGCCCAATATGAGAAATGTTAAGCACTACTGCCAAAATTGTCACTCGTACCTTGAAACATGACATCGGATGTATCATGTTTCGAGGTACATATATCTTGTTTTTTCTTCCACCTCCTTTTCTAGTAACGTATAGTACATTATCATAAATGTTAAAATTGGGATCATCTTCTTCCAGTGTTTCCATTATCTGTGAGCTAGGGTCCTTTATGAATAGCAGGGATACAAGGGGCCTATGGTCCGTGATAATGATGAAGTGGGTGCCTCCTCCTTGTTCTAGTCGAAACAGTTGTCTAGAATCTCTGTACAAGTCTACAGTCTCCTCCATTACTTGAATCGTATTCTCAAGTATATCGAGCCTTCATATGGCAAATAGATTCCTTGTATATCAAATTGTGATTCTTATTTCTGTCAATTCTCATATCTGTGATTGTACTAAGTTCAATTAAAAATATTTTGGGTCCGCTTTCTATCATGGCCGTTCTATACCTTCAATTTTTATTCCGGTTATGTTCCATTGATCCTGATTATGTGAGAATGACAGTATCATTTTTCTTGACATTTCAGTTGAACTTTTCGATCTTGTATCCCTAGTTCCGACGAGTTTTAGCAGTCCGTTTAAATCCTTGTCATTGCGTCTAATATTTCTCGAACTGGTCCTGACGTTTCTACACTCTATATCAAATGACCTGGTCACTTTCAGTAGAAGCATAATCTATTCTGGGCACAATAGTTGCCGATAGTGTGACCTACTTTCCTACCGTACTCACATCGTTTCACTCAAAATTCCGAGCGATTATCATTCCTGCAACATTGTACCAAGTGACCCACTCAGTTATACGAATTGGTTTGGCATAATTATTCAGGTTTCTACAATCCATATTTTGTAGTTTGTTTAACGTCTAATTTATTTCATGCTTTTTGGAGACATTCACGGCTTCTTGAATTGTATTTGGACTTGCGCCATTGGGTCGAGTAGTCCCATCGAAAACTGAGCTATGACTTCTTGCTCGTGTTTTTGTGCTGAAATCCTATCTACTACTGCTGTTTCTATGAGTTTCAATAACTTGGCAGCAATTATTTGCTAGGAACTGGCAGCTCGTTTTGTCGCTGGCTGTGTACATTCACAAAAATTTCTCTGATCCTGTCCTGTGATTTTCATAATTCCGAACTGTTCTTTTAAACCCTTCTTGAGCTCATCTCAGCTACGGGTAGTTCGAAGTTGCGTTTCGCAATTCCTCTGAGTTTTAATCTAACTATCGAGACTATTTCTGTCTCAGACCACTTGGCTAGAGCAGATGTGTCTCCGTATTTCCACTATAAAATGTCAAATCTCCCAAAGAAATATTCATCGCTGTTTCATCTGCCATTGCTGGTTGCGTTGGAGTCATAGTCGACGTTGTTGATGCTGTAGAGTTGGACGGTATTTTCAATAGATTTTCAAACTCACAATTTTTTCAATAAACCTTTCCACTGTACTTTTTTTAACTGACAGCTTTTTGATTCAGATTCCTTTGGTGCACATCTTCGAAACTGTGATAGCATGTTTTCGAAGACATCTAGAAAAAAAAACAAGTTCCTGATACTGTTTTCTGACACTTATCTCGTTTCTTTTTCTGAAATTTTTTTTCCATTTTCCATTGGATCTTCACTTTGGATGTCACACTGGGTTTTGCTCTCAATGAAATAAAAAAATACACTTGGAGTTTTTCCTCTAGATTTTTCTCTTCAGTTTTTTCCTTGGCTTTTCTTCAGACCCCACACCTGACACCATTTATGACGGAGCCCCTCTTTCTGTTTTAACAATTTCCTCAGTTTTCGATAAGAAATCGCTAACTCAGTTTGAAAGTAGGAACCAACACCTCTCACCTGCTCTGAGCGGCTAGAACTACTGAATTTCATACAGACTAGGTGAGATTGGAGCGGGAGTCTGTGAGGTCTCCTCAGTTTCTGAGCATATAGTTCACAGTGTCGTAAGGCCAAGTTCTATACATTCAAGCACTGAACTATAAATAAACATTCATTATGAAATTATATGAAACTCAACAATTTGCTTTCAATGAACTGATAACTCATGATTGACCATTTATTTGGCCACTATATCAATCATTCATAAATAAATGCGAGGGCACCGGCTGCATTTACACATTAGTAATGAACATTACAAAGTTATCTTCAATGGAGAACACAATGGGCATACAATAACTCGAAATCATACATTATATCAATATAGAAAACTAGCCGAGTCCTACCGTTATGAAACGTGTTAAAAACGTGCAATTAAATAATACATCCGAACCATACCTATGAACCTGTAAGCCAGCATTACGAGAATATCCCTCAGGCGATATGAATACGGAAGCTTCATCCTTATTTCGGTCGTATAGATAAGTATTTGACAGAAAAATAACGAGTCTTTATATTCACGACTGAGCCAATAGCGTCTGAATGTCTACGAGTCAAGTTTTTTTTTTTTGTATTGGATGATTGTCAAGTTTCTCGGTCCGTGTGTCTGAATTAGCACCTGTTAACTTATACTCGCAAGACTTTTCACTATTTCAAGATACTGATTATCGAGGCTGACTAATGGGTGTTATCGAGGCACTAACTCAAAACAGCATACGTGTTTCAAAGCACGATACTGAACTGACGGAAACTAAATGAAGTCCAAAACTTGACTGCTGAGACTGGATGATGGAACTGGAAAGAATTAATTATTGATACACTCTTATCTGTAAATATGATGAACGTTGTTAGAGAGGTAAGTGGATTATAGTCAAAAATAACCTTGGATGGCCCTTAGACATCATGTAGAGTCTTAGGTTATTGGCAATGTTTGGTATACAGGGTGTTTTGTAATAAGTATCTGATATTTTACAGGACGATTCCTCAGTTATTCATAAGGTGAGAAGTTTATGAAAGCAGGGTCCGCAAGGCCTCCATTTTTGGTATACATGGTGTTGAAAATTTATTTTTTATATGGTTTTCGCGAATAATTTTTAAATAATGTCGATATTCGAACGAAAATTGGTATTTGGGGATTTTTTTAATATGAAAAATTCAAAGTTGATCCTAGTTTGGCCCTTGATTGTGGGAAGCACCGCCTACAGGTCTTCGTCTTTTTTGGGGAGTCACAACTTTGTCGTGCATGTATGTAGGAGAAAAACCGATTCCTCTATCATTTTTACGTAAAAAAGGTATGTTTTTCAAAAGTCGCTACAAGCAGCCGTTTTCGAAATATTTTGATTTGAATTATTCGATGCATCCAATCTTCTTCTCATTGATTCGCAAACTCTTTGAAAATAAAAGAATTAAGTAGGCTAGTAAGTTGATTCCAATTTTTTTTGTGCTGTCATGTCAAAAATAATATCTTGACGCATAGTTCAATAGTTTTATTTATCATTATTGTGATTATTTGTTAAAAAATGGTAAACTTCACCAATGCAGAGTATGCTGACATACATTTTACATTCGGACTTGCTAACGGAAATGTATATGAGGCTAGACGTTTGTATCAGGAGCGTCATCCGAACCGCACAACTCCTACTTCAAAAACGTTTTCAAGAAGAATTTCCTTGGTTGAGGGGAAACAGTAAGTTTTGAGGAAGCTAGTCATCTGTCAGGTGCAAATCGGACGGTAAGAACCACAGAAACCGAAGAAGCAGTTCTTAATCTGGTAGGAGAACACTCGGAAACAGTGGAAACAGGTACTACTCCCTCGTAACTTTCCGTTACGAATGAACTTCTGTCGTTGGTTTCTCTAGTGCCTTATTCAAAATCCTCCATTTGGAAATCAAATCCTGTTTACCGACGAAGCAAATATGTTACGCAACGCTATACGCAATTTTCACAACAATCATTTGTGGTCAGAGGAAAACCCCCAGGCGATACAGGAATCACATTTCCAAGAACAGTTCTCTCTTAACGGGTGGGTAGGAATCCTTGGAGATTATTTTATAGATCCATTCTTAATTCCGGGAAGATTATACGGCGAGAAATATATTCAATTCCATTTTGCCAACCTTTAGGTAATGCCAGAGATATTTGAATTGTTCATTATTCCTTGACAAACAAATGAATTTGACATTGGAGGTTGGGATTGCTCTGTTCGGAGTGTCGATCTCGAGTGACCGACGGCACTGTTGCCAAGCATCTAAGTGTAGTTTCTGTGGGCTTGATGGATGCTGTTATCGATGATTGAAGAAATATTTTCTCCTATTTTATCGTAAGTGTCCATTATTATAGGTTGATCATATTGAAGTGAATATGTGGGGTATTCCACGAGATGAAACACAAAAAATACTCGAAAGGCATTCCAGATCCTTATGGACTCCTTAGAGAAGCGGAATATTTAGGCGAATGTGCAAACTATGTTTCATGTGGTCGACGTTGATTGGTCAGCTAGGACTTTCTGTCACTTGTTGCGACAAAGTCAAAAGTGGAGGATGTGTGTATGGTATTTGATTCTTGAAAATGTGTGATCTTCGTATCATCCTTGATTGGGAATACTACTCGAACCAAATTTGTCGAATTCTGGATAAACTGGTGAAGCCTGTGTGCATATTTTTTGGTATTTATCCGAATTCGAACTCTTTGGAGGATTCGAAACGCCACACCACGCATATTTTTGTGTTGCTCTCGCCTATGCCTACTCCTATTATTGATAACCATGAGTAAAACATGATTTTCCCCATCAACAGATACGATAAGACCGAATGTTATCCTGTGCAGCGAAAACCATCTATTTTCTAGGAGACGCAGTTGGTGAAAGTGTACCAAGTGCAAAAATCGCTATCAGCCAGGGTATGTTGATTTTACATTAACCTCACAATATTCTGTGTGATTGTAATTTTTTTTTGTTTCCGAAAAATTGTTGATTTCGCGAAGATTCAATGTCACTGAATTTTACTTGGGGCAGTGTTGCCAATGAAACATTTCACCCAGTGAAGTGGGTATATTTCATGGAATAATTCATGGGTATATGATTCCACTTGGGGAATATAAGTTCATTATAAAATGATAGATTGCGATAAACCATTATTATTCCAAACGATGATACGATCATTGGTTGATTTCATTTTCATTTAGTGATACAGTCACTAGAGTGAACTATAATCATTATGAATGCTCTCAATGCTCAGGAATTCATTATTCCATTCCTTTTTTATGGTTGTTCTGATACAGGGTGATTCAATTAGATCAATGATAATTTGGGAATTGATATAGTATGATGTATTTTAGTTTTCTAGAATCATATATCATTGTGGTTCTTATGGGTGGAATGAGGCATATTATTTGGGTTTTCTACAAGCCAGTGGGGTTAAATAATTTTTCTCTTTGATTTCTATCTATGAGAAGGGAAATTTTGATTCGGTGTTTCCTTCTATAGTTTTTTTTGTTTTGGATTTTGGTCCTGTTTTTTGTTTGTGGTCCCGGTTCTGATTCCGGTTTTGGACTTTGGTTCCTGGATTCTGGACTTGGATTTCGGACTCAGATTTCAGGTTCATGGTTTTTGGATTCTGTATCCTGGTTCTTGGTTTCCGGTTTTGTGATGAGAAACCAATGGTCCTTCGAACACTTGATAGTACAGATTGGCCCAGTTCATAGTCTACGAGGTGACCACTCTCGAATGCTAGTAGGATGCTTTCCCTTCGTCTACAGGGTGATTTCATAAGGAAATTATCACCAGGATTTTCAAGACGATGGACGATGGTGTCTCATTAGGATGAAACACATCCCGAGGTTTGGATCACGCAAGTTAATTGTTGTTTTCGTAGTGTTGATTTATACTCTGCTTATTGTTTCATGCCATGTTGTTGATACTCGCTTGTTGTTTTGTTGTTATGTTTTACTGAGATATTATCACCCATGCGATATTGCTAACATACTAGAAGGCACTACATTTATTGCTTATTATTGTTGTTTCGTGCTCTACTTGTTGTTGGTTTCACTTGCTTTGTTGCTCATGGTTAATATGTCAGCAGGCACTATATTTATTGTTTATTATTGATGAGGCCATTGTTGAGCGGAATTTGGGATGGCCTACAGCATGATTGAATTTTCTTGGAGTATTAGATCTACGCATGAGCAACGCCTGAGCTCAAGCGGTCGCATATAGTAGTTTTGGAATATATTGATTTATTGAGTGGACCCATCAATTTCTGCAAACGCTCACCAATTTAAGTGCCATCGCCATTTTGTTAATTTGTCACGCTACTGCTGTATGGTTATGAATATGAATAGTTTGGCTTATTTCAGATTCACTTTTCAATATCAATGGATATCCAATGCTCATATGCTTTTGTTTGTACTTAAAGACTTGAAGTATATGGTACTTTTGCTCAGATTCAACTGTTCCTCTTCATGTTAATGTATACTTACAGATACAGACCACAGAGTAGTGTTTTTTTTGTACAGTGAATCATTAAATTCCTAAGAGTCGTACTTCGTATTTTTTTGTGTTTCAATCTTTTGGTAAACTGAGGTTTGGAAACAGACTATTATAAGATATTTGAAGGGGAATATATTAACCTGGCATCCATTTATAACTTAACAATATCAGTGATTACCTAACGAACCTCCCCATCTCCACTGACGCGTAGACGCAAATATCGTGAGACAAGTACAAGCTAGTGTTTCGTTGTACTGTTTCAAAGATCGAAAACTCAATCTTCTAGGAAGCTAAGAGATTAACAGGAACTCACAATATTCATTATATGACCAAATTGAATTGAATAATTCGCCCCTTTAAATCTTTTTACCAGAAATTAAAGAATCTTTCGACCAGTAATTACTTGATTACCCAATCTCCAACTGACTACCTGCTCCTATTATTCATATTGAACCTCAGTAATTCAGTATATCTCCACTTGAGGGAGCTATAGTATAGCAAAACACGTGTCGTGGGTTTTGTAAACCAATTTTATGTGAAAATCGTAGTGAAATATTTCCAGCTTATTTCAATGTAAAGGGGTTTTTCGGGTCGCCAATTACGAATTTGTGATATTTTTTCCAAATACGAAATGGCTAACTCAATATGGCGAACGCCTTTAAAAAAAATTTGCTTAATTTCAACAATAATCAGTATAACGGGATTTTTTGGGTCGCTGATTACGAATTTGTGATCAGTTTTCAAGAACACAAGATTGCTGATCGAATATTGTGGTCTGCTTTGAAAAAAACTCGCTTGATCTTAACGAAAATAAGTGTAAAGGGTTCTCGGGTCGCTGATTACAAAATATACGTTTAGCGTTCGGAATTCAATTTTTCACTCGTACCTTAAAATACGTCATTGCACAGTGGTCTCATATCGTCAAAATCTAGTCAGAAGTTAAACAATTAAGTTTTCGGTTCAACATAAAAAATCACAAAATCCCGTATTTTGCAGCTCAAACCACCAGAACAGGTAGCTGGCTTTCTTCAATATCTGCGACTACCTGGAACTCCAAAGTTAGGTATCCCTGATCTGTTCGTAGCACTTAACGTGCTGAGAATTTTTTTTGCGCGTCTTGAGATCATTTTTATTGTAATCGTGCGTTTTTCATTGTGCTTGATGGAGAGAAATCTGAAAAGTACGAACATAATTTCTAATAAACATAACCTTGACAATTCGCCCTTTTTTGTTATTTGTTGAGGCTTTGAATAATTATTTGAGTAATAACAATATGCTTGAATTCATCAATGTTCAACTGTGAGTGTAATCAATTGGGCGCGAAAATTGGGCGTTATTGTCAACTTTATGTTGGGAAAACCTTATCGAATCAAAATATCCAAGAGTTGGATATAGGATGGTACAAATGAATTGGATTTAAAAATCATCAATTTGTAATCAGCTACCTGAGAAACCCCTAGTCACTGATTTTCGTTAAGATCAAGCAAGTTTTTATTTAAAGCTGACCACCACCACTGATATTAGATCAGCCATCTTGAATTTTTGAAAAATAATAACAAATTTGTAATCAACCACCCAAAAAAAAACTCTCTACTAATTATTGTAGAAATCAAGCAAACTTTTCTGAAAGCCGTTCCTATACCGAGTCAGCCATTTTGTATTTGAACAAAAAAGAATTGAATTCAGCGACCCCAGAAATACCTTTAAACTAATTTTCGTAGTGATCAACCAAGTTTTTTTCAAAGCTGTCCGTCATATTGATTGAGGGAGTTTATTGGAAATATTTCAGTGAACGATCAGATTCCACATGTTTCCACAGAAATTAGTTATTCCATGATGTCATCATGAGACGGTATGCATGAGACGAAAAACGCAAATCGTGACAAATTTTTGTTATAATTTTACTCGATATCTATCATTATAGTATCAACAACCGATATGTATTTGGGAAATATTTTTGTTCTCTATATGTTTTATTATAAGTTTAATTGAAATAGATTTACTTACCTCTCCCTGTGAGACCCCGTATGGAATTTCTATAATACACCATAAATTCAATCAAATTAATGGGAAATTTGTTGATTCAATCAGGACAAATGATCATGAATGAAATACGTCTCAAAAACGGAAACTCCCACGTCGTTGTGACCTCATATAAAAGGTAACAACGTTTCACTTATCTATAGAAAAAATATTTTAACCTTACGTTACTAGCTCACTGACGCATTCATATACATTTTCATTGTAGAGCCAGCGGTTTAGTTAGAACTTTTCAAAATTGGAAAAAACATCGGTACAAAATATTTGTCACTTTCATTTGAATAAAAGTTTTTCAGACTATTTACGCTGTTGCGAATTCGCATCTCAATAAAGGTATCTCAGAAGTGGTATAGCCAGGTGACGAAATTACTTGCTGAACAAAATTGCCAATTTTTTTTTCCGTTTTCCAAATTTTAACAAATTTTAAAAGAATTTTTATTGCTGCATCTACCTATGTGAAACCAATCTCGATCATTTATATTCTGAAGAAAAGAAAGCAAGATTCCATTTGTTCAAACATTATGATATATCGTATCAATAAAAATGTTGGAAATCCTGAATCGCAATTTATTGTGTCGATACACGAATAAAAATACTACTGAAAATTAAAATGAGAAATACAGATCCGCATTGGAAAAATGGGTCTGAAGATGTCCTCAAGAAGACGAAACGTTAAATCTGAGAAGATAAATGGGTCATTTTGTAGATCTTTGAAAGTGGCAATGACAAGTACTCAGGAAAAAACAAAATTTCGAAGATTTCATCAAATATTACGAAAACGGAAAAATATTTCATACATTTACTCTCTCCAACCATTTTATGTTTATCCATATCTAAGAAGCGGTAACAAAGGATTCCTTCATTGCAAACATCAATTCCTTCGCAAAATAATTTGTGAAATAAAAAGATCCCTTTATGGATTGACTATTTTGAAAGCGGCAGCTGGAAATTTTCTATATTTTGACTGTAGCGTTCATGAGGTATTCACTTGAAAAAAACAACAACTGTACAGATTTTCACTAATGAGCAAAAAAAATAAAATCATAGTTCAAAATAACTTTAAAAAATGCTTTTCTTTCAAGAAGGAAAACATTTATGCAAATTCCTAAAAATAAATGTGGGGTGTTCGTTACCCATATAATTTTTTTTTCAACGTCCTTATTACGCGTTCCACTATAGCAGCATTTTTGGTAGTGATATATTTTGTTCTTTTCCATTAGAAGTTGACATCGTACAACTCTTTTCCTTGATCTTTTTTTTGTGGATATCATTTTGTATGCTTCAAAATATCAGCAAACGTTTTGGTCAACTCTCTACCAGTTTTTGTTTCCAACGGTTTTGTCCATACGTATTTGGGAAAACAATCTATGACAACCAGAATGAACAAGTTCCGAATTCATATACCAAGTCATGATCAGCTTCGGGAGGTTTCGATACTTCGATTATTTCTTGCTTATGTGATGGAATCAATGTATCCTTCATTTAGCAAATCTGTCGATTGATCAATTACTTTCCCATATTCTGCAAATCAACACTGAATTTTTGTAGTGACACATCTAACTGCTTTTCTTTACCATACATTTTTTCAGGGCTTTTGAAGTTTCATAAATTTCCATACGCACGTTTTCTTGATGTGTTTTATTATGTATCAGTTCTCATTGATTGTTTATATGTTTATCAGTTAACTACCATTCGAATTACATCTTCCGGCTTATTTGTTTCGTTATGCCATCAATAAATACAAAATCGATTATAACGCAGCGATTTGGGTATGAATCAATCAGACAATGGGTATCAAGTTCAGGATATTGCATATTTTCCTTTGGAAGACAGGTACAAAGCAGATCAATTGTTGCAAAATAAAGCCAAGAAAGAGTTGAGTGCAAAGAGGCGAAATTCGGTGGAAAAGCCGATTAGTATAGACAAGCATAAAGACCAAAAAAAAACTAGAAAACTCAAAATGGGTTCCAAGACGTTCCAAGGTTAAATTCTGAAAAACATATTGGAAATCGGAAATCAATTAACGATATCAGAAAATCATCTGCCTCGGCTTTGAGGGCAATGGAAATTGCAAGTTGGCGGACGCAAGAAAGTACGAAGACCAAGAATCATTTCGCTTGAATCCAAGTTTGGATGCATTTTACTACTCATACCCATTTTTCATAGCATTTCTGCTTTGGATTCAATAGCAGGTAGATCAAGCGATATCTCAAAAACTTTCGTACACGCTGAGAATGTAGAAAAACTAGAGGAGGACAAGAAAGTACCAACCAAAAAGCCTTTAAATGTAATACACCACCACGGAATGTGTAGTCTTGAATTCAATTGTTGCAAAATATTGCCAGGAAAGAGTTGAGGCCAAAGACATGAAATTGGTGGAAGAGCCGATTAGTATCGACAAGCATGAAGACCAAAAGAAAACTAGAAAACTCACAATGGGTTTCAAAGTAAAATTCTGTAAAACATATTGGGAATCGGAAATCAAATAAAGATATCAGAAAGTCATCTGCATCAGCTTTGAGGGCAATGGAATTTGCAAGTTGGCGGACGCAAGAAAGAACGAATACCAAGAATTATTCCGCTTGAATCCAAGTTTGGAGGCATTTTACTACTCATACACATTTTCATAGGCCTCCCTGCTTTGGATTCGTTAGCAGGTAGAGTTAGCAATATCGCAAAAACTTTGGTACACGCTGATAATGCGAAAAAACTAGAGGAAGGTAAGATAAAATAATAAAAAATAAAAATAAAGACAAGCTTTTATTCAAATGCAATGGAAAGTTGGAAATAATTGCTTTCGATATATGATGTAGGTTATTCCGTGAGCTATAGATTCAAAAGCTTGCCGCCCAAAGTTTTCAGTTTGAATACAAAAGCGAAGTACGTCTCAATCTATACATTTTTGTTGGAGGATCGTTATTATATTATTCCCTGTGAGTTCTGAGTTATCTAGTCCTTGAATGCGAAGACCATCTAACTCATCCGCCATCTTGCAGTTGCCATCTTCAATTTATGAATTTCAAATAAAATCAATAATCTTCGACTGAATTCATAATCTCCGACCCCAAAAACCCCGACACACCAATTTTGAATAGAATCAGGCCATAATTACAAAACTCATCCGCTATCTTGAATTTGTGAAAATTGATAAAAAATTCATAATCTCCGACCCCGAAAACCCCCACATACCAATTTTGAATAGAATCCGACCATAAATCTAAATCTCGTCTTCCATCTTAGAGCGCCATTTTGTTTTTTTCTCTAACTAAAAATTATCCGCCATTCCAATTCAATGAAGTTCGACAAAAACTCATAATCTCCGACTTCGAAAACCCCCACATACAAATTTTGATTAGAATCGGACCATAATCACAAAACTCCTTCGCCACTTTGTTGCCGCCATCTTAAATCCATGAATTTTGACAAAACATTCATAATCTCCGACCCCGAAAACCTCCACATACCAATTTTGAATCGAAGCGGAGTAAAATCACAAAACTCGTCCGCCATCTTGAATTCATGACTTTTGACAGGAAATTCATAATCTCCGACCCGGAAACCACTACATACCAATTTTGAATCAAATCGGATATGATTACAAATCTCGTTCGTCATTTTGGAGCCGCCATTCTGTTTTCACCCAATAAAAATTTCATAATGCATTGTCACCGGAATTATGAACATGTGCCAAATTTCAGCTCAATCAGATGTCGGCAAGTTCTCCAAAAATTTATTACAAATTTTGAATCGGAAAGAATGACAGAACGAACGGATGATAGAATGACATACGACCGAAGCGAATTGAATGAAAGCTTGTGAAATATCAACCAAAATGCCTTCATATGTAATACACCACCACGAAATGTGCAGTCTTGAATTTTTAAAAACATTGGGTTGCTTACAATGAAGTTGGTAATATAGTGATAGTTTTGGAAACCTCATACTCCCGTGGAAAACAGCTCTCATTCACAACTGTATTCTGAAAACCGATCGTGTGTGTTGATAATGTGTTCGTAAAGCACATACTTGTTGGTTACCTGAAAGGTTAAAGAATGTATGACATTGGGGTTGGAATCCACGCTCCCTTTTAAAAAATTCCGAAACCAGCGTTTCAGATCACTCGGCCAACCTGACTACTATTGACATAAGTAATTATTACCATTTCAGTTGGAATGACTCCGACTCATCTTCATCCAATTGTAGCACTTATATATTGATACTCCTTACATATGGCGTAATGACATGCTACCGAAATGATTTAATAAACATGTTTATTAACAAAAAGCTTGTATTTCATAAAAAAATCGAAATCTGGAGTCTACTGCGCTACCATATGAGCTATTTCGACATATGGCATGTGGAGATGAACAACGTTTGACGTTTGACAGTTGACTGGGCAACAGGTTTCATGCAGGCGCTAATGTTCCCGCCCTCTTGAGTTCTTCAACGATGCTGCTTCATGCAGCTGTGATGTAAATGCCCTCTAGAGTCCAATATTCCAACGAGGCTGTCGATGGCCGCGTTCCATATGACGTTCGGCCCGTTGACCGTCTTATCACTTTTTCTCACCAAGACAGGTTGCTCTCTCTCTAACACATTGTTTTCCATATTCCTAGACTGATGCCGGCTTAGATACTCTACTGAATCCGAAAAATATATTTTTTTACCATGGAAACCACGAACAAAAATTATAGTATTGATGTTTTCCATCATGATTCCATATGCCAGAAATAATAACCCGAACTCACCCCCGCCATACATTCGAATATTTTTCGTAGTCGAGACGAAGCTACATCGCGCCCAAAGACGTGATTTTCTACTTAAAAAACATCAAATCTGTATACAAGATTTTTCCTATACAAGATTGTTTCGTTCGAGGTTATCATCAGATTGAGAGGAATACAAGAAAAATGGTGAAATGATATCAAATAAATATATGACACGAACAAATCAAAATCGTACTGACGAGGGTAAATACCCTGAAACCGGTCTACAGGTGGTCAGCCTGAGTGAAGTTGTTGATATTTATCCATTTCGCAACAAATATCTGTAAAGGACCTTGTAGGACTTTGCACGTTTATCCATCGGATGTTATTCAACGTCCGTTGATGCATTAGCCAGGAAAGTAGTTTTTCATGGATATACGACTGACATACACCTATTTTATAGGTATTTGTAAACAGCAGTCTTGGGGAACAAGACGGTTTTCATTCTTGATGTAACTTTTGACCATTTTATTCAACAAGGAATTCAGAAATTTTGCGCAGATACAATCGATACTGTATCTCTAACTGTTTCTGAGATCCCTGTAGCAAGAACTGACTCTGTGATAGCCTTCATTGTGCTATCTCACTCACGGATCTGCTTGTATATTCATTAATGAATTGCAATGATATAATTCGAAATAGGGGGTTATCAAAGAACATGTTACCTCTCTTATTTTATATTCCAAATCGAAGGAGCGGAATCATAGAAACAAACAATGTGAACACCGGAACTCTTCGTTAGTTCTCAGTATTTTTCTCCTCGAATACTGCTACTTGTAACCGTAATATAATATTACTTGACACTGGAGACTAACTCCACGTTATGTCCTCTGAAATGTGGAAACGTTGCTGGAGGTCATAACGGCATAGCTATCAGAAGTATATACCTAAATATGTTGAGAACACAGTGCCCTCTCCATTCCCACAAGAATTAGAAAGAAACTTCCACCCCTCTTTTGATAAACGGATTCTGGACATTACCCTCATCATATATTCACAAATTTGGTATCATTCATTCAATTTGATATGACAAACAGTGAAATATTCGAAACCCTAATTTTCATAAGTATATGCAGAGTCCGTTTGTGAGTTCCATTGCTATTTGTCTCATTGAATTGGATGAGATCTATCTGCAATTGTACTGTGAGTGGAAACTGATTAGTTCATGATCAATTTCCAGGTGAAAAATCAGCGGTGGGACACCCCAGAACTTGACCGGCACGGGCCACAGGAGAATGGGGTTATTTTGAAATAAAACAATTTCAGGGCTGTACGAAGTCAATTTGATCGATCAATTCAACAGTCAATTTACCGGTCAATTGACCAAAGTGAGATATTTGACCCCAGTCAATTGAGCGGTCCTGCACCAAACGTGAGTCGTCCTAGTCAAAGCCCGAGTAAGCGACCGTCTCGGATGGTAACGCCCAGACTGAAAAACGATATTACATCACTTGACCACTGGGGGGTTCAAGTAATAAAAATTGTGTACATGCCACCGGTATTCTCAGTTGAGTGAATAAAAGTCGGAGAGTGAATCATTCAGAGAAGGTTCGTATAAATTCGTTCCTCAGGTTCCGAGCCATGAACAAAACAACAAACATGTTAGTTTAGAAAAATTTACTGGCAATACTCAATTGTTGCTTTTGGTGAGATGAATACGTAGTTGAAATCATAACATTCATTTCTGTAACACCCTTCAGTACGCTATAGAATTCGTCATATGATACCATGATGATAGTTTTCATGATCACATAAGCTTTTTTTCTGAATAAAGAACAGAGTTGTACATATACATATACTTACTAATATTTTTTTGAGTGTTCTCAGTTCGAGAAGAATGATTTTGGAATCGAAACAAATGACCCCATTCACAAACGGATGGAATAATTCGAAATTTTATACTCCATTTTACCCTATGACTTTCAATCATTTGGCTTATGAAATGCAATTGGGAAACTGTGATCAATTCAGTATCGTTGTTTTAGTTCATTTTGAGTTTTGCGCTACCCTTCAGTTTACCATGTCCATTCTACTTTGTAAAAAGTGTAATTCAATTCTAACAAATATTCCATTATTTGAAGCGTAACATTTTATTAGATTTTTTCTGAAAATATATACAAGATGTACTGAACGACCTTAGTCACTATCTTTCATCGTTCAAGATAACCTTTCGGAAAAACGGAAATATTCTCAATTGAAAATTGAAAAATATGAATTTCCCGGAAATGAAAAAATACGATAACAAAATTTAAAACAGAAAACAACCACTTTCCGGGAAGAGCTACACTGGACATTGAACTATATTGTGAAAATACCTTGGTATATACCAATATTATTATTTTAGAAATGCTTACTTTAGTATTAGTTGTCAAAATATCAAGACAACTAATCGAGCATCCCACGTTCTTGATCACATTCGAAACATTACATTGAAAATTAATTTAAGCTTTTTCGTTCATGTTGAAATAAAATCGAATTTTTTGTTTTCCAGTTGAACCTATGAGTAATGAAAAACTGCATGTTCTACAGTGCACCTTTTGGCAAATCGCTCAATATATGTAATTCGACTCGTGCTTGCTTGCTTCGAACGGCAGCAAAATTTCATAGTAATCCCAGGTTTGGAAGTGGGTGAAAATTGGATTACCAGATTTGATATCATACATACATTCATATAATACATACATAGTAACAGGTCAAGCTAATATAACATATTTTATAAGTAGTGCGGCGCTACCCCATGTCACGTGTGCCGTTATATGTCCCCTGAGTTTCATTGCGAGGTTTTATCGAACAACTATAGGAGTACAAAAAAATAGTTACATGGTCCAGCTCATGGTAGTTCAGTTGCCATATTGAAAAATGTCCACCAAACTGCTAGATTTCTATATATCCGTACCCGGTGTTTCGATTTCAAGTTTTAAAAGTTCTTTTTTTTTTTAAGGCAAAACAAATTTTGTAATCACATATTTTTTGTTAAATCCCGTAGTTTCTGAATTGAAGCATAATTTGAAAAATCAAACAATGCACAGTGGTCCCAAATCGCGAAAAGCTGGTGAAAAGTCAAGCTATTGGTCAGCCGACTTTGAATTCATGGGTTTTTTAGGTCGCTGATCCCAAGAAACTGACTTGATCTCAACGAGAATCAATATGAAGGGTTTTATTTCTTGGATCGCTGATTACAAATTTGTGATATTTTTTCCAAATACAAAATAGCTGACTCAATATGGCAAACGGCTTTTAGAAAAATTTGCTTCATTTTAACAATAAACAGGTTTTTTGGGTCCCTCATTACTAATATCTGATCATTATTAGAAAACACAAGATATAATATTTTTTTTTTGGTAGGTGGAGGAAATTTGGAGAAATTGTTATGGACACCTTGCGGTAGTGTGGGAGTCCCTGAGATAGATTCACCTATGAAACCTTCACCCTGTAGGCTCGTCTGGCCGTGGCCTCCGATGACACTTGAGCCTTTTGGCTCATTGTATCTCTCCTGGTACGATTTTTTTCACCATGTCGCATCTATGCGTCCCGATTAAGGGCTACTTCGAGTTCCCTCCTAGCAACTGCAAGTACTGCCGTGGCTACCTTGCGGTGATTTTATCGATTCTTCAGCACCCTGAAGAGTCCTCTTCTGAACTTAGAGAACGCTCGGAATCATAACCTCTTCAGTGCCCTGAAAGGAACCGAGAAGTCCAAGAGTTGTCGTCATTCCCTTTCGGTATTTCGTCTCAGGGGTCATTTGTTCCCACGAGTGAGTGAGGGGTTGATCCAGCCCTGTGGTGCCTTTTGCACTTGAGCTGATTACTCCGAGATTTCGCCATATTTCTCGGAGGCTTTGTTTCTTTTGATACCAACGGCGCTCACAGCTTGGATTCAGATCTGTTTGCCAGAGCGACACGAATGTTTACAAACCGTCCCATTCGCTGCGCGGTTGTGGCTTGTTCATACCATACCACGTGGAGGTGAGGTTGGACTTCAAGAGGTCCGACATATGGTGGTCGGCTTAAAAAAAAACTCGCTCGATCTCAACGAAAATTAGTGTCAACGGGTTTCTTGGGTCGCTGATTACAAAATATACTTTTTCGTGCAATCGCCCACAAAATGAGTATTTCGCGTTCTCAACACAGCATACCCGCCAAACCAAACGTCACTTCCAAATTTGACATTTCTTAAATACGACATTGACAAGGATTATTTTACATTCTGTCTTTAAATTCGCTGTAACATTTTACGTACTGCCGTTTAGAATTTTCAAACATTAAAACGGAAAGCGCCAAGTTAACAATACTTTTCAGCTCTGGAGGAATGCAAGATACTAAAATATCACTATCAGACCTATTTGCGTTTTGTCAAAAACTGCCAAAATGGTTTGTATATATTCAACCATATAATTTCCATGACCACGCTGTGACTTTGTTAACTAAATTGAACTGCTGTCGATTTGAAAGCAATTAAATATTTATTTGCAATTATCTAGTTTAAATAATTTTGACGATTGCACGGAAAATAATGTGTATGCCATGACCGCGAAACTTTTCAGAGACCTCAAGATTATCCTGCCGAGGCCGCAAGCGGTCTCGGCGATAACTTCTTTCGGTACGCTGAAAAGGTATTCCGCGGCCTTGGCATACAAATAACTATCAACTCTTGGAATCCTAATTTTTACTTGAACTTAAAAGTACAACATTGCACAGTGGCCTCAAATCGTCAAAAGCTGGCCAAAAGTCGAAAAGTTAAGTTTTCGGTTCAACATAAATTACCACATAATCCTGTATTCTGTATTTTGAACCGACAGTACAGGTAGCTATCTTCAATATCTGCGGTGACCTGAAACTCCGAAGTTGGGTATCCCTGATCCGTTCATAACACTTAAAATTGCTGGGAATTTTTTTTCGCCCGTCGAAAGGTTGAAATTTTTATTGTAATTGTGCGTTTTCAATTGTGCTTGATGGGGTGAAATCCGAAAGGTACGTACATAATTTTCAATTAACATTACCTTACAAATTCATCCTTTTCCATTATTTGTTAAGGACTTGAATAATTACGATTTGGACACTGTGAATTTTTTATGTTATGCTATACTTCAGAAACTACGTGATTTAACAAGAAATGTGTGATTACAAAATTTTTGTGCCTTCAAATAGAGACTAAAATGAAATTGGACGACGGAATACGGAGATATACTAAAGAAAAAAATTGCAATTTTGCGGCTATTTTTTCAATATGACGAACCAACGACCATGATCTGGACCACATGACCAAATGTTTTGTATACTCCTATAGGTGTTTAATAAAGCCCCGCAACAAAAGTCAGGAGACATATAACGGTACACTTGATGTGGGGTAGCTCCTAGACTATAGGTGTTTATTGGAAATTTTTCGGCAAACTCTCAGATTCCACATGTTTCCACAGAAATTAGTTATTTCATGATGTTGTCATCAGAAGAGGGCATACATAAGACACAAAACAAAAATAGTTTCAAATTTTTGTTATAATTTTACTCGATATCTATCATTTTATGATTCACAACCAGAATATATTTGAATTTTTTGTTTGTTCTTCACATGTTCTATTATAAGTATAATTGAAGTAGATGTACATACCTCTTCCTGTGAGACCTCGTATTTAGTTCCCAAAATACACCAGAAATTCGATCGATTTGATGAAAAATATGTTATTTCAATTAGGCAAAATGATCATGAATGATAGAATCTCAAAAACGGAAACTCCCACGTCGTTGTCATGTTTCACTTATCTACAGAAAAAAAAATCGACCATACATCACTGGCTTACTGATGCATTCATCGTTGAGCCAGCGGTTTAGTTGTCACTTAAATTAGGAATTTGAATGTGGGGGTTTATTGGTTAGAAATCTCGTACTGATACGAATTTTGAAATGACAAAGAGAACGTTTGTGAGCGAGAAACAAACAATTATATTTATAGATATTATTGAAAATGATGAAGAAAGACACATTTACTAATACATTCATCCGAATGGATTCTGATATACAAGATTTCTACACTCTTGCAAAAGCTGATCTCTCCCGCGTTGGCAATATTGATAATGAAGATCATTTTTCAATTTTCCCCAGTTTTCCGAAAATAACAAACGAAAATATTCAAATCTCAAGAAATCACACCAAGAATCGTGTTGAGCCAATCAATCACATTTCTCCTAGTGAAAACTTGGAGAAAGTATTCCTACAATTTTGAAAGGAATCAACTCCTGAAATAAGTGTCAAGAATAGCAAAATCCCGTATTGAGAGAAAGTGACGTCAATTTCTCTAAATAATATTTTCCTGCAAATTTTAGAATTGGGTCACAGAAAGGATAGCCGAGTTCGTCGATTTTATCTGCCTTCCCTCCTGCCCTCCGCCAACAGCGTGACGTCACCGCTGCCCCACTACTGTTGGTTTGTTATACGAGCCCATGCATCTTTCACAATTTTCTAAACCTATTTTCTTGGTATTTTTAATTTAAATCTGTTGATTTTTTTGGGTGTTTCTGGTAAGTGTGTCAATTTACTTTAGCTCCATTGAATTTTTAGAATAGTCACGTTTTCTGTGGATAACCCATAAATTCAACTGATGCTAAGCGCGTTTCAAACGTCATTTCATGATAGGGCACTTCGTTGTTTCGAATTATTGAGAATATTTGTGGAAACTTTGGGCCCATTATAATAAATAAGAATTAATGAGTTGTCTCGATATTTTTATGAGTTGAAGATTTGGTTGAAGTTTTAAGAGCTTGTTGATGGTTCTTACAAGAAACTGTGCTTCCAGGTATGATATGAAGTAAAAACAGCTTGAACTCACTGCCTAAGGAATAATGTCAACTCTTCAGCATTTTGAGAAAGCTATATTCACTTCAAATATTTTCAATAAATCGAAAAACAGTTTAGAAATCAAGTGTCCTATCACGAAGTATGCTCCAACACGCACTTAAAGTCGATTCAATTTTCACTATTCACGACAAACTATAGATTTTCATGGCATTATAAATCCAATGAAACGAAAGTCAAATGATTCATCAAACATAAACACCAAAAAAATTAAGGAAAAATGTTACTAACAGAAAGAGAAACCGCTGTGAAAAAGTAGAAAAATATATGGGCACTTATGGCGGATGAACCATTCAGGTTTCCTGGTGACTTCAAATAACGATGCAAATCCGTGCATGTGCAGCTGAAATTTGGGCAATGTACGAAGGTAGAAAATAAGCCATCGTTTCATTGTGTATAATAATTGTACCAGTACTTCTCCTATTACGTAACTGTTGCTTCGTCGTAGGGCACCCTGGATGTCTCAGTCGAAGTGATACTAAGCATGCCCGAATAAATTTCAAATCCAATTCTATAATGCAATGCACGTCAAACGGCAACTCATCAGTTAAATTTCCCTTCAATTTGACTATCGTTAAACTTCACATTATTTTCTGTATTTTTGTAAGGCACATTGAAAACGGCGGGACTATCACATCTAACATTTACTTGACTTTCTACCACGGGAACGCCGCCTCTTTCTCTCTCTCTCTCAATGTCTGACCATTTCGCTTCCACACAAGCGCAGTTGTTGGACACCCCTCTTTGCGGAGAATCCGTCTCCATCCGGCCTCTAACCGGCGTAGACAAGGAGTTTCTATATATTTTTGGGGGCTGCAGGTTGCCTTGCTCTAAGCAATACTGCAACCCCGGATTATTGCAATGCATGTCTATGACGGCGAAACACTCACAAATATAGAATGAATCATTCACACAGTGTTCTGGGTAGGACTTGTTACTAACTCCATACGCCACCTATGAGCAGCACTGTTAATTTGTTGAACGGAACAGCGAATCGTCGAAGGACATCCTCAGCCCGGCTACGAGATTTATTATTTAAATTCTAACTATTCAAATTAAAAATATCTGCCCTGGCTGAGAATTGAACCCGGCACCTCTCAGTCTCGAGTCGGACGCTGAACCACTGCAATTCGTCCGAAGGTATATGCCCACCATCTGCTCCTTGCGGGGAATCCTCTAACCGGCGTAGACAGGGAGTTTTTTGTATGTTGGGCTGCAGGTTGTCTTGTTTTAAGTAACATTGCATCACATATTAATTTATTTCGGTACAATCTCAACATAGAATGTATCATTCACACAGTGTTCTGGTTAGGCCTGGTTACTAACTCCATACGACACCTAGGAGCAGCACTGTTCATTTGAACGCAACAGCCAATCGACGAAGGACATCTTCAGCCCGGCTACAAGATTTATAATTTGAATTCTCACTATTTAAATAAAATCTTATTTCATGTTATGTACATGTGAACATCACTCAGATACACAGAAACGCATTCGATGTATAACTCCATCATATAACTACGGTAGGTAGATACGGCATCGTGTAGCAATTGTTTGGTATTAGAGGGATAACTCTCTGACGGAGTGAAGGGGTCTCTAGCTTTCAGACGGATTCACGCTGACGGTACCACACGGTATTTTCATTTCCAAATTTCAAGTATTTTCAAATTTGCCAATTCAGGTGCTTTCATTTATTTATCAAAGAATTGAATAAATCCTTCTATAAATTCCAGGGTATGAGATTTTTTTTTTCGGGATGCGTTGATAAGAAAGAAAGGATTGTGCTTAATTACCCAAACGAAATATCATCTTGAATTCATTCTCCCCGAATTAATTTTTGCATCAGTTCGAAATCTATCAATCACCAACAGAACTAATACGCCTGTCATTTCCTCAATAACTCGATTATCGCACCGTTCAAAAGATACATAGAACATGGCTAGGTTCAGATGACAGCTTATCGCGTAATGTTCTTCCATTGACTACTGCATGGAAACCTGTCAGTCAGTGGCCAATCAGGAAATAGAGTGAGCCGAATTTTTGCATGGGATACGCACGTTTGGTGTTTTGTCTCGCGACCAAATTCTTAATGGTGTAAATCAGTCTTTGGATGTCAACAAAGCGTATTACAATGTGTAATTTGTATAAGTATATTGCTATAAGGGCCGTATGCGACGGCGCCACTGCTTTTTACGAAGCTTGGCTTCATTCATGTTGGAACAAACGGACATAAGTGCTCAAATATCTCCAGAATTCTTCGAATAAAATGTTTGGATAAAGTGCAGTGTTAATAAAATACGCGTTACGGTTTGTTTGCATTCAAAGACTGACAAACACAACGAAAAAATACCTAAATATCGATATCTTATCTATTCAGCTGAATTTTTACCAAGTTCTAGGAATATATTCAAACCTGAATGTTTTCCGCTTTCACAGTTATTGAATGGCAAAGGGGTCAAATTCTGCTCATGGAGAAACGTTTTTATACGATGTCTTCAAGAAATATATGCATATTACGTACACAAAATGTAATACCTCGTTTGTAAACAAAGCGGTGCGTTGCCATAATGATAATGGAGAGAGGTGTGAAGAGTACTTAGTATTCAAATAAATTTGTTGATGTGATTCTGTATCGCAGATACATATGAGAGTGAAGTTGATTATTGATTGTTATCTTTGGATGATTCATCCTGCAGATTTTGATTATTTCATATAAGCATTGAAGTGTTTTGTTAATAGCTGCGGAAACTCCTGTCACTAAGGAAAAAATTTATTATATATTTTCATAAGTGAGTCTGTTTTGTTCTGGCTCCTGTAATATATTTGGTTCTTGAAAGAAAATTATATAGGCGGGATATGTAAGGAAATTAATTCACGGTACATCTCATAATATATATATAGATTGGCGGATTAGGAAGGGATTAGGAAGGGAGAGAACAGGGAATATGAGGATGAGGAAGGAAGTAGAGAAAGGATATATTCATTAATGTTCTGCTGGAATGTTTGGAGGTTGAAGTCATATTTTCGAATAGAGATTTCTATAAAATATTTCGGCTAATATGATACTAAAATTAGTATCATTTTGGTATCATCGTTTATTTTCACTTATTGATATGGCCCAGCGTTGACCGTCATTTCTTAGAAAATTGTATCATTTCTTCAGTGATCAATTTTCAAATATCAGTACCCACGTTCCATATTCAGGAAACGCTTATGCAATTCAAGGCGCTAGTTTACAGTTTTGCAGGTCTGTCCATCCGTCATATTTGATACGTTTTCTAGATGTAATATACGGTATTTATATTTAAATATACGTCTCAAGTACCGTGGCTAGAGTGATACAACTGTATATTATTTCGTCATGAGTACGGTGATGAATTGACACGTATTGTGGTACAAAATACATATTTTCTACATCGATTTTTAAAGTAGAAAGCATTTATGTATTGGTGACATCGACAGGCCATGCCCTCCGTAAAACGGGAGCAAATATTCTTCATGTATGCCGAGATATATGGGATTAAACGCAAGAAAGAGAGGAACGAAAAGCGGGAGCAAATATTTAAGCTTTGTGAATATCCGAAAGAGGCGCTGGGGAGCAAAAGTTAAACATGACAGCGCAACGATCTGTCAGCTGCAACGTGTATTGTTTGTGATAAAAAAATTAAAATGTAAGTAGTGACGTACCTTCGACCAGCTATGAAATTTTTGTGTTGTAACTTTGTCTGTCCTTCACCTTGAGACGACTTCGAGCATTGGGGGAGAGGTCCTAGACACGCTTCACCTTGGGATGACCTTGAGCATTGGGGGAGAGGAAGGACATATCGTTCGTACCACGCTTCACCTTGGGATGACCTTGTGCACTGGGGGAGAGTGCATATCGTTTTAGACACCCTTCACTTCGGGATATGGGGGAGAGAGCATATCGTTCATCCCACATTCGATCTTGTTTGACCTTGACATTGAGTTGAGATCTGTGAACGGGTAAACATTTTCAAGGTGATCTTCACACGAATCCACTCTGACGTTGTTACACTATGGAGTGAATCGCATCATGAACCTCAAGGTCGAGTCGGAGGAACCAAACGGAGTGTGACCTTCATTGTGCCCACTCTTCTACATAATAGAGATGTGGGTGCATGTCCTGTATTAGTTTCTCCTCTACTATCGAGAGCAAGTTTGAAATATGTATTCTTGTAATTGTGCTAAATCGTTTACTCGTAGTGATAATCTGCGTCGCCATCAACGCGAGAGTTGTCGGGGAGGTCCCCTCAACAGAGCGTGTGGAATTGGATAATGGCGATGACTCCTCATTACTTGCGCCATTGTATGCATGTCAATGTTATAATGTGACATTACCATATGGTCAAATCAATTCGCACAATAGCACACAGGACGAATTCATGTGTGCATTTGGGTAATGGCGTGCACATGATCAAAAATGCTTTAAAGTGCCGCATTGCAAGCCATAGAGTGACTAGCGATAATGTGTATACTGGGTATGGGCCATTTTTCAATGAGATCAAGCACATAGTCATTGGACTATTGGAAAAAATCATTGAACTACAAAACTTAATCAAGGTGAACATGGAAGTGTTTGGCAGTTATGTCATCCAAACCCAGGAGTTGACAGACATCAAATCATTCAACTCTCCGAACCGAATTGCCTATCGATCCAGCGATTTGAATGGATTATTCGACACCTTTCGCGATATCATTATCGCTCAAACTTCGGAATTTGAGGAGCGTGATTCAGGTTAGTTGTAACATACGAAATTGTGCCGAAAAGTCCTTCATAATATTTATTTGTTCTAGGATGGAGTGTGAAAAAATTTTGTTCCTTGAGGTGAATATAAATAAATATAGCCCTCTTGGTGGATCATCATACATGGAGCTGCCGGAATTAATCGAGAACAGAAAAGGTGTGATCAATGTGCCAAGAATAGAGATGCACTGCTTCTCCTCTGGGCAGTTTGAAATATGTCATTATTTCGCTGATCGTTACGTGTTGAATGTCCCTCCCATTTATCCCCACACTATAATAGCGTCCTGAATCCTGACAGATGTTAATGTGTTACCAGTCAAACATTCGCGATATAATAACGATTTGAGTGTGTTAAATGATATTTCAGTCAATGATACATGATTTGAGAAAATAGAACAAAGTTCAATATGATTATTTGGTCCATTAACTAATCCTTAGGAAAACCCGAAGACATGTCAATTTGTTGCTTATCACTGATGAGAAAGGAAATAGTCATCATCGTTGGATAAAAGATCTTTCAAGGTTGGTGTCTAGTCAGATTTCAGCACATGAACACATTTTTTTTTTTCTGTGTTCATCATATTTTTCTAATGAGCGATTACTTTTGCATCACCAGATGCATGATTGTAATCATGTGTCTACAACAATACTGCGAACTGATTTTAGGATCAATAAATTTGGAAAGATGGTGACCGGTAACACTTTGATGTTTGAAAATTTTGAAAGACAAATGAAGGTGCCATTTGTTGTGTATGCAGATTTAGAATCTGTACTGAAGCCTATTCTAACGAGTGAACCGAATCCCGAACTCCCATACACGAATATAACCTTTTAACACGAAGCTTACTCATTTGCTTATCTGATAAAATGTTCCTTCGATGATAAATTAACAAAATTTGTTTCGTATAGAGGTGGTGATGCGGCAAAGGTTTTCACAATGCGAATAGAAGATTTGACAAATATATATATAATGATCATTTGAGGTATGTGAAACCGATGACTAAACAAACCCCAGGAGAGGAAAGGGAATTACATAATGCCACTCGTGTAATATCTGAAAAACCTTTCTAAGAAGGCGATGTTAGAGTCAGAGACCACTGCCATCTCACGGGAGAAAAAGATATCCAGCAGCGCACTCTGCCTGTAATTTGAATTTCAAAATACCAAATTTCATCCCCATTATATGCCATAATATGAGTGGTTATGATTGCCATATGTTCATTAAATAATTGTATGAGGGAAAGGATAAGGTTGATGTTGTTCCTCAAACTAAGGAAAAAAACCTATCAATCACAATACATGTCTATACACATAGCTATCAAAGTATAGATAGTTTTAAGTTCATGTCGAATTCCTTGGAGAAATTGGGGGCTGATTTGAGTGATGAGCAATGTGTAGAGATGTTGAAGTGTTTTCCTGAAACGAACAAATTCGATTTGATGAGACAATAAAAACTTTTTAACAAAAAATTAAACCGAAGAAAAAATCAACTGAAAAGCAAAAAATAAGATAAACCTCCTTAGTCTAAATGGTAATTGAGCTCCTGAACTAATGTAGGTAACTGATTTTGAGTCGGCGCCAAACAAACAATTATCGAAGATCATTATCTATGAAAGAAGTCATCAAAACGCAGCCGTGCACCTCGCTGCCATCATTTTACGCTTCACCTAATTCAATTGCTAGTTTGTTTGGCGCCGACTCAAAATCAGTTACTCACATTAGTTTAGGAGCTCAATTATCATTTAGACTAAGAAGGTTTATTTTATTTTTTGCTTTTCAGTTGAATTTTTCGTCGGTTTAATTTTTTGTTAAAAAGTTTTAATTTTTTACTTTCCAGTTCCGTATTTCGTCGATTCAATTTTTTGTTAAGAAGTTTTTATTTTTCAATTTTTTGTGGCTAAAATCTACCAATTACTACCAACTCGTTTTTTGATTACTTCCAAAATACTAACTTACCCACCTTACTTCAACTATTACCAGTTAAATAATATGATTATCTACTTTCACTATTTGTTGTAATATAAATTATTTTCGTTAATCTGGTTAGTTTATTTCATTCCATCCTCTCAAAAAATATACCGATTTTGACGGATGTGAAACAAGAATAATGTCAGTAGCGATCTGTCATTGTCAACTACGTATGTGTATGCCAATGTTCACTAGTGAAAAATCAATTATCCCCTATTTTTCTACCCGTAAGGGTGACTAATTCCTTCCGAACCCAAATATAAGGTATACCCTATCTATTGAAAAAAGAATCATCCAAATCGAAGAACCCAGTACAAAGTTATGCCTGATAGAATCGGTTAACGGACCAGAATTCGGAGGGTGAGTGATCAATATCCTTCATTTCGCTACTCTTAGGGGTGGATTTCATCTTTTAAATTCAAATGTGACCAAATCCGAAGTACATCCTATCCACTGAAAAAAGAATTATCGGAACCGGACGCCTCAGTAAAAAGTTATGCATGATCATACATAAAAAAAAATTATGGAGAAAAAAATATATGGGTCGAATAGAGAACCTCCTCCTTTTTGGTTTCGTCGGTTGAAAAGGTGTTTTTCCTTATAGTTTCGTGGATGACATGGCAAGTTGAATGTTTCAAGTATACCAACGAAAAATAGATTCTATGACAATTTGAATGGGGAACATGTATCCGATAAAGATTATATGAGAGCTAAACGTGTTTGGGATCTGTTCGGGTGTAAGAGCCTGGGAGAATAATCTGATTTATATTAAAAGTCTGATGTATAACTGTTGTGTGATGTATTCGAGAATTCCAGAAGGATATGCTTAGATACATATCAGCTGGATCCAGCTCAGTATTATACCGCACCGGGATTATCTTGGAATGCGATGTTGAAATTCACATACGCGGAACTTGAACTTTTAATCGACATTGATATGATGAATTTTTTCCAATAAGGGCATACGTGGGGGGATCAGTTAATGCAGTGGAAGGAAGCATATAGCAAATAATAAGTTTCCACCTGATTTCGATCCAGATGAATCGTCATCATTCATTTCATATTTGGTCATAGCATGTCACAACCTTTACCTACCGGTGAATTTTCATGGTTAACTCGTGTAGAAATCGCCAACTTGGACATGATGGATGTCGCGGACAATCATTCATAGGTTGACATACATTATCATCAAGAATTGCATGATAAACATTCAGATCTTCCTTTTCTGGTGGGTAGCATCATTCCTCCCAATTCCAAGAGCGAAATAAAAAAAATGATTCCAAATTTGAATGACAAAAGAAGATACATAGTTTACTATAGGAACTTGAAACAAGTCATCAATAATGGTTTGATTGTAATGCATACCCATAGAATATTGAGATTTGAGCAGTCATGTTGGATGAAGTCTTACATCGATCTTAATACCCAAATGCGTAATAGGTCCAACAATAAATCTGAAAAAAAAATTATAAACCAATGAACAATGCAGTTTATGGCACAACAATGGAAAATGTGGACAATAGAATTGATGTAAGACTTGTCACACATTGGCAAAGTGTTCAGAGAACTATGGGAGCGAGTGCACTAATTGCTCGACCGAACTTCAAAAGTTGCACAATTTTTTCCGTATTTTGGAATCATCCAAAACAGTTATGTATGATTTCTACAATGAATGTATGAGAGAGAGTTTGGTCAGATTGCTTCTCTTCTGTATACCGACACAGACTCGCTCATTTTGAAAGTAAATACAGATAACTTTCATGATTTTATAAAAAGTAATATAGACAAATTTGATACATCTAATTATGGAAAACAGAATGGATTCAATATGCCAGTAAAGCCATCTGTCTTGAGTAATTTCGAAGATGAGTTTCCCGATGATCCTATAATTAGTTTCTATGGTACTGGTGCTGAAGCGTACTATGTACAATCGCTTGCAACTGAAGTTGAGAGGGCTAAAGGTGTGGAAAGATCAGTGATAAAGAACCAATTGACTCCCGACGATTACAAAAAAATTGTTGAAAATGGCGTTGAAATTTTTAGGAAGATTAATTCCTTCAGAAGCATTTCACATGATATGTATACTGAATTGAGGAATAGAGTGGCGCTCTCATTTGATGACGATAAGCGATTCATCATTCCTAACACAACAATGACACTACCATGATCCCAACGAAGATATCCGATTGTGTGGAACATGATTGATACACTTGCTCAGAATACAATACAAATCCCGAGAGTAGATTGGATCTTCTAATCACATTATTAAATGCAGAAATCAACTTATAATTTCACAACATTCAAACGTTATAAATATATAAATAAATATATATATATATATATATATATATATATATATATAAATATCATAGGTATATTGGAAAATTCATATTTATTTATAATTTACCATTATTCGATTGATCAGTATAGGTTTGTCATTATATGTGGAAGGATGAGCAATGTCATAGACAAATTCGGTCGCAAACGAAAATGTAATAATGCACCAGTCTCACGTAGGCTTGCAGGCATTAACTTCAAGCTCACATCGGATGGGCAGTATGACGTGCAAGGAAAACGATTGAAGAATATTGGGAAACCAATGGAAGACCAAGACTGTATAACTCGTTCATTTGTCAAAGAATTGTTCAATAATTTATCTGTGGATGTGTTGAAAGTGTTACAAAGACAAATCATTCAAGTGGGGACAACACTCGAAGAAAAAATGACAATATATGTAAAAGGATTGATGAACTTGAGCAGAAGAAGAAAAGTACATGCACCGCTCACTTGAAGACCTTCACGATATTGATATACTGAATATATGTGAAATTGATCATGTAAAAAACATGTTTGTATCTATTTTTAAATATAATTTATGAATATGAATGATGCATATTTATTCTTAGTTCAGAAATGGTACATTTCTTTACCTAAATAAATAACTTGTGATATGCATTGCAGTACTCATCACCAAGTGACATACTGAATGCTTTGTCAGTAGTGAAGAAACTAATGAAATGCCGTCAGTTAAATAGAAATGCAACTAGAGGAGTGGGGATAAGCGTCCTCTGCGCGCTTAGGTGAGAACGTCAGCGCCCTCGGAAACAAACAACTTTCTTAGTGGGAGGGGCTAACTCCCGACTGCATAAATACCACACTCCATTCCTCCAAAATTACATGTATTATGGCTTGGTAGACACAGACTTTTGCGGGGTTGGAGCAATGGTCCAATACTCCATTAATTTTTCGATGTATTTGATATCAATATTTCAATATTCGTATATACACTATGTATAATATATCAAGAGTTATGTGTGAGTTAATAATAACATTATAAATTGCAAGCATTCATTTCGAATAACTAAATTAAATATAGAAATTTGTTTTATATCTAAGTCAATAGTTTTCAATAAATATGATCTGCCATGGATTGATAATCCTCTCTTCAATAATTTTTAATCTCAATTGTGATGTTTATAATTAGTCACAGCGAACACACACACAATATACACGCAACCAACCCCAGGTGAGCTGACCAAATGCCCCGTTAGCAAGGACCAAAACTGTCAATAAATGGTTCAGATGTAGGCAGTGAACTCTATACTATACGTACCTGGAACGGACCCGACCGTTCACTCCACTAACGTAAAGTGTGTCAGGGGCAGCTAAAACAGAGATAGCCTTATTTACGGTAACCTGTCTTTGTCATACTCAGTCAAATAAATTACGGTTATATGCATAAATTATCTCTTAACTGGAAATTAAGGGAGATTGGGGATTATTTTTGTTCAATACGTTTAATATAAGTGAAGATATACATTTATTGTGTTCTATTGTGCTATTAGTTTCGTTTCCTTTATCGTGTGTGGTTTAAAAATCAGCATCGTTGGTGTGGTTTGCTACTGGCCTTGGCGATAGTTTTCATTTAACATTAAAAAACAATGGTGATTTATTGTATAGCGTTTGGATGCAAAAACGAGCAAGATTATCGGCAAATATCTTTTCATGGGTAAGTTGATAATATTTAGATTTGGTTATGTAATGAATAATTAGCGATATTACTAGCAAGATTGAAAGTGAATTTATTTTCCAGTTTCCCATTCGAACGACCAGATATCCTAGAAGTATCCAGAAGTAGCAAACTTTGTGGGGATCATTTTCTTCCAACAGATTACATGGTCAAACCAGGATGTTCCACTAAACGTTTAAAACCAAATGCTGTACCTACTGTCTTTTCATATCCAAAGCATTTGTTACCAAAAATTGCTAAACCTAAAAATTGGTGTGTATCTAGTATGACGTAAAAGAAAAAAATATATATTTGCACTTATCTTTGATGAAAATAAAATGAGTTTTTTTTTCAGGAATTGTCTGTGGATGTTCATACTGAGGATGTTATTAGTAATACCATATCTCCTAAGAACATTGATTTACCTTCCACTTCAACAAGCTCTCAAGTTCAAACGTTGATTGATTGCGAAACCCAAACTGTTCCATATAAGGATATACTATTGCAAAGAAAAGTCAAAACACTAAAACAGAAGGTAAAGAGGAGAGATGTGAAAATTTCCAATATGAAAGAAGTAATTCATTCGATTTCAAAAAGCGGACATAGTAATAAAAAGCTGGACGAAATCCTAAAAAAGCATTTTAAAGGTAAAAAGAACAAAATTACATTTTCAAAATAAAAACCTATAGCATATTTTCTTTTCAGGTTTGCCTTTGGAACTTGTACTTCTCCAAAAAGGGAAAGATGAAGGTGTACATTCTGGACAACGCAGATATTCACCTTTGATGAAACAATTTGCCCACACATTGTACTTTTATTCACCCAAAGCTTATAATTTTGTACGCAAACAATTTGTGCTGCCTTACAGAAGAACTATAAGAAAGTGGTTGAGTAGCCTAAACTGTGAGCCAGGGATTTTGGGTGAAGTTTTGGAATTTTTTAAGAAAGAAGTGCATGATAAACCTTATTTAAAAAATTGTGCTTCAATAATGGACGCTATGTCCATAAGGAAGCAAGTTTTGTGGAACAACAATGAGGGCAGATATTTTGGTAATGTCGATTACGGTGGTCTACTTGACACTGATTTCGAAATGCCAGCAACAGAGGCACTATTTTTGCAAATTGTAAGCTTTACAAATAATTTCAAATGCCCAGTGGCCTACTTTTTAACAAATAAAACAGATGCATATTTGCAAACCCACTTCATAATGGCCTGTTTAAGGAGTTTATATGAAGTTGGTATTACTGTTAGGTCCATAACATCAGATGGAACCAATGTCAATATTTCAACATACAACAATTTGGGTTGCAATATTGAGTATGACAAACTAAAACCTTATTTTGTTCATCCTAGTGATCATTCAGTTCAAGTATATTGTATACTAGATGTTTGCCATATGTTGAAATTGGCCAGGAATTGTTTTGCTGAAAAAAATCTAACTTCCAGTTCAGGCAAAATTTCTTGGGATTACATCAGAGCTCTGGACGACATTCAAACTATAGAGAATTAAAAATTGGCAAATTCACTTAGTTCTCATCATGTCAACTACAAGAATAAAATTATGAATGTAAGTCTTGCTGCACAAACAATAAGTAGTGGTGTGGCAGATGCCATTGAATATCTGCAAAAAACCAGTGTCACGGGTTTTGAGAAGAGTATTGCCACTGTGGAATTTCTACGTACTATAGACAGAATTTTTGATGTTTCAAATTGTAGGAATCCATTTGGGAAAGGGTATAAGGCACCAATCAGGTCAAAAACTTTGCCTTATTTTAAAGATATTTGCTCAAAGACCAAGGATTATTTTGAATCATTGAAAATTGATGGCATTCCATTATTACAACATATGCGTAAAACATTTGCTCTTGGTTTTATATTGACAATGGAGAGTACATTAGGTTTAGCCAATGACCTTTTTACTTTGAAAGAAAATCCACTGACTTACTTTTTAACATATAAATTCTCACAAGATCACCTGTTTTTTTTTTCTTGCATTAGATCAAGAGGTGGTTGGAATAACAATCCAAATACCCTACAACTAAAATGGGCGTTGAGACAGTTGCTCTACAGGATTTCTGTAACTTCAAGTGTCAGTGCAAATTGCTCTGATTTTGAACGTTACTGACTCCTGCATTTGAATTTCGTTCAGAAGCTAGGCAAAAACAAGATATGCAGGAGGCTTCAAATACTGATGAAATTACTAATCTAATAATGTGCTTAGATCAACAAAATTTGAGTGAATTCCAAGAAAATGTTTTGTTTTATATTTCTGGATATATAGTTCGTAACCTCATTAATGCCACTACATGTAATCATTGTATTGAAATATTACTATATAGAGGTAGTATATCTACTGACCACTCTTATACCGCACCTCCTGAAGCTTATAAATCATTCACCAATTTTGTTACTCGAGGAGGTCTTCTTTATGCTTCAGATGTGGTGTACAAAATTCTACATTTTGCAGAAAAGCAAATTCGTCTTCTTTTAGAAAGTGGAATCATTTTGAAAAGCAAAATAAACTTGAAACAAAAAATCATAAATACAGTTATTAATCATTTTGCTGTAAATATAGATCTTTTTAAACCTAGACACCCTGTAATACGAGAATTTGTAGGTGAAGAATGTCACGAAATTCAAATTATTCGTAAAATAATTTCTATATATTTAAAGTGCCGAGTGTATCACCATAGCAAACTATTAAATTTAGAATTTCATGGAAAAAGTGCCACAATAAGACAAAAAATGACAAAACTTGTTTTATTCAATAACTGTTAGATTTATATATACATATATTACTCATATAGAACTCTTCAAGAGCTACTTAAGCGATAGAACTCAGGCTGTGTTTATAATATTATATTGATTCACAACGAACTTTTTATATTTATAATATGTATTTGTGTGTATAGGTGAGTGACTGATTGGGTCATTTGATTATCAGTACTTTGCACAATATTTTTTTAATAATTTCACTAAAATGTTTTATACACCATACTATATTGTTCTTAATTTTCTATCGTTTACTTTTATACTTATTTCTGACTTTTACCCATTTTATCTATGTACTAAATTTATTCTAATTATATTTTAATTTTATTATTTTAATATGCTCTATTTCATATTTAGGTGTGGACTGATTGTTTTATTTTATTTTTTTTTTTTTTTTATTATTTAAATAATTGTGAAACACTCACTCACTCACTCTTTTTTTCTTTACTCACGATATTTTTGAGCACATTTTTTGTATATTTAGTCTAATTTACGTGAATAAAGCTTATTATTATTATTATACTGATGTCGACTACTATATTTATCGTTGTTGAATAAATTTGTATATATATATATATATATATATATATATATATATATATATATATATATATATATATATATAATTCTATTGTAATATAAAATTATAATTGGATTTCATATTGTGTGTTTATTTTATTTAGAAACCCCGTGGAAGAACAGTCAAAATTTTACTTGAACGTTGTACTGTTTGCATTATTACTTTCTTTCCTAAATAACGATTGGGAAAAAATCACGTTTTCTCTCAAAGAAACCTAAAAAATACAAATTTATTTAAAATAATGCGCAAGGGTTCCATTAACCAACATAAGATAGAAAGAGATAGGTATCCGTAAAAGATGCGGGTTGCCTATGCAATGGTTTTGCCTCACTTTTCGCCCAAGGCGTGGCCGTTCCAGGTAGTATATAGAGTTCACTGGATGTAGGACATATATCTTCGCAAATATCTGATATCTGATTGAGTTGACATACTGAATGCTTTGTTTGTAGTGAAGGAACCACATCTGAAAGAAATGCAGTCAGTTGAATAGAAATGCAACTACGTAGTATTATCCAAGAACTTGCAACGGGTAGACGATCATTATGATAATATTTTTTAAGTCTAAAAACTGCACAACAGAACCATTGTTGAGATGTGTAGTTTCATGATATACGGCAGGACCATTACTTCTGAACTCACACACACTAGAACTGAAGAAGTTGCAGTTTTCTCAATACTATCGCTCCTACACAAATGAGTTTTCATTTCGGCTGGACGAAATTCCACTAAAGATTCCAAGCGAGGTGTTGAAACCATGAAAATAATCGTTCGAATTTTTTGAGAATATTGACCTTTTTCTCAGCAAATGGTATTCTTCGAACAGTCCATCACTAAGCTAAAAGAGGAAATCAAAGAAGTGATATCGTCCCTACCACAAATGAGTAAAGTTTTTGTATAGCAAACTCCCGAAACCAATCAACTAAACAATGTTATGTGTAAGCAAACATCTAAGAATCACCCAATGGCCTGAAGATGGATACAACTGGAAACAATGACGATATAATTCAATCGAAAAAGTTCCATTATATATATATATATATATATTCTTTATTTTCTCGGAATAAGGACCTTAGTCAGTCTATATATTTTTGATTTCATTCGACGTTTCGACATTGTTTATGTCATCTTCAGGTAACTTTAAAATAATGTAAAACATGTAAAGGTTAAAAACATAATACGTTACATAACATCAAATACGTTTAAAAATTGAAAGAGACATTAAAAACTTACAATATAATCCAACTATTATTCTTTCATTTCATTCCATATTTCATGATTGAATGAACGTTGTTGAATGTCTCAGATTGCTGGTATCGGGTTTGTTTTATCTGTTATCGTTTTTTTTTCAAATAAAATACATTGGAGTGTTCGACATATTCAGTTATAGTACGAGGGCTCTATAGCTATAATTCATGCAAGACTTTTCCGTGTAGAGATGTAAGGATCAGTTTACTTTTTTTTTTTCAATAAATTTATTGTTGTGGAGTGAGTGTTTCAAATGAGTTATTGTAGATTTGATTGAGATTTTTTATGTCGTTTCTATTGTTAATACTGTTTGTATCTTTCTTTATATGGATCATTTCGAGGAAATTTCTAACTTTTGGATTCTTTTCTTTTGTCAAAATTTAACCTTGTCAAAATCGAATTTATGTTGGTTTTCCTTTGTGTGTTTAGACAATGCTGTGATGTCCGTTTTTGAGTATTTGTGGGCTTGAATTCGTTTCTGTAGGTATTGTTTGGATTGACCTATATATGTACTTTCGCAATCTCTACATGGTATTTTTTGGAATTTTATGTTTTAATTTGTATTTTTTGTATTTTATGATCGATGTGTTATTTTTCTAGAAAAAATCGAATTTAAACGGTTTTCTTCACATAAAGGATTCAATATAAAATTGAACCAGAGAAAGGTAGATCTCAGGTGAAAAACAACTACTTTCCTGGCAAATACCACGCAGAACGTTGAATGATATTCACCTGAAAATCCATGCATACTTCCATATAATATCAATGGACATTGAATGCAAATGTTTCTTTCTGATAAGCTCGATTATGTTTAATTTATGTCGTGTTCACCTAACAATCCGCATACCGGTTTCAGGCTTCTTGGCCCTCATCAGTACGGAGTAGTCAACCAGCCAAAAGTCCAAAGAACTCTGGCTGAAGTGAGACACAACGTAAACAAACCATCATCGATCTTGTAACACCTATAGGTACGCCGGAAAAGATAAACTTTAACTGGCGGTACCTAGTGACAGAAAGAAACACTCCGAAAATCTCCCACCTCGATAGGTTTCTAAATGAAAGATTCCTTCTCAGTAGGATTGGCAAGCCCGTCTAGCATATAGTGAGAGATAAGTGCCATGTGAAGTGGAATGAATAGAAAAATCGAATTTAAACGGTTTTCTTCACATAAAGGATTCAATATAAAATTGAACCAGAAAGGTAGATCTCAGGTGAAACAACTACTTTCCTGGCAAATACCACGCAGAACGTTGAATGATATTCACCTGAAAATCCATGCATACTTCCATATAATATCAATGGACATTGAATGCAAATGTTTCTTTCTGATAAGCTCGATTATGTTTAATTTATGTCGTGTTCACCTAACAATCCGCATACCGGTTTCAGGCTTCTTGGCCCTACTCCGTACTGATGAGGGCCAAGAAGCCTGAAATCAGTATGCATTGTAATGAACCTATAAATAAACATAATCAGCTTATCGAAAGAAACATCATTCAATTCCGATGATATATATGAAGTATGCATGATTTTCAGTGAATATCATTCAACGTTCTGTGGTATTCTCAGGAAAATGTTTTCACCTGAATCTATCTCTGGTTCAATTTATATTGAATCCTATGTGAAAAACCGTTAATCGATTTCTATTCATCCACTATCACTATCTCTTGTATTTTCTATCGTTTGCTTGATTTTATTGAATAATTTTGTATGGCAAGGGTTTATATTTTGTTGTTTTTTTTGTTTTATTGTTATCATTATAAATAGCATGTATCCTTTTTTTGATCGTTTTTTCCACGAAGTTATCTGGGTAGTGATTTTCTTTTAGGACATTTTTAATTTTTTCCAAATTACTTTTTTTGAACTTTGGATGAGGCAGTTTTATGGCTCGGTAAGTTAAGTTCTGAATAACATTTTTTTCAAAGCTAAGTGGTGCATTTGACAAGTAGTTTGTGTAGCGATGTGATGAGTTGGGTTTAGTGAACCAGTTTGTGAAAAAATTTCCCAAATTGTCGTATATTATAGATGTACCAAGAAAGTTTATTTGTTGGTTGGTTTCTTTTTCTACAGTAAATTTTAATCTGGGGTGATAGTTGTTGAATTTTTCTAGAATTTCATCTAGTTTGTCATTAGGTATACAAGTTAGGCAATCACCTAAATATCTTTTGATGGAAACTGGTTCAAATGTTAGTGAACTGCTGACTTTTTCTTCCACATACTCCATTACAAGATCTGCTGGGGTTGCAGCAATTGGAGAACCCATTGCTATTCCAAATATTTGTGAATAATATTTGTTCTCGAAAGTACATATATAGGTCAATCCAAACAATACCTACAGAAACGAATTCAAGCCCACAAATACTCAAAAACGGACATCACAGCATTGTCTAAACACACAAAGGAAAACCAACATAAATTGGATTTTGACAAGGTTGAAATTTTGACAAAAGAAAAGAATCCAAAAGTTTGAAATTTCCTCGAAATGATTCATATAAAGAAAGATACAAACAGTATCAACAGTAGAAACGACATAAAAAATCTCAATCAAATCTACAATAACTTATTTTAAACACTCACTCCACAACAATAAATAAAAAAATAGTTGACTGATCTTTACATATCTACACGGAAAAGTCTTGCATGAATTATAGCTATAGAGCCCTCGTACTATAACTATATATGTACTTTCGCAATCTCTACATGGTATTTTTTGGAATTTTATGTTTTAATTTGTATTTTTTGTATTTTATGATCGATGTGTTATTTTTCTATCGTTTGCTTGATTTTATTGAATAATTTTTGTATGGCAAGGGTTTATATTTTGTTGTTTTTTTTGTTTTATTGTTATCATTATAAATGCATGTATCCTTTTTTTGATCGTTTTTTCCACGAAGTTATCTGGGTAGTGATTTTCTTTTAGGAATTTTTAATTTTTTCCAAATTACTTTTTTTGAACTTTGGATGAGGCAGTTTTATGGCTCGGTCAGTTAAGTTCTGAATAACATTTTTTTCAAAGCTAAGTGGTGCATTTGACAAGTAGTTTGTGTAGCGATGTGATGAGTTGGGTTTAGTGAACCAGTTTGTGAAAAAATTTCCCAAATTGTCGTATATTATAGATGTACCAAGAAAGTTTATTTGTTGGTTGGTTTCTTTTTCTACAGTAAATTTTAATCTGGGGTGATAGTTGTTGAATTTTTCTAGAATTTCATCTAGTTTGTCATTAGGTATACAAGTTAGGCAATCATCTAAATATCTTTTGATGGAAACTGGTTCAAATGTTAGTGAACTGCTGACTTTTTCTTCCACATACTCCATTACAAGATCTGCTGGGGTTGCAGAAATTGGAGAACCCATTGCTATTCCGAATATTTGTGAATAATATTTGTTCTCGAAAGTACATATATAGGTCAATCCAAACAATACCTACAGAAACGAATTCAAGCCCACAAATACTCAAAAACGGACATCACAGCATTGTCTAAACACACAAAGGAAAACCAACATAAATTGGATTTTGACAAGGTTGAAATTTTGACAAAAGAAAAGAATCCAAAAATTTGAAATTTCCTCGAAATGATTCATATAAAGAAAGATACAAACAGTATTAACAGTAGAAACGACATAAAAAATCTCAATCAAATCTACAATAACTTATTTTAAACACTCACTCCACAACAATAAATCAAAAAAATTGTTGACTGATCTTTACATTCTACACAAAATAAAAAAAAACGATAACAGATAAAACAAACCCGATACCAGCAATCTGAGACATCCAGCAACGTTCATTCAATCATGAAACATGAAATGAAATGAAAGAATAATAGTTGAATTATATTGTAAGTTTTTAATGTCTCTTTTAATTTGATGTTATGTAACGTATTATGTTTTTTACATTACGTAACGTACGTAACGTATTATGTTTTTTACATTACATGTTTTACATTATTTTAAAGTAACCTGGAGATGACATAAACAATGTCAAAACGTCGAATGAAATAAAAAATATATAGACTGACTGAGGCCCTTATTCCTAGAAAATAAAGAATATAAACATATGTAGTCAAGAAATTAAAAAAAAAAATATATAATATATATATATATATATATATATATATATATATATATAAATATATATATATATATATATATAAAATATATATATATATATATAAATATATATGTATATGTATGTTGAAAGACTTAAATTAGCCAGCGAGAGAACACAGACAAATGCCTACTTAAAACTATTATATCGAAGAGTGATAAAAATTGAATTGAATACTATTATGAATCAATGAATATTTTGCAGCGCTCATACCTGTCATTGAAATGTCATTCCAGTACAATTTCAACTGTTTGTTATTATAGCTTGTAATAAAAATTTTAAGACTACATTTGATCGTAGTGCTCAATGAAAGTGAAATTATGAGTCGTTGAGTCTTGATATAATTACAATACAATTTTAACTGTAACATATATTTGATATGAAACCTACATAAGCAGTAGTTGTTATTATAGCTTGTAATAAAAATTGAATTGAGAAAAACTGCTTTTTATCGTAGCGCTCAATGATTATGAAAGTGAAATGCTATGAAATCTGTCACAAATACTCCTAGGATTCACTAAAAATCATTTAATCAGTTCATAACCAAAAAATTAATATTTCGCAGCCTTATACCTGTCATTGAAATGTCATTACATTACAATTTTCACTGTTTGTTATTATTGCTTGTAATAAAAATTTAAAGACTACATTTGATCGCAGTGCTCAATGAAAGTGAAATTATTAGTCGTTGAATTGTCTTGATATAATTACAATACAATATTTACTTCACATATATTCGATATGAAACCTACATTAGCGTGTAGTTGTTATCATAGCTTGTAATAAAAATTGAATTGACAAAGACTGCACTTTATCGTAGCGCTCAATGATTATGAAAGTGAAATGCTATGAAATATGTCACAAATACTCCTAGGATTTACTGAAAATCATTTAATCAGTTCATAACCAATTCATATTACTCAATGATTATTCAGTTCAAAAAATTAAAAAAGGTATTTTTCTCTGAACAATAAATGCAAAAAACAAAAACATACATTTTGCGAGCAAAATTCCATGCTACTACATGGTGAATGGTATTCATATTTTCATTAAAAGTCACCCTCTTCATATTGTTCACTGTGTTGATCATTCAGCTCACAAAGTTCGAATGGGAATATCACAACTATATCAACAAGAGACATCTCCACTGATGACCTTGATTTTTTGAGTCAGCTACACATGTAACTTTCGAAAGAAGTAAGGTCACTTTGAAATCATAAAAATCAGATGGAGGCGATGGCGCAGAAGAGTTTGCATTACTGGGCATGCGCGAATGAGAGAGGGAGTTGAATTTGTATATATGAAGTGCAGAGTTTCTACATCAACATCAATTGTTTTCTTCACTCCTTAACTCTAGTTTCGTGTGCAAAAATCAGTTGTTCTTTCACTACAAGTTCCATTTACAAATTAATCGCCTTGAATTCCGATGACAGCAGCATTTTGGCTAATTTACTTGCTGATTGTGGTGATGGAGCAGTATCGAAAGACGTAGACTTGGACTTCCATATGGACCAATATATTTTGATGGATGCAGCGGAGGTAACACGAAGTCAGTTAGCAGATATTTCAGCAGATATATCATTTTCCCAATTATTGCCGCCTATCTCTCCACCTGTGATCCACATTCTAGAGGATGTCCAAGTTGTCGGAGCAGCCAAGCGGAAGAGAAGAGCTTCCATTGATTTCTACACAACATCAAGGTCTTCTCTGAACGACTCAGTGGCGTGCACATCATCCAAGGCCAAAGGAAAATCCAAAAAAAGTGCGTCATCGGAAACCAAAGATTCCCTAGCTTCTTTGACGTCATTGCAAATGTTTGGTCAAAAGAAAGAGAAAGCGAAGCGTGACTTGATCAATGATAATGACGCCATCACCAAATTGGAGCAAGAGGATGGGGATCTGGATAGGGAGTTGGAAGCGGCGCAAAAATTGGATGAGACGATTGCTACAATGGATGCAGAAATAGTGAAGCAGAGTAATCAATCCGATGCCATCAAGCTCAAAGAACAGGCAGATTGTCACACTAATAGCAGTCTTCGAAAGAAGTTTGAAATGGATGTGCGGGAAGCCAGTTATTTATATGATGAAATGACAACCATTTACGATGACTGCCGCAAAGAACTGGACAAACATTTGGGAAGTGATACTGATCAGACTGCTCATTTGTTTCATTGGTATATGTGTATATGTATTTTTTTATATGATAAAGTCGAGAGGGAGTGGTGTTGGAATGCACCCACTCAATCTTTTTTTTTGTTCAATGTGATAATAAAACATAGTTTACAATATTTCTGTTTTTATTTCAATCAAATAGAAATATTGAATGCTAAACAATTGCATTTTTTTCAATCCAAGAATTATTTTCATTAGGAAATCCAAGCCATTTGACATACACTTTATTTTCTTTTCTATTCAATATCTTTTCGACGAGGTATACATCAGGATTTTTTGTTTTCTGTAATTCTGGCTCATAGAAGCAACGTTGAATGGGCTTCTTTCCCATATCTTCCAGAATGTAAGTCGGAGGATATGTGGTGTTGACTTTTACAATTTTAAATAATTCCGTGGTGGAATTAGGTTCATAACCTTTGTCAAAGTGTAGCTTGAGTTTGTAAATTCTCATTATATCATTCACTCGATATTTTGGCTTGATTTTTTTAATTTTTTTTCTCTCATTCTTTTTCTTGGTGATGATTCAGAGCTTTGTGATGGCTGTCACATCAATCGGTCTCATACCTATTGTACGATGTACTTTATTGTTATATGTCTCCGTTATAATTGGAAGGATATCTAATCATTTGTGATTTCCGTTTACTGAAAACTCTTTGTGGATACAGGTTTTTATTGTTCGAATTGTGATGAAAAAATGTCAAATTCTTTCCCGTGATCGCTTCGTAAGTGTTATGGAGAATACGTCTTTCAATATCATTTTCATAGCGTTAGTTACTGCTATCCCAGTCTTTGCCTTGATTGGCTTTGTCCATAGATATTTGGAATAACAATCGATAACCACCAAAATATAACGATTACCTTTATTAATTTTGGCATAAGGTTAAAACTCAGCGAGATCAATTTGCCATAAATCTCCTAGACCTTCGACGACGGTAGATCTTCTCTGGAAGTTACGACGAGCCGGCTTGTGTAACTCATCAACAACTTGTCGTTTGACATCACTAGCCATACTGATGCCTCACAATAGTTGCGTCAATCGATATAGAATGCCTTGTTCGCGGAGCTCTTCTATTATCGATACTATTTCATTATCATGACTTGTGTGTCCAGACGCTTTGAATCCTATGAGTAATCGTAAATGATCCACCAATTCTTCAGGCTTATTCCAATGCATATAGTTTTGTGTTTTCGATGTAAACACTTTCCGCAATTTCATTCGTTTCATCCCTTCGCCATAACTTATTTTTATATTTCATTCCATTTTTCATCTGATTCTTCTCGTACAATGCTTTTGTTAAATCCAATAATTCAACATAAGTGTGTTGTATTCTCACATCATATACAGCAGGAGGTTCCTTGAGGAATATCAAGTTATATAAATCTGAACTGCCAGGAAATTGACGTACTTGTCCCGAAAGGAAATGTTGCCACCACCAAAGCGTACTTCTAGATTTCCCATGATTAATTTTTGTGTTGAAGGTTCTACTCGTATACTATAATTTGTATCATATGCATTGTGCCCACTCAAAAGATTTTTCACGTTTTCTTAACATTGTCAACACTGAACGATTCCAAATTTGTTGAACCCATTGACGATGAAGAGGGTGTTTCGTATAATGTAGTTGCTGCCATTCTTCCATTTTTGATGGTTACATTCTCAATATCTGACAATGATACATCACCACTGAAATAATGTTTTTTTAAATTTGAGTGCTCATTGGAATGGAGCGGTTTATGGAAGATGTAGGTGGTTTCACAGTAGCTGCAGAAGAAAGTACATCAAGTGGTTTTGTTATAGGATCATACAATTTTTCAAGTGCTATCTTGTCCTCCATATTTCCGCTTTTGATAGACAAGAATTTTTGTCGTACAGCCTCTGTCGCTTCAACTAGTTGACGTTTCGTAACCATTTCAGCTTCTGCACATTCATCTCTCAAAATGTTCATTATTTCCAATTCTCGACACACCATCACTTATATTGAAGTGATCTCACTGAAGTTCAATGAACGTTTGATTATTTTTGAATTGACATATCAAGGATATATGAAGTTGTCGAATCCTTCGCGATATCGTCCATCCTGTAACTTTCTATCTTTATCGATGACAAGGAATCCATATTCATCGTTCCAACATCTCGTTCACATCATTTGAAATCCTTTGAATGTTACATCAGGTGAGACGTGATCGGAAAAGATGTGATGTACATTCGTTACATCTTGCTTGAATATGATGATGAAGTTGGTATTATCACGAACCAACTGTTTGGGAACTCGTGAATAGGTCTGTGCAAGATAGAAGCGATCAACATCTTTACGGCGTCCCATACAAAAATATGATCGGATAATATCCTGCTTTTCGCAAATCACATCTTCAAAAATGAACACTGAATTTGGTTTGGCATCAGAGGGTTGCACAATGTCTGCATTATTACTGAATATGAAAAACCCAATTTTTTTATTGGTGCTAACACATTGCGCAATTATTCATATTTCGGTGGATTCAACGACTTTGAATATAGATAAACGTTTGCAAATCGAAATCCTTGTGGATGTGTCAGTGGAGATATCATGGCATTTGTCTTTCAGCAATTTGACGGACCGATGATTAGAGGGAACAGATGATGGAAGTAGTGGGCCATGTCTCAATGAGTTCGCCCCATTTAATCCAGTCCCTATTTGCTTATCCAAATTATCTACTGCAAACTCTTTTTTTTTGCTAGACAATGCGCATTGTTTGACGGTTCGACACTTATTAATGCGAAATGTGTGAAATATGTTTCATTCAAATGTCTACCACCACAAGGAGCAGACGTAAAGCAACAGATCGAATATTTAGAAGAAAGAGGTCGTGGGTTTGTAAATTATTTAATAAATAATTGCTGTTTGAATTGCATCTGCCTGGAGGATATGAAAATTGTGGACCCGGAACCAAATTGCAAAAACGATTGGCACGCAACGATCTGGGCATCAATAAACTGGATAGGGCCTGTAAATTATTTAATAAATAAATTGCCGTTTGGATTGCATCTGCCTGGAGGATATCAATATTGTAGACCCGGAACCAAATTGCAAAAACGATTGGCACGCGACGATCTAGGCATCAATGAATTGGATAGGGCCTGTAAAACGCACGACATTTAATATTCGGAGAATCTCGACGATATTGAAGCTAGACACAAAGCGGACAAACAGTTTGAATTCAGTGCTTGGGATAGGGTCAAATCGAAGGACGCAAGCATTCGTGAGAGATCAGCAGCTCCACTCGTCACCAACATAATGGAGGCGAAAAGGCGTTTCGATATGGGTTGTGATGTGAACAATATCAAACAACGAAGGAGAAAAAAAAATCATCGAAGAAAAATGGGCGACATAAAATCAGAAAAATAGTATTCGGAACGAAAGTTCGGGATGAATTACATAGAGCTGGAGGTAATCAATTCGTAACAAACAACAGAAAATTGCCACAAAAATGGCATTGAAAGCAGCACGTGAATATTTAAAAGCAGCAGGCGGAAAGTTAAAGAATCGGACACCTCGCATAATACCTATTCCGAAAGTTGGTGGAATTTTACTATTGATACCAATTTTCGTCGGATTGTCTGCATTGGGTAGTTTGGCCGGTGCTGCTGCAGGTATAAACACAGCCATGAATTCGGCAAGTGCGGGCAAAAATTATCTGAAAGTTGAAAAACATCATACCAGAAAGATGAAGGTGATAGCTTTGGGAAAAAAGGGTAGTGGCATATTCCCGAAACCATATCGCAAAGGCCTCGGCATCTATCTCAAACCATATACATCAAAGAACCAATTGATGCCCTACCTCTTAAACCTCTCACAGATATAGATCCGTCACATTATGCCAAACAATTGAAAATTCCACATTTTCGTGGTTTGTTCATGCGTGATAATTTGCCCACCTCAGGACGACGTAATAATGGAACAGCCATCATCCATCTGGATAGAATCAGCGGGTGGCATACAGGAAAATTGGAAGAGTTCCAACATATTTCGACAGTTTTGAAGATTCACCCCCACCAGTGGAATTGGTCCATTACTTCCGAAAAGGTACACATGCAGTCGAAAAAATCATGTATAATTATGAACGTGAGCAGAAATACAATACAGTTGTGTGTGGACACTTATGCTTGAAGTTTCTCCCTCTTCCAATCAACTGAAAAAACTAAAATGGATTTCACGCCAGAAATGGATCGAGAGGCTATTAAGAGAATGGAGCATTCCCTCATCGCATATTCAAGATTACGCAGCTTGAAAAAAATGAGTGAAGTTGAACTTGCAGATATGCCCAAAAAGGTCATGATGTTTGTGCAGCTGAAGAAATTGCATCGGTTTGGGAAATACTTCCCAAACAACTTCAAGAGGATATCGATATTTTGAGATATAAATATTGCAATGAACATCATATGGACAATGCAAGTGTTGGAACATCAAATTCCAGTGATGTGAAAGACCGACCCATACCTCGAAAACTATTTTGCTGTTATTGCACCATCGATGATTGTAATATTGGCGCCAATAACAATCAAATTGAATTGGGACACACGATGCCGCCGAGGAAACGAAGAAAATTTTATCACATGTGTTGTGAACAATAATAAAATGATTTGTTATCGTATGAATGTAATCAGTCATGTCACGAAAGTTCGAGCTACAAGCTGTTGGATCCAGTGCCTTGAGTGCAGACTTCTACCCACCCATTGAGCTTGGATGAATTGTTCAGCCTTCGAGCAAACAATAATACATTCAAATGTATGATGCAATCAAATTATGTGGTGGACCTGAAACATAAAAATTCAATAGCATCCCTGTTGGGATTCGAGAAAAAAGAATTCAGTGCGAAATGCATGCATGAATCTACATATCCTGTGAATATTGTACCCGTGAGACTCATTCGATTGGATTCCAACATCATTTCAGGATCATACATAAATGACGAAAAAAATCATATTCTTTTTTCAATCGATGTTGATGTTGAGCCGGGCTATAATATAGCATAAGAGCCAAACAACATTATTTATATGCCCATCAGCCCGGAAGGACATCAGTTCATCGACAACATTACTCTGCGCATATTGGATCATCGAAATAATCTCATTGATTTTGGTGGTGTGGAAGAAATAGTTGTCATATTGGAATTGAAAAAATTGCAATAACGAATGTAATGGGTTTTTGCTACAACAAACGACAAAACAGTGAATACGAAATATTTTCACCAAACAAAAGTCGTCGTCCATCAAATATCGTCGGAAAGAAAGGCTATGCCAGGAAGAAGGTCTTTCCACAAGTATTTGCTGAACGGCAAAGACATACATTGTCAGCGAGAGCTCTCAATCTTCTGAAATCTATTGGACTCAGAATTCGATAATACAATGGTGCTCGAAGCAAACAGTGACAAGTTCAATATTTTCAATGAACCAGTGGTCGATCATTCTCTCATAAGTCTACACGAGCATACCTATGAATTATATGGATCACCATTGTTCAAGAATTCAGATGAAATACGAATTGCAATCAACAATCAAGATGTAATACTGGACATTGCCGACAGTTTCATTTACATTGAGGGAAAATTCAAACCAAATGAAGAGAACAAACTATGCTATCTTTCCAACAATACTTTGGCATTCCTCTTCGATGAGATCCGCTATGAAATGGGTGGTGAGCAAGTTGCCGTTGTTCAAAAACCAGGCATAATATCCACAATGAAGAATATGGTTTTATTTGGTCAATCGCATTCTCAAATGCTTTTGACAACTGGATGGGGACTTTCCGACACAAAACAATACATCATTGATGCACTCAGTAATTTATTCAGTGGAAAACTCCCTCTCAAATATTTGATGGGTTTTGCCGAGGATTATAAGAAGAGCATTCTGAATGCAAAACAAGAACTGATTTTGATTATAGCTCGCTCATTCAAGAATTCATATATTGGAGAAGTTGATGCTTCTTTGGAAATTACAAAGATTGAATGGAAAATAGAGCATGTTGTGCCCGATGACAAGCAGAAGCTCAAATTATTCAGTAGAATAAATAAGAGTGGCCTGAATTCAAAAATCATGTTGGCTTATCGTATGTGGGATCTTTATGAATTACCCTCATTGCATAGCACATCTTCAGACATATGGGCAATAAAAACAACCAACACTTTGGAAACACCTCGCTTCATAATTAATGGTTTTCAAAGTACCAATGCATCCAAAAGCAGAACACTGGATGTGACAAAATTCATAAATGCAGACATTAATAACATCCGAGTGTATTTGAACTCTGAAGTCTACCCATATGAGCGTTGGAACCTGGACTTTGATGAAAAACTATTCTGTTCAGCTCACTATGCATATGAGGACTTTCAACGTAGTTATTATGACAAAGATATGAGTGAACCTCTTATGGACCTTGAGGCATTTCAACAGAATCCCCTGTTAATCATTGATTGTTCACATCAACCGAATGCTACAAAATCATCTACAGTGGATACCAAGCTGGAGTTCGAAACAAGAAGAACTAAATTTCCATCCAACACCAAAGTCTATGCACTTATCATGCACGACATTCATATTGAGTAAAACTTGAATAATATTTTTTTTTACATTAATTGAATGTATATTGTATTCAATTATCAATTGTATTTGTGTAATGGATCAATAAATAAATACTTTGAGGGTGTGGAGAAATTCTTCCAGGTCCAATTCGATCATTTCTTCACAGAATTGCTGCACCAGCATTGTACTTTCCATGATCACACATACATCTTCTCATTTCGTCTTCATCGAAACAAACGTTCAAATCATAGTTTATGGCATGGTGGGCATTTTGACTCAAGGCATTCAAATAGGAGTTCAATCTTTCGATGGCTGTATTGATGTCCACGGCTTCCGTCCAACATTCACTCGAGTAATGCATCCACATATTTTACTTACATGAAAAAAGAATGTGATGCTCCAAATATATTACTTCTACACTGAATGTAATTTTTTTAGTGGAGAAATATCTATATTCAAAATAAGATCACTATATCCTAACTATTAACATTTAAACAATATTATCATTCAATGAAGTTGAATTCTACTAGAGGTCGAGTTCTTAAACCCCCTGATACTTGTGGACTCTGACCCAAATATGTCATTGTATATTTGAAATCTGAAGCATTTATGCAACTGGCACTGTTTGCATTGAATTCATCTGAAATACTTTTTGACAACTATGATTTGAATAAAACATTATCATCATCACGTAATGTCATCTGAATAGATCTCCCATATCGGGTTATACAAATCGTCATACAAATTATGTTGGAAGCTTTACCGATGGGTAATGATGATATTGCTCTTTGTTCAAAAACTTCCACCCTCTGTTCAATTATTGAAGAATTGATCCTTTCCAAATCCACTTCTGTAAGCGATATAGTAAGACTGTATGAAAAATATAGATTATTTCACCTTATAAAAAAATACACTCACTCAATTGAGAAACTTCTCGTACTCTGTATTCACTCTAATGAATATATTCAACCTACAATTTCTCAACAATGACTTCAAGCATTTCATAAGGAACAAAATCCCCATCCTATATTTTGATTCCACCCACTCGACCTTGGGGTACATGATGCGATTCACTCCATACTGAAACAACGTCAGAGTGGTTTTGTGTGGAAGTCACCTTGAAAATGTTCACCTGTTCACAGATCTCAACTCAATGTCAAGGTCATACAAGGTCGAATGTGGGATGAACGATATGTACTCCTCCCCAATGCTCAAGGTCATCTCAAGGTGAAGCACCCTCCCCCAATGCATGAGGTCATCTCAAGGTGAAGCGTGGTACGAACGATATGTCTTTTCCCCCAATGCTCAAGGTCATCTCAAGGTGAAGGCTAGACGAACACTTCCCGTGACAAGGATCATCCCAAGGTGAGCCTTCTGACGATATGCCCTTTTCCTCACTGACTCGAGTTACCTTCTCAATGTAAGGACAACTAAAGTGACATGGATTCATGCCAACTTATGTGCCTTCCTCTTTCCAATTGTCCATCCTCGACCTCGAGTCACTTCAATGTCAGACACCTATGAGACGCATTCACCTCGAATTATACATGTCCCTATACGCCATCTCAAGGTCCTTCAGGTTAGTACAGCTTACACGTTCTAAGTCACTTCCACCCCATCTCAAAGTCACTTCAAGGTTAACGATACACTCACACACATAGCCAAACCCCCCTTATCAAGGTCAGGGGCGTGCGTTAACGAGGGGGGGGTCAAGGTCAAGGTCATGGGGGGGATCCAGAACCGGATTGAATCTCGTACTGACCTCTGGAAGAAGGAGACTGAATGGTAAATCTAATAACTGGAAGTCATAATTTACATAGGTAGTTACAAATATAAAGAATAATCAAATGAATAAAAAATAAATAGCCAATTAATTTACAGTAAAAAAAACATTGATTACAGAAACATATAACCTATCTATTGGTTACTGAATGTATTACATTATTCCTAATGTATTAATGTATTACATTATTCCTAATTACCAAATATATTTGATTCATTGTTCATTCTGAAATCAATTTGAAATTTATAATTATTTCAAACGTCTGATATCAAAAATACCGCTGCATAATAGCTAAACTTTGCGTACTGACCTGTCAAATTATTTAATTTTTTTCCGGAATTTTGAGATTTTGACAAGCAAGCCACCGTTTTAATGTTGCTACATTATTATCCTTCACATTTGCAAAATTTAATTTGGCTCCTGGAACATCGTCAAAAATTTTTGTATGTTTATTTTCACATGTATTTCAATGTGAGTTAGGTAATGTATGTCCCTATCGGACTACTAGCGCTGCTAGTGGGGAGTTTTTCGTACTTGAGGAAAAAGGGTCATTAAATCATTATCAGCGATGACTCAAACTCATTTTATATGTTTTAGTACACGCCTTAAATGAAAGCTTGTCTTTAAAAAGGTTTTTTATTAGTTATAATATTCATTGCTTTTTAGTAAGTTCGCCTTGATCTGTTCATTTCTAGTAGAGCATCGTTATTATAAGTTCTCTTCCCTGTAAGTTTTGAGCTGAAAGAAATCATGTTCTTCGACCCCAAAAACTCCCACACGCCGATTTGAATAGAATCTGACCATAATCACAAAACTCGTTCGCCATCCTGAAGTCACTACCTTGAATTTATAGATTTTGTAAAAAAAAACATATTTTCCGAACCTCAAAACCCTCACATACCAATTTTGGATAAAATATGACGATATTCGGAAAACAAGTCCTCCATCTTAAATTTATCAATTTTGACGAAAAATCTCCGACATCGAAAACCGCCGCATACCAATTTTGAATCGAATCGGACCATAATCACAGAACTCGTCTTCCATCTCGGAGCCGCCATCTTGAATTCATGAATTTTGACAAAAAATTCATAATCTCTGACCCCGAATACCCCCACGTACCAATTTTGAATCGAATCGGACCATAATCACAAAACTCGTCCACCATCTTTGAGCAGCCATCTTGAATTTATGAATTTAGACAAAAAATTAATAACCTCTGACCCCGAAAACCAAATTTGAATAGAATCGGACCATAATCACAAACTCATCTTGGAGCCTCCATCTTGAATTTATGAATTCTAACAATGTCCTAAATTGCAATCAATTCAAAAAACACTGCCTTTTTCAATGTCTCAAAATAGGATAATTTCGGATGAAAATCGATTCATCATTGGATAATTTGGGATTTTCGGACTGGCAACACTTAGACTGGTGGCTCCATCTTCAGTCTCTGCCGTGGCTCACCTACAGTCAATTTTGACAGTTAAAGTATTCAAATACTATTTCATAGGTACCCAAAAACCTTCGAAGAATTGGATTATGATACCTCAGTCACTGGTGGGGGTTATGAAAAATAATTATACTTCTTTTAATAGATAGTATTATACACATCAAAATCCATGTTCTCATATATACAAAATTCACCAATTTACGGGTACAAATTGACAATTTTTTTTTAAACCTATCAATAAAATTGGAGTTCACAAAATTAACCAAATTATTGGACTTTTTAAAGAAATCAACAGAACTTTCAATATTCGAAGAATCCGTTAAAAATATTTATATATTGTTCATATTACGGGTGCGTTCGGTTGAGAAAATCGGAAACGAGAGAGCAGATGTATATTTGGCTAGCTAAGCGAGCAAATCTATTACATTTCCGCAAAATTAAAAAATAATAATCAATTCAATTTTACTCTTTTATTTTCAATTTTTCTGTTGACTACTTTTTATAATTTAGTGTATTCGATGGAATAATGATTATAATTTCTGCCATTTCCATATATAACAGACAGAAGATTTTTTCGAAGTTTTGATATTATTGCCCCAAGAAGAAAGAGAACCGTAAAGCTGGGTGACTTTGGCTCATTTTGATAAATAGACATTATTAATGATAAAATTTAAATATTGCCTTTTTAAGCCTGTTTTTTATCTGATTGAATTTTTTTTTTTTATTGTATATATATATATATATATATATATATATATATATATATATATATATATATATATATATATATATATATATATATATATATATATATATATATATATATATATATATATATATATATATATATATATATATATATATATATATATATATATATATATGTTAAAGACCAGAAATTTATTTTAAAAGGAAAAAAGAAATAATTTCAATAAAAAACCCCAAAAATAATAATTACTTACTAGTTAGTAGTTTAAGAGATATTGTTTTTACATATTTTTAAGATTCTATTTCTTTTATGAAGCCTCTGTATGATATTGATAGATAAAAAATATACAAATACTATAATGCAATCATTTTCATACATTGTCAAGATCATTACAACCTATAATTGTTCAAAAGATAACAAAAAGGTCTAGATTTACAAAATCATCCTGAATAAAATATGATCAACAAAATTATAAGCTTGAAACATACAGTATATGAAATTGTACCTAACTAAAAAATAGCCAATGGGAGAACAACAAACTTCTTGATGACAATAGCCAATCAGGGAACAGTATGGTCAGATGTAAGATTTGAAATTGTGAGAAAATAAGAACGGAAAAGTGTCAGAGACAATTATCAATAAATATTGTACATAGTTTGTAAGAAAAGAAAAATATTTTAGTTAATAAGTTTTGACAAACAACCCCAAAGAGTGAAAATGTAACAACAAAGTGCGCGAATTTGAAAATTCAAATGATATGGAAGAAGGGCCAAATGCTATCCAGGTGACAGAAAACAAAGCCACGAGGAGATTGAAATTTTTTTTCTGAAAAGAACGCCACGTTCGTACTTTAGAAAAAGAAAAAATTCAAGAACTTCATGAATATAGGGTAGTTTCTTCATTAGAACCCAATCAACTCGACTTCAGGAGAATTTCAATAAAAATAAATAGCAGCAAACGACATTACCTTTTATGTACTCCATATGAAACTATTACAAAGCTGATTTCTGGATTTGTATGGTTCCTTTTTTGGTATTGGAGAGCCTGAGAGCAGTACGTTAAGGAGGATTCAATTTCTTGGTGTATATTGTAACAGCGACAGTTCCAGCGTCAGGTATAAACTTTTCTAGTGCACATCACAAACTGAATAACCTCACAAATAACTCGTATCATACCAGAAGAACTCTATTCCACTTTGATATTGAATTACTAAAGAATTTTCAACCTTCAAAGTAAAAAGTGAGGTTGTGTATTTTTATCCATCACCGTTTCTCATGATTGTTCTTGAAAATTTGTAGAATGACCATAGTATAAGTTATCTATCGTAGGCCAGGTTAATATAAGTTTTCCTGAATAAAGGAAATAATTGTTTTTCGACATTTTCCCGTTTGTTTTTCACAATGATCTGCAATCTTACTTGTAAACACTGAATAGAAATTTGACATCAAGCGGTAGCTCTATCGCCTGAACCGGCTATCTGAGACGAAAGGCGTACCAACTCAGTTTAGTCGTGGTAAGAAAAGTGATAACAATTGGCAGCAACGTGACGAGAAAACAGTGACGTTAGCTTGCAATTATTATTACATAGCAATATATTATACAGGGTGACAATAATTTATCTATATCATTTTGAACCCAAGAGGGACAAAAATCAACAACAACATATTAGGTTCACAAATCACATTTCATAACAATTTGGCTCCCTACTACGAACAGATATTATTAGCAATCATCATTTTCTAATAACAATTTACTTGATATATCATCATCATTTCATAACAATATATATATATATATATATATATATATATATAATATATATTATATACGTGCAACACTGTATTCCATTCAGGAGTCATTTGCAACCAAATTCAACTTGCATAAAATTTGTCTGCAACTAGCGAAATAATTTTTATATGGACAAATTTCTCTTGCTTATTTATCGGTCTGTGTACTTTGGCCTATGTACATGCTATGAAGAGAAAATCACGCAAAATATAAGCCATGGGTCAAAGCCAGTCCTCAATATGCGGGTGACTTCGCACGCCATGTTTTCTTTTATATATCCACATACAAAGTGTTAATCACAATTTGACATAGCTAATTTGAAAGAGTGGTCAAAGATCAATATTTTGGTATATAATACCAATTTATTTTTACAAATTCATCGTAGACATTCGTTGAATTTAAGTAAGCCAAAGTCACCCGGAATTACGGTACCTAGAAACCATTTGGAAGAATGGACAGAAAAATTATGTTTTAATAGATTTCGCTTGCTGAAAGAAATTGTCCGCAACTAACAAAAATACAAAGAATCACCCCTCAAATAACTACAAAGGTAAAATCGTAACAACAAATAAACCTACAATCAAAAATCAAATCTTGATTTTTCATACCAAAAACGTTTGTCATAAATAACTAAATTTAAATCATCACAAATGCAAAATGAAAAACTACATGATCTGTTCTCAGGAATTTCAAGCAAATGTTGATTTATTGTTGGTTGATGAGTTATGTTTCAAAGATAATGTTTGTTTATATATCTCAATCATATGGGTTTTCTCTAGATTCTACTCCTCTATCTGAAGATCCGAGAAAAGTTGGTGTATTTCTTTCATATGTATTAATTTCAACTTGTTCTTCGAATGATCGTTTTTGTAAATCTACAAGATCTGCTTTGGACAGAGCCCCAGTAGAAAGTTTGTCTTTTATTAAGGTGCTATTTCTTTTTTTTCGGGACCTCGGCAGATGGTATTGTATTCATTACTATAGCCCACGCCTTCAATTTCTGCGAATTAGTAACTGCGTCCGTTTTTTACAATATCTACAATATCTTGGTATTTTTTACCAGTGAAATAAGAATGTTTTCCTCACCGTCATTGAAATTATGAGTCTTTTTTTCTTAAGAGACGCCTAACAATTTATAAAATACACTTGGCTTTTTTCGATCAATTTTTCTGTATACTTTTGACAAAACTATGAATTCTTAGGTTAAGTTTGATTCAATGTTGATGTTTCTGAACGGTCCGAATGATGGCACAAGAGAAAAAAATGTGTTGCCAACATATGAAAACAATGAATTAAGGAATCCAGGATTAGTTTTTCATTGAAAAATGCATAACGTTCTAATCCATAGTTAATTAATAATCCGAGTTTAGATAATCAACGGTTTGAACTCGCATTGAACAACTGGGCCTTATATATTTAAATATTTTAAAAATACCGTTAAAATAAAAAAATATGCCATAAACGACAAAGTATGTATTAATAGGCAATCTGATCATAATTTAATTTCCCATGGTCAATGAAAAGTCATATTTTCCAACAAAACAACACATCACAACTATAGAATTTCTCAAAACCTATTTCGATCCCAGACCAGAGACGCTACTGGCTTTTTTGTATTCAGACCTCCTGATGTATATGACTGGTGATTGATTAGTCCTACCGTATAGACACACCTACAAGCATTATCATTGGCTTGCGATCTGTTTTAATTGGCTGCTGAAGAACTAGACAGTTGTCACTCAAACCCATGTTGACTATCGGCTCTTTTGATCTCCTTTTGATCTTCCCTTCGACGACGGAGAATGTTTACGAGTAGTACACATTATTTTTCGTTTCGATTCTTCGCATATACGCTCGTGTTAGCGAAGTGAGTTTTTGATTTGCTCCCTATAGAAACAGTTTCTGCCATCTAAAATTATTAAACTATACCATTACTATTGAATCTACATGACGGCATGATTACCCAATCCAAATGCAGAGAAGTTTCAGTCGGTAACCAGGAAAACCGTTAAGAAGTATTTTGGACAGTATATTTATATATTATACTATATTTAAGTTCATTAATAGCCACATTGCGGCCAACAATCAACTTGTCACAATGTAAGCTTATTGCAATGTTTGCTTTGTTAGACGAAATTACCGGTTGAACGAAAACCGGAGTTGTTACTCGATAAAAACTTACAAGTGCAAAATAAATGAAATAATTGAACCAGGAACATATGGGAAACTAGGTATCAATTGAAAATTCATTTCGTAATACACAAAGCGCAAAAATGGGTGGCAAAATATACCTCTCGCCCCGTGCATAAAATAATATTCCGAATCATGAATCATAAAAGCTTTAGGTAGTTTGTGCCGACTTGTGGATTTAATTCATGAAAATGTTCCAAGACACATTTTATTTCTATAAAGAGCATCAAGCTGAAATTATACTCTCATGACAATTACTATCGTGGAGCTAATATTTCAGGTACCCAGGTGGATGGTGGATATTGTTTGTTGAAAAGGGCATATTGCTGTCAATTACTTTTTCAGTTTATGTACAATGCGTACATTGCATGCCTCTTTCGACTCGTTTGTTTTATGGGTGGGGGTAGAATATCGGGAGTGACAACATTGGGCTATTCATGTTCATCTACACTGGGAGAAACGTTGTTTTATTGTAAATGAATAGGTTTATTCGAGTATGATTTGCTGAATATTACTGTAATTTTTTTGTTCCCAATAAACCTACTCAATTGTAAACTTGTCATTTGTGAATGTATCATTGACAAATAACAAAGTATTCGTTACAAGCTAATATTTTTAATTTTGGAATTTTTGGAACAATATATATTTTGTCACAAACACATTTGTTATCTCCAAACTTTCAGAAATGGTATTATTGCATTTTCATACATTTATTGTTGGAAAGTATTGAAAGCTATATGGAGTTGTTTAGATAATGGGTGATTGCAATTTGGCATAAACGAAAGATTTCGCAGAAGTTAACCATTGCGTATGGTCACATCATTCTGCGCATGGCAAGTTCGAATGAGTTTCGTTTTACGATCACTCTCCCGCCATCTTCACAGTGTATATTTCTGCACTGATCGGCCTTAGATCTTAGATATAGTTCCAGCGTGTGTGAATCAGTTGCAGTTAATATGGATACCTGAGTGATACGCATTATTGAAAGAAAACTGCTTGTGCAATTCATGAGGTCTGAACCCATGAGGTTAGGGTTGAGTTTTATTCGGGGTATGAATGTGTATTATCTCATACATCTTGCAGAGGAAATACTAGTGGGATCCGAACTCATAAGTACTAAAAATCGTTTGGTCATAGCATGGTGTGCACCGCGCGCAATAATCTCCTACCTAAACGAGAGTGGGGAGGCCGTCACCACATCGAGGGAGCGAGGCTTCGAGGGAGCACCAAAAGTTCAGTTGTGAAGCAGCGTGAACAGCACCTACTACGCAGGACCTGCAATGAACCAATAGCACGAAGCCAGTCGAACTCCACTGGAGCCGGCTAATCGCCTGAGTCCTAGCGAGCACGAGAGCCTGTGGAATTCAATTGCAAGCAGTCTACCGCCGAAATCTACACGCCAGACCAGAGACTAGTAGGAGGCCCGAACACGACGATAGAGGCCCGAACACCGACAATCTGTAAGGTAACTCAGGTACGCAAGAGTTGAAGTATTCAATTCCTGTGTCTATATTTCTGTTTGCATTCGAAAGTCATGAAGCTCCGTCCCGCAGGTTAGCTGAAAAGTCACGGCCTGCCTAGTAATTACGAAGTTCCTCCTGTTTGTTTAGATTTGCAAATTCCAAAAATCTTTCGATTTGCATTCCCGCTGGTTAGCTGAGATGTCACGGTCTGCCTAGTAACTATAAAGCTACCCCTCTATTTGAAGTTGCATTCGAAATTATGAAGACTCATTTTATTCAGATTTGCATTTCGAAATTCTGAAGCACCCGTCCCGCAGGTCAGCTAAGAAGTCACGGCCTGCCTAGTAATTATAACGCTTTCCCTTCGTTTGCAAAGTTCTAAAATTTCCGATTGAAAAGTCACGGCCTGCCCAGTAAATTATAAAGCTATCTACTGAGTTAAAACTTGTAGTCAGGAATTATAAAGTTAACCCTCAGTGTAACTTTGCAGTCAGTTGTTATAAAATTCTACTTTACTCTAGACTTGCATTTAGTAGTTAGATGGCTTACTAGTAGTATGGAGGGATTTTTCATGAGAAAGTTGTGGATTCTTTTTTGTAACTCCGCGACAGAAGTGCAGACACCTAGCTGATTGAAGAGTTGAGCCTGATTGAAGGGTACCTTCATTCACAGATCTTCAACAAACGCCACCGTCAAGCTGATCTTTGATAGCCCTGTGTAAATAACTCCACATGTACGTCCCATTAGTTTAGGAGCTTTGTGTTTACCCCACGTTCATCTCGCTTTGCTAACCTTTCACTTCGCTTGTTGTCAGTTACCCTAGCCGCATGTTGAGCTGAGACCCCTGTTACCAAACCCCCGTCATGAAAAGTGTTTCATTTTGAGTAATAAAAGAACTGAACAATATATCGCTTGGTTTTATTTTGTTTTGTATGGCTAAGGTAGTCAACGTCCAGGCAAATAACCAGTCAAGGTCAAGTAAAGTCTGCCCTTCTGGCTTCTAGAAGAAAAATTACCATATCGACCCCTGGAACGTCATTTTTTCACTGAGACTACTCGGAACAAGTGGCCTTCCCACTATATGATTGTAGAGAGAAAAGACAATTACAAATTTGATGCCCGAGCAGGACCGAATCTGCTGATATAAAGAAATATGTCAAAATCCGTCACGACTTGAATCACGTGTTCCGAAGCTCATCGTCCGTTGAAAGGCCCTGAAACCAGTTCCATGGGGCGCAAACATTCGGCGAAATCGGCAGACCTGTCATTTTGACAGATTGTCAACTTCGACTCGAAAGATAGTCAACGTGCCGAGTGACCCTTCGTTTGATAGGTATTTGAGTGAAAGCAATTGCCGCCAGTTTATCTATTCCGTCAACCGCTCGAGTGATACTTGTGCTATGAGAAAGAAAGTCTGGAAGGTAAAGACCAGTCGAAACCCCTGAAGCTGGTTCCGTAAAGAGTAGAAAACCGAACTTCGCCAATGATCGCCGACCTTTCATTTTGACTTGATTGTCAATTTCAGCTCAGAATCACCCCAGAAAGACTACTGGAGGCTATGTCCGAACTACTGTGTTCAGAAATAACCGTTTCTATTGGAGAACCTGGCAGGATTTCTACGGGACCTTTCGCGACTTCTTCCTGGTCAACTATCAGATGGACCTAGAAGCAGCCATCAGCCGGAGGACACAACGGCTGGATGAGAGCGTTTCAGCGTACATCACCGACTCACAAACGCTCATTCGCCGTCACGGGGCCATCACATCGGAACAGCAGTCAAATTAGCTCCACCGGAATATCCGACCAGAATACCGCCACCCGCTGCAAAGACTTTACCGACATTCCGTGCTCCACCAGAACGATTCGAGAGATTATGAACTGCTACGTACGGAGCTTGGAGAAGTTGAACATCCACCACTCCATAACACTGTCAGTCGGCTCGTTCCGGCCCCCGAAAATATATTGGCAGCTAGACTCAGCTATCCCCTAAGGCCCTCGAATAGTCAGCAGTACCCCGCCCATAACCGTCAGAATGAGGGAGGCCAGGCAGGACACTTTCGGAGTCATCGTCGAGCTACCCCCCGGATATTCTGTTACCGATTCAAGAGATAAGAGGTGATGTCCCGTGATTGTCCTTGTCCACGGTCGGAAAACTAAATGAGCACTGTACCAAAACGAGGCACATCCTGCTACGCCCGAATGATGAATGCCTCAACTACCACCACACCATCTAGGGATGACCATCGACCACAGGTAACCGTGAACGCTCCAGGAGGTACCGTCGAAGCACTTCTCGACACAGAAGCCGACGAAGAGGATAGACTAGCCCGACGATGGGACTCGGAGTACCAAGGACCCCCGCCTTCACCAGCTCCGCACGAATGGCTAAACCGTATCAGTACCGGACAAGTATCAGGTTAATATTCAGATGGCCAATCATCACTTCGTGGAGACCCTTGGATATTGAGATTGAGCAACTGGCCAATTCTCGATCGATTATCGTCCCCTCCGCAACCGCCGCCCACACCGTGTTCTCCTGTGGGAGTCTTGGAGAACAGTCTTCCTCTCATCCTGACCGTCGAAGAAAAAGACCGCCTAGCACCATTAGAAAACATTCGAGGAGTGACTCCGTTGGTAGAACACAGGATACGACTGTCCAATCCCGAACCGATGAGTCAACGCTATCGTCCGCAAAATCACAGAATGTAGGAAGTGACCAACGAAAAATTGGATAGGATATTGGAAAGAAGAGTCATAAAATCGTCTGATAGCCAATGGAGCTCTCCTGTTGTCATCGTTCGCAAGAATGACGGGAAACCTCGGTTCTGTATACTCAACTCCGTCTCCGTGAATGATGCCTACCCACCACTATTTATTTATTTATTTATTTATTTATTGAGTACATCCAGCAGGTTCGAAAACCCAATTACAGGTGTACATAATGTCTATTGCGAACATGATTTCATAATTAGGTAGGAATTACAAAAAGAAAAATTAAAAGAAAAGAAAATTCGAATAACAAAGATAAAACATAAAACTATATCTAAACCATTAATTAGTTTGGTAATAGGCGATTTATTGTATGTTTGAAATTTGATAGGCTCGAAAAGAAAATATCTACGTTGCTTAAGTTATTATAGCTTCGACACATTGTCGAGATGGGACAGTGAAAATGATGAAGCGTGTGCGGAACCCCAATGTTGAATAGTAGTCGAGATCTAGATGTCACACGCGGAACATTGAAATTAAAAAAAGATAGTAAGGTTGATGAGTCTACTAGGTTATTGACAATTTTATACATAAATATCAAGTTGCCTTTTTCACGGTGCTTTCTTAACGAGCACAGATCAAATTCTTCGAGAAGCAAGTTGTAGTTGTATCCTCTTTCAGGATAGATTCCGTGTTTTTTCAGGTAGCAGAATTTTAGAAATTTCTTTGGATACTTTCAATATTTGAGATGAATTTCAAGTGATTGGGATTCCACACTGGGCTACAGTATTCGAGCTTACTTCTAACATGAGAATAGTACAAAGTACGTAGAGTGTCTATTGAGGTGAATTCCTTGCAGTTCCTTATCAGGAATCCCAATGACCTGGTGGCACTTGAGATGGTATTATCAATGTGTTTCGAAAACGTTAACTTAGGATCAAATGTAATGCCAAGGTCTTTAAATTCAAAAATACGAGTTAAGTCAGAGTTGTTGATTTGATAGTTAAATTGAACTGGAATTTGTTTCCGAGTGAATGACATAACTTTGCATTTATTAATATTTAATCCTAGTTTGTTTTTCTCACACCAAATACAGAGATTTATAATAATGTATGGGAATTAATGCAGTGTGTTATGTTATTAATAAACAGAAAGAATAGAAGAGGTCCTAGGTTAGAACCCTGAGGAACACCCGAAGTAGCAACAAATGTCGATGATTTGACTCCTTCATATTCGACAAATAGATTTCTATTTGATAAATAAGATTTTAGAAGCTGCTGAATATCAGGTGAGAAGCCAAAGTACGGTAGCTTTCTTAGCAATTGTTCATGTGAAACCCGGTCGAAAGCCTTACTAAAATCTGTATAAACAACATCAACTTGATCTCTAGAGTCGAGAGTTTCGGAAACAAACTGAGTAAAAGTACAAAGATTAGTGGAGGTAGAGCGGGCTTTAACAAATCCGTGCTGAGAGTCTGAGATCAAATTTCTCACATGTGCATACATAAGGTCGCCAAGGATTATCTCAAACAGCTTGGAGAATACTGAGATTAGGACAATAGGTCGGTAGTTTATAATTTCGGTCTGTTTTCCAGCTTTGAATACCGGACATACACGAGAAATTTTCAATAGCTGGGGAAAAGTTTTAGTTTTGATGATTATGTTGAAGTTAATGTGAATAGGTTCAATAAGTAGCTCAATATGGTCTTTCACAAATCTGATTGGTATATTGTCGGGTCCACAGGTGAATTTATTCTTCAATTGTTTTGCCGCATTATATATTTGCTCGATGGAAATATAATTTATATTGAAAAAGTTGAGACTATTGCTTAAGTGTTCTTCATCATTAGAGTCGTTATGATCCGAGGTAGTAGAGGGTAAATAAATACTTTCAAAGTATTTCGCAAATGCGTTGACAATGGTGTTAGGTGTTGAGAAGTTTAGATTTTCGTAAAGCATTCTACCAGGTATACGTGATTTATTCATTTTGAATTGATGTAGTTCAAAATTCTGGGGTGTACTTTCAAATCTTTTCGGCATTTTTCACGAACAGAGTGTAAGCACTATTTATTGCTGATTTAAGAGTACGTCGGGCATTCCTCAGGCGTTCTAGGTAAAATAGATATCTACGTTTTCTGTACATTTTAGATAATGATTTTCACTTTCATTTAAGTAATAATATCTCTCGTGAACCAAACTGGTATTTGACTGACCGACATTTTTTAAGGAACACATTGTTCAAAAATACGTTGAATGGTATTGTTGAAAAATAGGATGCTGAATTTACATCTGGGAAATTAGGTAAGTCGCACCAATTCACTTCACTAAACAGTTGTGACAGTTTTCGGATATTTGCTTTCTTGAAGTTGAACCGTTGCAAATTTGATGTGAAAGCTGGAATTTTCTACATTCAAGAAGAATGTTTACTAGAGTCCTGGATGATGCACGTCAATGGGTACCGTGTATTTTCGTCTCGTGAAACTTCAAGGGCATAATCACTTGGGGCGATAACTAAATCGAGTATCCGATTATTGGCATTACAAATTTTATTATGTTGAGTAGAATCGCAATAATTCAGAAATGCGTTGAGACGTGAGACAAGATTAGAGTGTTGATCAGAATCTCAGGATCATGTAGCTCACTTATATTAAAATCTCCAATAATGATGGTTTTATGATTTTCTTGAAGTTCTCAAAAATTCGAATAATTCATCGTATTCATCATAAGAGATACTCGGTGGTATGTATACTACGAGAATAATAACTGATGTGGTGCGTTTTCTAAAAATTTCAATTCCTAATATATCAATTTTTTCTATTGAACACGTTAACGGAAACTCCTCTGAGTTGAAGAGGTCCTTGTCTACCGCCAGAAGTACACCACCTCCACGCGATCCGTAACTGCGGTCTTTGCGATATACAGAGTAGTTACCTGGAAAAAGTTCACTATTATTGACAGCGTCACTTCTGAGCCAACTTTCAGTAGTGGCAATTACGTTATGGTTATTTTCACAAACGCTTTTAAAAAAAGTATGAGTCTTCGTATTGAGGCCACGGCAGTTTTGATAACATATTACTAAAGTATCTTGAGATTTTGAGGAGCTACTGGATGTATTCAAGCATTTTTTGAACAAATTGTGGGAAGTCCATTCTTGTATTTAATGACTAAATTTGTTTCGCCGTTGCGCTCTCTCTCGTTGAGTTCTTGACGAGTTTTCAAAAAATGCTCGCGTTGTTTAACAGTCTGATCTGCACGAAAATAGATGTCCTGATATTTCCTGTTAGCTTGTAGTTTTTTGTTTCTCTTGAGCAAGGACAAGGCGTGGGTAGTACCAGGTAATTCGACTTTGACAGGACGACATTTGTTGGAATCATTTGGAGGTAATCTGCCTATCCTACTGAAATGTAGGCTGTCCATTACCATCATGGGATCGACCGAGCTGAATGCATCCTGTATGAAGTTATCGAGATTGGGTTCGTTTTCGGGGATTCCAAAAAAAGATACCATCTTTTTTGCCCAGGTCATTTATATGTTTTTCTAATTCCGTTATCTTCTTTTCATGGCAGCTCTTTATTTCAACAATTTCGGTTTTTAAATCGGTCACAGTTTTTTCGAGATTGTTCAGTTTCTCGTTTAGAAGTGCCACCACGGCGGCTGATACTTTCTCGACCAGCATGTTAACAAAAGATTGCTCTTTACACAGTTGCTTTATTACCACGTCGGCGACATTTCTGATTTCATTCTGTTGTTCTCTTGTGAGGGGCATGATGATGATTGTGTTTTCTTGGAGTTTTAGGGGAAGTTGTGAAAATTCCACAATGATATTTCACTTACTCTCGATTCAAACCTAAGTTTTCTCACTTTTCACAATAGAATGAGCACATATTTCCACAAGTTTTGAGCGATTTTTAACGGGAGATGGCTGACATACGTTCGCACTGTGCGAGTTCTACACTACAATCAACTACAAATTTATAAATGTAGTTCTGAGGCACGCGATGTATATATCCAGTGACCGCTTCCACTGTGTTATTCCAGTTCTGGGTTATGCCTTTCGGTCTCCATGCGACTTCCGCCTCATCGGAGCGCCAGTCCTTGCCTGCCTTGCCTGCCCTGACTTCGACAAACCCTTCACCATACAGATTGATGCGTCCGACCAAGGCTAGGAGCCTTCCTCACCCAAGAGGAACATGTCATCGAGAACGCCAGCCGAACTCTGATATCCCCCGAACAAGTCTACTCAGTTACCGGAAAGAAGTATCTGACTGTCGTATGAGGAATAGAGAAGCTGCGGCCCTATCTGGAAGGCCACTACTTCACCGTTGTCACCAATCATCAGTCACTGCGATGGTTGCATTTGATAAGAAGTGGAGCATGTTCTTGCAGCAGTACGATTTTTATATCAAATATCAGCGTGATGGACTAAACAAAGTAGCAGATGGATGCACTGTCAAGAGAACCCCTTAGAAGTCAGACTCATACCCCACCGTTGAACCATTGGAAATATGCATGGTACGAGAAGCAAAAAGAGAAAGTACAACGGAACCCAGGAGTTTTCACTGCATTCGAAATGAGCGCCTGTATCGACATTTCTGGGACTCCAACGATTTTGGAGAACCAGAGATGGAAACTTTGTGTCCGGTATTACTGGCTAGGAATGTTCAGGAACGTTGCTAGGTATGTCCGAAGCTGTGACTCCTGACAGCGTTATAAGGCATCGCAGATGAAATCGTCCAAAAATATGCAGTCATCTCCCAACCGACAGTTGTGAGAATGTGTCAGGCCATTAGCCGTTCTATCTCCAGAAATTTGTTCATGGTGGTGTTCCAGGATCGGTTCACAAAGTGGGTACAATGTCGTCCGATCCAAAAAGCGACCACAAAGACTGTAACTCAAGCCTTGTACGAGGAAGTCATCATAAGGTTTGGATGCCCAATAGTGGTACTAGGGAGCTGGGGATCACGCTTCGTCGTATACTATCGTATACACCCCCAGAATATCCCGTTGAGAGGACCCTGGAGAGTCCCTGGAGGCCATGGTGGCTCAGTTTTGTGACCAGGATCATCGTAAGTAGGATCTACATCTACCAGATCCGCTTTTTGTGATAAACACCACCCGCCACGATTCCACTGAACACCTTTTTGAACTTCGGGTAAGAATTAGGAAGGGATTGGCGCGGTGGGTTTGCGTCCGACTCATGATCAAAAGGTCGTGAGGTCGATTCTCGGCCAGGGCAGACATTTTTCATTGAATTTGAGAGAATTGAATGTTAAATTTCGTAGCCGGGCCGAGGATGGTCCTCGACGATTCGCTGTTGCGTTCAAATTAACAGTGCTGCTCCTAGGTGGAGGAATGGTCATTCTATGTTGTGATTGTCCCGCCGTCATAGGACGAGCATGTGCATTATATATATATATATATATATATATATATATACATAATAATAATAAATAGAAAGGGATGCAGTATTGCCTAGAGCAAGACCAGCTTCCAATAATACACCTTCCCCTCTCTACGCCAGTCCAAGGCCGGATAGAAACGGATTTTTCGCAAGGGGGTTTGTCCCATAAGGCGCCGAGTGGAAGCCAATGAACAATAATGTTAGAGAGAGAGAGAGGGTAAGAATTAGAGGTCCCAAGGGCTATAAACCGAGAAACGCTGGCCGCAACCGAACCAGAGCAAGGAAAATGGAAAGATAATAGGCCGTACAGCATACCGATCGTTTTTTCTGGAAACGTTTGAGATGGTGCACGTGAACCTGGCCAAAGCCTCCAGTAACAACAACCTACGACGGCAAGAATGGCGATGCCATGTAGGCGACTCAGTCATGAAGCGGGAACACTACATCTCCTCAGCAGAAAAAGGCTTTGACGCAAACTTGCCCCGTATACCGTCACCGTATACCGGTACCAGGGTAATTTCACCGGTGGTCTGTAGTCTTGAAAGCCTCACCGGTCGAAGGCTTTCCTGAATCCATGTTAGAGACCTACATCCCGCATACTCCGACGATATCGGTGAACCGCAGGGCAGAAATGACGGCCTTGATCACGAAGGCAATTGATCATTCATTGTTTATTCTTTGTTTATGTTTTTTTTCCTCCATTATTCTACAATGGGATTGTAACGGGCGGATCCCGCTTCAATAAACGGTAAGTCATGTGGAGGGGCTGGACCCTCGCCAAAATTAGTAGGGAAATAGATTTGAAAAGGAAAGTATCCGGAGAGGAGTTTTTTTTTCGTTGTTCATTCATGGGTAGGATGTAGAAAAAATATGCATGTTAATATTTTTTTCCCGAAGTGGGGAAGGTGTGTAACGAAGTTACCATTTCTATCCTGTGAAATCTCAAATCAACAGCATTTTTTTTAAATTTATTACCAAGATTTTCCGCGGTGATATTTCTTGCATTTGGTCACAACACAGTGTGCACCGAGTGCACCAATCTCCTACTAAACGGGAGTGGGGAGGTCGTCACTACATCAAGGGAGCGAAGCTTCGAGAGAGCACCGGAAGTTCAATTGTGGAGCAGCGCGAACAGCACCTACCACACGAGACCTGCAAAGAACCAACAGCACGAAGTTAGTCAAACTCCACCGGAGTCCTGGTGAGCAAGATTCAGTGGAATTCAATTGCAAGCAGTCACCGTCGTGAACTATTCCAGACCAGGGACTACCAGGAGAAGGATACGACGAGAGTAGAGGGGTGCCATATAGGCCTAAACACCAACGATCCTTTAGTGACATATACAGGTATAGGTAACTGGTAAATCGGGTACGCGATATTTGCAAAAGTTGAATTCCCGTGTCTGTTGCATTCGAAAGTCTTGAAGCTCCCCTTTGATTGAATTTGCAATTTCAAAAAGCTCCCGTCCCGCAGGTTAGCTAAAAAGTAACGGCCTTCCTAGTAATTACAAAGTTCCTCCTTTTTGTTTAGATTTGCAAGTTCCAAAAAGCTCCCGATTTGCATTCCCGCAGGTTAGTTGAGAAGTCACGGCCTACTTAGTAATTATAAAGCTACTCCACTATTTGAAATTGCATTCAAAAATCATGAAGACCCCTTTTGTTTAGATGTGTTTTCCAAAGTTCTGAAGCTCCCACCCCGCAGGTTAGCTAAGAAGTGATGGCCTGCTCAGTAATTATGAAGCTCCTCTTTGTTTAGGCTTGGATTGCAAAGTTCTAAGGCTCTCGATTTGATTCCCACAGGTTAGCTGATAAGTCACGGTCTGTTTAGTAAGTTATAAAGCTTCACGCTGAGTGTAACAGGAAATTAAAAGCACTCCCTCAGTGCAACTTTGAAGTCAGTAGTTGAAGCTCTTCTTTAATGAACACTTGCATTCAGTAATTAGAAAGCCCACTAGTAATTAGAAAGCTCACCGTCCGCAGATCTCTTACAAAAACCACCGTTAAGCTGACCTTTGATAGCCCTGTGTACATAAGCCCGCTTATAGGTCCAAGTAGTTTGAGAGTACTGTGTTCACCCCGATTTGCTAACCTACGATTCGCTTGTTGTTAGTTACCCTATCCGCATGTTGAGCTGAGACCCCTGTTACCATACCCCTGTCATAAAAAGTATTTTATTTTGAGTAATAAAAGAAGTTAACAAAATATCGCATTTGGTTTTATTAATTTTTATGTAGCTAAGGTAGTCGACGTCCAGGCAATTGAGTTCAAGTAAAGTCTGCCCTTCTGGCTTCTAGAAGCAAAATTAATTGGTTGATTGATTTCTTCACTGAGACTACTTGGAGCAAGTGGCCCTCGGGGGTCCGACTTTAATTTCGGGAGTTCGACTTTGAAGTCGGAAGCCAGACTTTAGTCTCGAGGGTCCGACTTTGAAGTCGAGCACCCAGTTCTGTTAAGTCTTTGGTATAGACTGTACACTACTAGTTGGAATATTCTTTTTGATTTAGTTTTTCCGACTTTTTTGGAGAATTAGATTTTTTTCATGATGTGACCATCAGAGCAATCTGCAGTTGGTGATTGCAGTCTGGGGACTATAAAGGTTCGGGCCCCCAAGCCGCGCTATCTTCTCGTTACATTACTCACTCAGATTAAAGAATATCTAAAATACCCTTGAAATCTAATATTTTTCCGTTTTCAATCCCAAAATGGAAGAGTGAAGTATCACTATGTATTTCTCTATTTGTTAGAACATTATACCAAAACTGATACATATAATGACTTATTACTAAGAAATATGTGTTATTTTAATTAAAGGATATACGGGGTTTTCAACTTGCAGTTGGACTGAAAACAAGGAATTTGGTATAGTGTCATGATCAATCATATCCGTTCTTCCAGAAAAATTTTCAGTCCTATAGCTATATAAGGTGTACCAGAAGACGTTATCAGCTTTCTCATTTTGAAACCTATTTTTTTTTCACATGGTTCGAATGGCCACCTAATTAGGAGTTCAGGCCACAAGTTATGTTAACTTATCTATCATAGTTTTTGACATATGTCTATTATTCTGAAAAAAAAATATTGCCGAAGTATCAAAACTGTGGAGTTCTTTGAACGGAAAAACAATATTTAATAGGGTACCAATGAACTGAAACGAATGATGACATGGACAACGTACAGAAGAGGATGATAGAATCAGAACTCCTCATTAACTGTCCCTCTCTATGTTCCGCATCCTCTAGATGCATGAGAAGGGCATTTGATGGATACTCATATTCTGTTCATGACGTATATTATCCGGTACGAAACGGGTCATCAAAGATTCTCGCACTTTAGTTATCACTAAACTTGTTGCCTGGCGGCTCGAATAATTGAATATGATGGTTAAAAATTCATGAGAAATACCTTTTGGAGTTTGCATAAGAATGCCAATAAATCTTTTTCAGAAATATGTTTCTCTCCCCTATCTTGTCTTGGTACAGATACATAATGATTATATAAGTCACCAATTGTTCATCAGAAAAACTATTATCGTCTACGTAATCCAATTCATTCTTAGCGGAAGTTTGTTCGTTTAAAAATGATTGAAGTTCAGAGCGTAAGGTCTATCAATATATCTCAAGCCTATCTGTAGGATGGGAAATTAAAACCCACGATCATCAAGATGAATTCTACAGGTATTTTCTGGTATATAGATGTTCTGATTTATGGACACGTTCACTACGCATTCTATTGTGAGTCTTTGAAGATCAGCTGATACACCATCGCAAATGAGACATGTGTGCCTTGAGGATTGTGTTGAAATATTAAAATCCGACGACCTCAATATCAACTTCGAAAATAAAAATGCAACAGAAACGCAAAGAATAACTAATATCATGACATCCTCCATGTTGAAATATTAAAATCCGACGACCTCAATATCAACTTCGAAAATAAAAATGCAACAGAAACGCAAAGAATAACTAATATCATGACATCCTCCAATATTTTAATGCATGAAAACACCTACACGCATACTCAATACTCCGCTACTATAATAGACTACATCTGCAGTAACTACGACAATCTCAACTGCGAAGTAGTACCGGCTGGTCTGTCTAACCATGAAGCAGTACTCTGTGAATTAAAAATCGGTGAAGCACCTCATGAATCAAAATTTAAAGTAGGACGATTATTCAGTAGGGACAAAAATTTTTAAGAATACTATATACTCACAAACTGGGAAGAAGTAAACACTTCAGTAAATCACTTTGAGCGATTCTACATCCACCTAACAAACAATTTCAATCTAGTTTTTTCCACTTAAAAAAATCAAGATGAATAAATCTAAAAAAAACCTGGGTTAGCAAAAGTATCAAAATGTCGTCAAAAATATGAGGTTCCTGCATTACATACGAAAATTCACTAACAATTTTTATCCATATTACCAATCGTACAGAGGAATATATAGAAAAGTAATAAGACACGCAAAATATGCATATTATAAGAGCAGAATTGAACACTCCAGCAATAAGTCAAAAGAGAGCTGGGCTATAGTAAACGATCTGAGGGGAAAACACAAAAAACCTAGATACTCCATTCTGTCCAGATACTCTGAACAAATACTACTGCAATGTCGCTGTCAAACTCACTAAAAACATTCGTACTCAAATTGATCCTATGACATACTTAACGCGAGTACATTTAATGAAAATTGCTACCTTTATGATACATGTATATTAGAGCAAAGAGAAGTTATCAGTAGTATAAAAAATAAATGCACATCTGGACTAGATGGTATATCTATAGACATTTAAGAACCTTCCAGATGCCGCGCTTGGCATGCTGGTCTGCCTGATAAATGATTCTTTTGGAACCGGAGATTTCCCACAATTCCTAAAACCGTCACCCGTTACACCGATTCATAAAGGAGACGAAGAAGATAATCCAACCAACTTCCGACCAATCTCGCTCATTCCGACCCCGGCAAAAATAATCGAGAAACTGGTTAAGATCCGAATCATTCAGTTTCTAGACAGACACAACATTCTTAGCGGACAAAAATTTGGGTTTCGGAGCAAAAGAAACACAAATGATGCCATTTTTGACTTCCTTACTGAAGTATCGTAACAACACAGGGATATCCTAGGTATTTCCTTTTTATGTACCGCGGTACGAGGACATGATTGACACATTCAGGGGATCGAATACTTGATTTTTACAATAATATGGTTAGTCGTTTCTGAATATTATGTCTATACTAGTATATTCATTAATCTGTTATAGGTACATATAAATATAATGGATCGTAGGAGGAAAAAATATACTGAGTAAATATTATATAAAAGGACAAGAAAACTTAGAAGACAAAATGAAGAATCTTGAGACGCTTGTAGTGGGCCTTCTACTTGTCGATTAATGGCTGTAAATGATTGATATTCATATAACATTACCTTCTACAAGTTTAGATAAAATATTCCTGAAGTTAATCAATGTGAATCAAGTTCTGAAAATTTGTCTGATGGTTCTTTCCTTGGAGAATTGAGCCCTACAATCAAGAGAAGACCTAGTTTAAAATGATCCTGTTGAAAACTTCCATGAAAATATTGAAAATTCAAATGATAACATAAATTCAAAGTTAACTTGAAACACAAGTAATTTTTTTCATCGTCAATTCAATTCCACCTGCAATAATATTTTTGTTACAGGATCTTCAGAAGTTATTGGCAATAAAAATCAGATTGAGGAGGCTTTGCAGAAGTTTTTCAGGAGGACCAAGGAGAGAAGCCACAGAGAAAAAGATAATGCAATGCCTGCAATAAATGCAACATTCTAATATATGTAAAATTTTCAACTGATTCACCTATTCTTTCTTTGTTTATTTGTCATATGAATTTAGATATATAATGAGTTTTCGTTTGTCGTTTTTTTTATCATATTTTAACACGATGTGACATATTAATTTCTGAATTAAACTTGTTTTGTGTTGAAAATCTTTGAATTTCATTTTTTCCATAGTTTCCAGGAAACTTTTCAAATTAAATGAATTGAAGAAAGAACATTCGAGGACGTCCAGAAGATGTCCCTGGGATTTCCCACTTCAATTATAGAACATCGTTAGGGTGTCCCTTTGATGTCCATTGTCGGGACTTGGTACATCCCTTGGTGAGAGGTAGATGTCCCTGGGACGTTCCTAGTATGTACCATGTCCCGACAAAGGATATCCCAGGGACGTCCTAGTAGCAAATGAAGGACATCCCTGGGATGTACAGAGGATGTACTTATGTTGTTAGGGTATATACTGAAATTAACAAGAAATAATTTGTTGCAGCAGTGTTCTGTGATTTGTCAAAGGCATTTGACTGTGTCAATCGAAGAATACTCCTGCAAAAACTAGAGGTATATGGCTCCAGGGGTACTACGCTGAAATGGCTCGAGTCATACCTATCAAATCGCTAACGAATTGTCAGAACAGACCATTACTCAGAACCTCATCCTATTTGCTGTGGGGTACCCCAGGGTTCGGTACTTGGCCCTGTGCTTTCCTACTATATATCATGACCAAGTTGAATATATCAGGTCAGCATATTATGCTCCTAAAGAATCCCACCTGAGTTATGGCATCGCCTTCTGGGGAGCCTGTAACAAAACAATTTTCACTCTACAGAAAAAAGCAGTTGGATATTTGTCTGAAGCAAAATTTAGGGAACCTTGTCGGCCTTTGTTTACACGTCAAGGTATTCTCACTCTCACGTCACTGTCCATTATCGAATCAGTCAGTCTAGTCCACCAAAATAGAATCAAATTCAAAAATAATTCATCAGATCACATAACTCGACAACAAAACCATATGAGATTACCTTTGCCATCAACTAGTTCAATCAAAGACCCGGTCATATATAACGGATTGAATATGTACAACCACCTACCTTCTTATATAAAGGAAATTAAAGACCACAAAAATTCGGGAAGAGTCTCAAGGAATGACTTGCCTCAAAAGCTTATTATGAATTGAAGGAATATCTTAGTGATGTCTTTCAGGATCATCCTATAGAATTAAATTGTAACCCGTATAATTGGTCCTATTCAAATACAGATATTTGCTTTTAATATTGCTTTGAAAATATTATTATTATATGTTATGCATGTTTCATATTAGTAATGTTGTTTGTTGTACTTGTACTTTTACACCCTATCTTTGTCAATAAGAAATACTCTTATTCTGACAATAAAGAATATTCTGATTCTGGTTTCGATTCTGATTCTGATCCTGAATCTTCTTGAAGGTGATTAATCTCTTGAATAATTGATTGGTAGCCTGTCAAACAGATTCTATCCCCATCAATTCCTGCGACATGTGGAAGACCCCTTTGGTCGCGTCTTCCAATGGCAATTTCTCAATTCATTTGATTCTCCTTCGAGTCGCCATATTGGGTGTATTGAATGAAATATCACACGTAAAAAAATCAACCGGTGACGATTAGCCATTTTTTCAATAATTGATATGATTGATATGACTTTTCCGGAATTTCAGGCATTTGGACATATCAATAACCAGGACTGGTGCAGTTCCATGAGAAATACATAATAGATATGTCAGTTTGATTCGGGAGATGCTAATATCATCAATTGCAAGTGATATTGGTATCCTAGAAAATATCTGAAAATTAATGAAATTCCACCGCCCAATTTTTTGGAAATTACTGAAAAACTTGCTATTTTCGGACTCACCCTGTATATCGTCTGTACGTAGAGGAATCATTGTTCTTTATAGTGTATCCAAATCGGCCGTATGAACAATCGATTTGGTTTATATATTCAATAAAGTCTTTTCACAATGGACATTTGAAATTTTGGAAAAGTTATCTTTAGCACTCTCTAAACTGTTGAATGTAGAGTGGTGGTGCAATGGAGACATTTGATCAGCATCACGAGTGAAGCAGTTAGCTGGAAGTCCTGATGTCCTATCGATGGTCTTATCTTTCACCATATGGGCGCAGGTGATTTTTAAATGTCTCATTCAAAAATTGATAGAATCTCAAACTTTTCTAATGGCTCCTACTATTTTTTTCGACACCATTCGGAAGAAAACTTGATTTTAGGGTGAGATACTTGAGCATTCCCCATACTTTACTTCCACCTCTATCAAGTTATTCAATGAAAATCAAGTAATTCTTTACTTTTTCAAGTATACCATGGGACAAATGTCAATTATAATTAGAAAGGTGATATTCTGTTAAAGGAAAAACGAGTTGTGCTAATTCTCAATTAAAATTCATTCGAAAATGAAAAAGTATCCAAAAAAAGTTGTATAAGACTTGTTTGTAGTCCATAACTTGTGTTAAAAAAATATACAGCGAACTGTCCGTAGGTTTCATTCGAAATACCAAGCATGACACGTGGAAAATTCTCACGATTGAGAAATAATTTGAAAAACATTTGGAAAGTGGCTAGACCCATTACGAGAGTGAAACCACTAACTGGCAATGTAGATAATCAAATTACCATTCACGGATATTTTCAAGTATATCCTCAAGCCTCAATACGAGCGGCGTCTTTGGAATTGGAATTGTCATACTCCTTTTTCATTCATATGACTGCAAAAATTTCACCCAGGTGACTTTCCTCGTAGGGTAAACTTTTGCAGGATTTATTACTCAAAATACAGGAGAATGCCAGATTCTTAAAAAACATAATTTGGACTGATGAGGTAAAGTTTTGTCAGCACAGAGTTTTTAATAGGCGAAATCGACATTTTTGGGCTTTGTGTTGAAAATCAAGTACAATTTCGAAAATGTGTTTTGTTTTGTAATGAACCAAGAGGCACACTATTTCATGTACTATAGAAATTTGAATGGTGAGAGATATGTAGAAATATTTCAAAACGTGGTAGAAACATTTCTTGAACATTTGGCACTGGATAGAGCTGCATGTTTTCAGATGGATGGAGCAACAAGTGTGGATTCCAAATTGACATCCTTGTTCGATAATCGTTGGTGGGGGTCGAGGACCATTTCTGTGGCCTGCAAGATCTTCAGATCTTACCCCTTTAGACCTCGTTAATAATAATCTGTCTTGTGTATTTGAATAGGAATCCGTATTTTTTTATAAATTATTACAATTGTCTTCTGTTTCCATGGCATATTCGAAAAAGCAAATAATCTCTTGGCAAGAAGGCATTTCTAGATTTTCATTGAATAACTCAATGGAGGTTGAAGTTAGGTATAGGGAAAGCTGAAGTCACTGACCCTAAAATTGAATTTTCTTTCGAATGGTGTACAAAAAATAGATGCTATTTAAAAAAACATGAATTTTCGACAATTTTATTCGAAAACTCCTACGGCGAATTCTTTTTCAGAAAAATCGACAGATGTCAAAATGTCAAAAAATAAGTTAACATAGGTCAAATTGTCTGAACTTAAAATTAGAAGGCCAATAAACAAAAATGTGAGTTTTCATTTAAAATAGGACTAAAAATATTTCAGATAGAACGCACATGATCGATTATGACAGCATATCAAATTTCAAGTTTCCAATCCAACTGGATAGGTGGAGGGGTAGAAAACTAGGCAAAAATTGAACCGCGAAGAAAAATTTCAATCTATCAGTCGCACATTTTAACCATGGCCAATAATTGATCGCTGAGATGATATTTTCAGATGAAACGAAAAAGCATTCAGGTCACAAGTAGATGGGTGTTTATTACTCATTCTCGATTTCTGACTGAAATTTATTGTCTGAAACATGTTCTTTATGAATATGGTGAATTCATTAAGATTCGGTAGTTTTCTTAAATTATTAATATTAATATTGAGAAATCATGGTATTTTTTTACATCAAGACCGGAATGTCAACTTTGATCACCTCCCAAGGCTCTTCTCTCAGTAACTTGGAGCTTTTGAATTCGCAAAATATAATTCTTTCTCAAATTCAGAGAATAGAAAATTATAAATGAGATTTGTTGAAAATGGATGACACTCGATAACTCCTATGTTTTGAATTCAATAAGTCATTTGCAGGGTTCTGTACAAAAAATAAAAAAACTAAACACTTATTATCTCTTCCTGGTATCTGTCTGTCGGATTGCCTGTAGCAGTCTTCTAAAATCTGAAATTTGCAACTTGATAAAAAACCTGGTTATAGAGTCTAACGACGATGATAGGCTTCGTTACCAAATGAAAATTTTGGAGTGCAAATTGGGCAAACAAAATAAAATTTGTTATGTGGGTCATTGAAAGTTGATATCCTGAGGAATTCATTCATGAAGAGCAAAAGCAGAAGTGAAAATAACTCTTGAACGAAAAACGTGTACATGAATTTGTTGTCGAACCCTTTCATTGATAAAGTACCAATTGGAAACTTTTGAAAAAAATGTTTCGATAGGTCAATATGAAATGACTATATTTAATCAGATTTTTACTCAGTTATACAGTATCAATTTTTTTTCCTTAAATTCAATAGTTTAGTATAATACATCTGTGTACTACCTCAATCAAACGCTTGACAACTTTTTATCGACTTTCAAGATTATTGGGGAAATCCCGAAAAAAGTCGGGCGCTAGACTTTAAAGTCCAACACCCGAGATTAAAGTCGGGAGCCTGACTTAAAAGACTGACCCCCCGAGATTGAAGTCGGACCTCCGAGATTAAATTCGGACCCCTGAGATTAAAGTCGGGCGCCCGACTTTAAAGTCGGACCCCCGAGATTAAAGTCGGGTGTTCGACTTTGATGTCGAACCCCCGAGATTAGAGTCTGGGCCGAAATTAAAGTCAAGATTTGAGAAAAAAAATTGCGCCTGTCCCTTCTACGCCTTCGTTAATTCCATATCTATTATCCCAGTTTTTTTATAACTTCCCCACTCCTTTTGGTGTTTTGTACAAGGAAAACAAAATGTGCTAGTACTGTGTCTCGTACTAGTTGGCTAACAAATTTTGTCAGTGGTTTCAACAAAAGCACCATATAAGCGAGAAGCTAACCAGAATATGAAAAAATGCAGATAAAAATAACAAACATGCCAAAATTGCAAGAAACACTAGATTGTCTAAACTTTTATTATCCAATATATGTATTTACTCATTTCCATATTGAGTATATGAATATAAATCGAAATAATTCAACACTTCTTGAATTCAGTTTTTTTATTGTTTCAGTTGATGGCATATTCCAATTAATTCAATATAAAAACTATTTTTTCTAGAACTGGAATCAACATGTGGGATACATTAATGATCTCATGATAACTATTGGCGGAATTTTAATATATGTTTCAAAAGATGATACTGAATCTATACCCAAAAGTTCATTGGTTATAGATACACAAGTTTGCAGTTAGCTCTGAAGCCCGAAATTCCTCAATGGATTTGGATGTTTCATTTTGCTCTGACAGGAAATCATTTTGCTCTGACAGCAGTTAGAAAGCTCGAAAGCTAGTACTTATTACCCTCATACTCGAATCAGAACTAATGCCCTCTTAAATTTATGAATTGATCAGCAGAAGTCGTCCATTTCATTATCAAAATAAAAAAGATTCACCTGTTAAATGCACACTACTTTTCAATAAATATTGCGAAAGTCTTGTCTCCATCACCACATTTTTTATTTTGATAAAATGACCATTTCCATTTGATTTCAATTCCTTTCGCATGAATTGTTTTTTCAATCGTATTCCAAGACCAACTTTGAGCGTTATTAAATTAGCATAACGTGTTGGACATATAGCAAGGAAGTTTTATGTCTACTGCAACTCGCGATGATCTACACTGAGAGTTTGAACAACCGGAAAATAAAAAACCCACTATTACTGTGTGGTTGCTCTTCCCATATACCCCGAATCTGAATACCTTTGTGTATCACGTACTAGTTGATCAACATTTTTTCTCTCATCAGCTGTATTTACCAACGCACTATGTAGGCGGGTTGCTAACCAGAACATCAAAAAGGCTGATAAAAATAACAAAGATCCCAAAATTGCAACAATCACAAGAAATGTACTACAACTACTGTCAGACAATGTCCTGTGGTAAAATTCTCCTGGCATCAAGACGGTGTATTCCAAATTACCCTTTATCTTTGTAAATTGGGTGTTATGGTTCGATGAACTGATATTAGGTGTTTCTATGATCTCAATAACGTCAGTATTACGTTTCCTCCTTCCATGACCGGATGGTTCGAAGAGATCCAGGCAAAAATCTGGTTGACAGTCCATTGCCTCCATGCATGCTTTTATTTGAGAATGAATCCAAAGGGTAGAACGTTCTTTCATGGTGCTAAGTAGGAATGCTTCAAAATCAAGGAAAACTTCGTTTGGTCGTTCCCTATATCGAGCAGGTTGGTGAGGAATGATTGATGCGAAATCCTTGTTTCTGCACCTGAAAAAAAGGTATACATCAGAACACGTTCAGCATGATTGGGTAAGCGCAGTCACAGCTGCGTTAATTTCGGTATTTCGGGGGACCGCCACTGAGCTCCGAGGGGAGTATCTGGATGGTGCGGTATTCCGCTATACAGCCCTATGCTGTAACACTTTCGTTAAATATAACGTCAACGTTATCCGCTATCCGTTATTTTGCTAAGATCGGTATGCTGTATCATGAATAACTGCAGTGACCGTAACGTGTTTCGTTAACTGTTTTCGTTATTTCAGAACATAACATTCCTTATTTAACTGGACCTATGTGCCAGCCGCTTCCACCATAACTGTCCAGTTTGTTTTCCGTGTTTCCCAATTATTTATAAGAAAAAATTAAGGAATTTTACGTGCCACTTTGCGTGAGGTATACATAATGTAATTGAATGCTGAGTTTTCCATTGTTCAATGAACGCTTTTTGTCGTTAAGTAGATTTTCATTCAAGAAATTAACAACACGTTCAAAGAAGAATGTTACGCGATAATAACAATCCATTTGAACTGACGGAAATTGATTTTCAAAAGAATTTTCACCTATTGAGAAATTCTGTGAGGCATGTATTGGAAGTTCTCAGGCCCATTTCACAGCACGGTCAACAAAGTAATGGGTTGTCTATTGAAATTGAAGCGAGTGGAGTTTAAATTTGTGTCAGTTAGTTATGTACCAACTAATTTATGAAAATCGCAGATTTTGAGTATACTGTGATTTTTTTATGTTACCAAGGAAGTATGGGCCATCATTTTACATGAAAACAACCACAAGCGAATTTGACGGACGAAAACATCTGAATTTTTTAAACTGCATCCCGACAGATTTACATTTACCATTGCGAGATTTTCAATTCAGCGTCCACGATACGTCCCGCTCACTCTCACACGTCCTGTTTTTATATAGCGTTCCTCCTCTTCAAGAAAGTAATACTTTCTTCCGAAATAACCACTACGGTATAGCGGACGGCAAAACGGTATCCGTTGAAATGCAGATACAGCATACGGGCTTTACCGATGTTCGTTACGGTGGCCGTTATGCACGACCATCAAATTGGGATAACGTCTCATCGTTTAACATAACAAAGTGATACAGCATGGGTGGTTTTTTGGTGAGGATACTCAAGAATATTGGGCGTCTTCAGAAATCTAACATATTCGAATCTCAGCACTTGCAACAATGATGAGTCAAATGGCATTAGTGAGGATTCTGAAAACATTGTGACGTGTAGCAACGTTTTCGTCATCAATTATTAGAGAAAACGAAGTTGTCAAAAAATAATTTTGATGTAATCACCATTGATCGTCGTAAAATCTTGAGTGCAATGGAAAATCTTGATATGAAGAAGGGTTGGCCAGACGAAATTCCAAAAATATTTATGAAATCTTGTGCTGAGAGCTTGGTTGATGCGCTCTTTATAATTTTCAATAAATGCTTAGTTGAAGGAATTTTTCTGGGGGTTTGGAAAATTGTACAAAATATTACAATGCATAAATCTGGTGATGAAAGTGATATTACCAATTATAGACCTATTTTGGGGAAATTTCCGAGAAAATCATATACTTATTTTTTCAAATAAAAAATATTACCTATTAGTAGTTATAAACATGAATTTTATATCAATAAATCCACTCTATCGAACTTAATTCCCAACATTCAGGAGATTTCATTAGATGGGAGGAAAAGGGATATCTACTTGGAGTATACAGCGATTGTTCAAATAATTTGACAGGGTGACTTCTGGTGTCCCAAAGACTCCCATCTGGGTCCTCTTTTATTCAATATATTTTCATATATCAAATTATGAACTCGCTTCTGATGACATGAAGATCTGCAGGAACCAAGAAACGTTTGAGGACTATGCCCTGGGATCTACTTTCATCCATTGACTATTGCAATAGGAATAAATTAAACTTGAACTTGAGAAAGTGTTATGAAATACTTTTTTCGACAGCCTCTCAACCACAACTTAACGCTTCATGGGGAAACTATAAACTTCAATAAAGTTCATCGATAATAAATGAATTTTCAACGTTCGTATCACAAATATTTTCAAAAGATCACTTCGTATCTAGGCTTTTTATTGATAATTTCCCGGTCCTCCACACAAAGCGACACTGTTATCACACTCCACAAATCAATCCATCATATGGAACCAATGCTACATTCACATACATTGTATTGGGGGGATTCAGTGGAAACTCGCGAACTATATTAATAATGAAGATGAAACTCTTCTACTCACCATATTGTTATATATATATATATATATATATAAATATATATATATTTATATATATATATATATATATATATATTATATATATATATATATTATATATATATATATATATATATAATATATATATATATATATAAATAATATATACCGTTATATATTTTTTATTGTATCTAGAAACAACAAAGGCAAATTTAATCCAGAACTTAACACTGTATAGGTGTCCCAAATCTTTAAATTTTATGGCACATAACAATGGTATTATTGGTATTTTCTTCATACCTGAGGCAAATTGTACAGCAAATAGTTGTTTTTCTATTATTTTGGTTAGGTTAGGTTGATTAGAAGGATAATAGTTCTCAACCGACTTAGTCGACTTTTCATTTATTTATTTATTTTATTTATTTATTTATTGTTCTCATTACAAACACCAATTGGTCATCACAAGTAATGGTAGTGGGGAAAGAAATAATATATAAATTTATATATATATATATATATATAAAAATATATATATATATATATATATATATATATATATATATATATATATATATTTATTTGAATTTAAAAAAATTTTTTTTTTTTTTTTTTTTTGGCCTTAAAAAAAAATTTTGTTTTCAATTTTGGTTTATTCCTGATTCTTATTTTGGCTATCCAGCTCCACGTTGAGAACCCTAATTGTTATGAAATATCAATTACTGAATTTTGCCAAATTGTTATGAAATAATAATTGCTAGCTAACGTCACTGTTTTCTCGCCACGTTGCTGCCAATTGTCATTACCCTTTCTTACCACCACTAACTCAGTTGGAACGCCTTCGCCTCAGGAGTCGGAACTGGTAACAGAGCCACTGCCTGTCTTGGTGTCACTTGAACTATTTCAGTTCAGTATTTATAGGTGAAATATTAGTATGTCATTGTGGAAAATAAACCAGAAATTATCAAAAAACAATTATTTCCTTTATTCAGGAAAACTTATATTTACCTGGCCTGCGATAGATAACTCAAAACTATGGTCAATTGACAAATTTTCATAGAAAATAATAAAAACAGTGTTGGATTTGTATATAACCTCACTTTTTTCTTTGGGTTGGAAGAATTCTTTTATAGTTCATTACCAAAATAAAATAGAGTTCTTCAGATATACAAGTTACGTTGTGAAGTGATTCAGTTTGTGATGTGCACTAAAAAAGTTTATACCTGGAGCTGGAACTGTCGCTGATGCAATACCTGCCAATAATCTGAAATCCTGCTTCATCCACTCCTCTCAGGGACTCTCCATTTGCGAAGGAACCATCCAAAATCCTCGAAATCAGCTTGGACAAGTTTTTATGTGGAGTCCAAAAAGGTAATCTTTTTTTATGCTATTTATTTTGTGTCGAAATTATCCAGAAGTTGAATTGGTTTGTTATTTTTGGCAAACTACTTTGTCATTCGTGAAAATATTCAATTTTCTTTTTTCTCAAATTTTGTACCTGGCTTCGTTCTCAAAATTTTTCTAATCTCCTTCCAGCTTTGTTTCCTCTTCACCTGGATACCATTTCTGTTTTGTCATTTTTATTTGAATTTTCAAAATCGCGCACTTTCTTGTCGACTTTCACTATTTTGGTGTTATTTGAGAAAACTTATGAACTAATATATTTTACATTTCTTATAAACTAAATACAATATTTGATGATAATTATCTTTGACGTTTCTCAGTTCTTACTTTTCCACAATTTCAAATCTTTTATCTCACCATCTCTGTTCCCTGATTGGCTATTGTCATCAAGAAGTTTCTTGTTCTCCCATTGGCTATTTTTAGTTAGATACAATTTCGTATACTGTATGTTTCAAGCTTATAATTTTGTTGATCACATTCAATTCAGAATGATTTTGTAAATCTAGACTTTTTTGTTGTATTTTGAACAATTATAGGTCGTAATCATTTTGACAATGTATGAAATTGATTGCATTATAGTATTTGCATATTTTTACCTATCAATATCATACAGGGGCTTCATAAAGGCAATAGAATATCAAAAAAATGTAAAACAATTTCTCTTGAACTACTAACTATTAAATATTTATTATTTTTGTGGTTTCTTTAAAAAATTATTTCTATTTTCATCTTTGAAATATATTACTGGTCCTTCCTAACATAACAGTATATATATAACGAAGAATTACTAATATAGCAAAACAAAAATAACAAACAACTATACAGACTTTACCTAAACTAAGCTGAGTAACGCCAACACAGTCAGATTTTTTGTAGTTCTTTCAGGTTTGTGTCGAATAAATCTAGGTGTGCTTGCTTGAGTGATTGATTGCATATCAATAACATTTTTTTATTGGTGATATACTGCCTAGATCTGTTTTGAATACATCATAATTTAAAATTCTTAAATTGATTCAAGGGGCGTTTATGTATGTGTACTTGATTAGGTCACAGTCTTTGTATTTTGTGTGATTAAAAAGATGGTATACAAATAACACCGCCTGTTTATTTCTCCTATCCAACAAACTCTTGAAATCGAAGCTATCTAGCATGCACCTATATGAGACCATATACGGGTATGTGTTATTTTTCCTGACATAAAGGTATCTCCTTTGTACTTCCTCAATGCGGTCTATATGTGTTTGGGCTGAAGGCTTCCAGATTTATGCAGCATATTCCAGATGTGGTCTCACTAAGGCATGATAGAGCTTGATAATTGTTTCCAGTTTCTAATGATGAAACCCAAAGATTTGAATGCTCTATTGACCGTCTTGGTGAAGTGCGAATTGAACTTCATATCGCTCTGAAAGATAACTCCCAGATCTTTGATTTCACTCCTTTGTTCCAACTCGACCCCGTCTATGTTATAGGTATGACAAAAAAGGAGGAGGTTTTTTTATGCGTGATGACGCATAACTTCTCACAGAGCTGTTAGATTCCGATGATTCTTTTTTCATTAGATAGGATATATTTCGGAGTGGTCTCATTTCAACTGAAAAAAAAATTTCACCGTAAAGGTTAGAAAAAATAGGGGATATTTATCGTTTACCCACTGAATTTTCATTCATAACTTCGCACTGGGTTATCCAATTCAGATTATTCTTTTTTTTTGGATATATACTTATATATTTGAATTCAAAAAGAAATAATCCACCCATAAGGGTAGAAAAATAGGGGATGACTGATTTTTCATCTTTCAACCGATTCTGTTGAAATTCGGCACACATATGTAGTTCTGATGACACTAAAACATAATGGATACCTTGGGTCAATAGAGTAGGTAGTTATTAGTGGATTTTCGCCACGAAAATTGAAAAAAAAACAAAGGTTGAAAGCGACGAATGAAGAAATTGAAAGGCATTAAAAAAATCAACCTTTTTAGTCTCAATAATAATTAAGCCCCTGAACTAATGTGAGTCACTAATTTTAAGTCGGCACCAACCAAACAATCAACGAAGATTGTCACGTAAAACTGGATATTCACCAGGATCTGACTGAATAAACTTTGAATGCGACAACTTATATTTGACAACTTCTAAAATCACAATCAAGCAATGTATTGTTCTTAGAAAACATGAAGTTACCCCATTTTCATCGACAGTGTCCTCAGTATTGCCACCTTGGTTATCAATACGGATATCAAGACGATGAATCTTTCTTGCTGGTATCTTGTAAATTCCTTGAGATGTTTGTACGTCGACAACTCTCACGTATTGCCATCTTGGTCATCAATACGGATATCGAGACGATGAATCTTTTTTGCTGGTCTTTTGTAAATTTCTTGAGATGTTTGTACATCGACAACTCCCACAACATTGTCCAGTATAGACCTTGTCGAAGATGCCTACTGGCCATACTCCCCTTGGTATGTTCGGTTCGTTAATAACAACACCTTCACCTTCCTCAGGTTCGTATCGTCTTTTCATCTGGAATGCCCAATAAGTGTGGGTAAATATTCTCGCAACCAACGCTTCCAGAATATATTTGCAAAATATTGCAAGATCCTCCATTGCTTCCTAAGTAGCAGATCGTCCGCAGAAAAAAGTCCATATATGATGATATTTGCTGATTTTCCGACAAGAATATCATCTGGGGTGATGCTTGTTGGATCGTTCAGGTTATCAGATATCGGAGTGAGAGGCGGCTGTTGACTATGTACTCAGCTCCGTTAAACACTGTATGGAGAACTTCCTATGTTGGATGTTGGTCTCGCAAGACGGCCATGAGTGCTTTCTTGAAACATCCAATTAATCTCTCTCAACTTCCACACATAAATGGTGAACGAGGGCAATTGAATTTCTATGGAATACCATCATTTGTTATTTCATCGACGAACGGATGCGTCTGTAATTCATCAAGAGCTTCTAATAGTTCACGGTTTGCCGCTCTCAAATTTGTGCCATTATCTGACCATATGATCTCACCTGCAACTCTTCTGGATAGAAATCTACGGAGGGCCATCGTAATCTAGTATCACTGACAAATTATGAAGCCAGCCATTCTTATTAAGTTTATTCTTTTGGAAATTTTTGAGATCGGTTGGAAAACATTGGTATTGAACGACTTCGCACCAAAATTCCTGGCTCCATTCTAGATTTCCAGCTACAGTAGCCACCCTAACTTCTCGTGATTTCTTTGGAATAGACAGAAATTTTCGTACTCTTGCCGTGATTGTTATAATTTGCAACCAACTGAAATGATTCTTCAAGATTGGAACAGCCTCTGAAAAACATAATTTCGTAACAATTATCTCGTTCATGACATAAATCCATTGTGTTCACATTCATCAGTCATTTCGAATGTTCCAAACCATTCAACCCTACTTCTAGAATTGAATTTCTCATTTAGTGTCTCTCTGGTACAGTCATCAGCAACGTTATCCGAACTGGGTACCCATCTCGATTGTTTTTCCTCAGTAAGCTCCAGCATTCCTCCTACTCTCACTGATATATAAGTATGAAGTTTCTTATCGCTTTGAAGCCAGTGAGGGATGGTTTTTTAATCGGACCAGAAGTATTTCTTTCTTAGGTCGAGGTCAAGATAATTCGTGACTTCCTGGGAAAGTCTCATGCCCAACACTGCCGCAGAGATTTCAAGTTCAGGGATGGTCAGTACTCTCAGAGGAGCAACTCGGGGTCTTGAAACAACTAGTTTCACTTGGATTTCATCGAAATAGACGAATCGTAAATAAAAAGCCGTCGCATAAACATATTTCCTGGCATCGGAAAAAATGTGCATTTCAATTGAATTGGCCTTGCTGAATTTCATGGAATAACATCTCGGCACAATATCAGTTAGTTCCTTCAATTCTCCGAGCCAGACCAACCATTTTTGGAGTTCATCGTTCGCGATATCATCATCCCATCCAAGGCCAACTTTCCATATTTTTTGCAACATAATTTTTGCTTTTATTGTCACAGGAGATAAAAATCCCAGATGGACATGACAGTTTTCAGGACCTGAAGCTTGGTAGGTATTTTTTTCCCTCGATGATTTCCTTGGGAACTTTGTGAAATTTCACCTCGAAACTGAAACAATCTTTCGCAGGTTTCCATACATGCCTAGAATTCTTTCCTGATTTGTCTTCCCATTAACTTCAGTATTGATCTGACTGGTAGACACCGAGTTGGAGATGAAGTTTCTCATTTCAAATCCTCCATTCGGATGTATTGCGATGACATGATTGATCAGCTGAATGGCTTCGTCTTCATGAACGCTATCGAGATGATCATCCACATCTGCTGCCCTGTTACTAATCGCCCTGTATTGTTCGGCATTGTGATCCTCAACAAATTGCACAATGAAAGGAGATGACGTTAGACCAAAAGTCATAGCTGTCATTTTGAAAGTACTTGGCGACAGATTGTTGTCCGGCGATTTTTACCCTATTGAAGATTTTCCAGATGTCACCAGCGAATGCTATTCGACGGATTCTAAATTTTAACAGAATTCCAATCGAAGGAGCGAGCATGTTACGTCCCATGAGTGAATAGTTGTTCAATGAAAATCCATGGTTTTTGGTTGCTGCGTCGTTGTTGCCCGTTTTATTTGGATTTCTCTCCGAAAAATGAGGTAGAAACCAAGCCCGTTCGGCTTTTTTGAAGTCTTGAGGAATTACTAGAATTGCGAAAATTCTCACAGAAATCAACATCTCTTTTTTCAGGCGCCTCTCCAAACATAGAAGTCTTTGAGCGGCCATTTCTCGAAATTCTGGAAGATCCAGGAAAGTCTCACCTTATACTGCCCTTCAAAAAAGGAAAATGGAGCTACTCACAATGGAAAGCGCTCTCTCTTCTTCTTTCGATAGACCACGAAGTTTTGTATGAATGGCACCAAAATTTTCCTTTTTAATGAAATTTTTCACAAGTTCGTGTAACTTATCATCTGTATCTTCCTGTATTTCTGTTGTGCCCCGAAGAACCGTGGATTGTCCAGCCTATTTTCGTTTTAGAAAGCATGGGTTCATTGGGGTGCGGCTGAATTACTTGCCTAGAAATTATTAGATCACTATTGTTCTGACCGATCAATAATGTAGGCCTTTCCTGTTTGTTTAATGGAAATTTCCCCAGCATACATTGAACATCAATTTTTTGTTCTGGTAATTCGAGATTTTCAATAGTTCTCACGTTTTTTGGTCGAAAAATGTGGTAGAATTCTTGCTGGTGATTTTCGTCTGTACTAATTGAGAATTTTCATCATCTACATATTTCACCAGTCCATTTACAACAAAGTAATGTTATTTGGCCGCTCAATCCAATTTTGTTTGCTGTTGCGGAGTCAATCAAGCTGTAGTATTTCCCTCATCCAGTAGGGCACGAATAGTGAATGTGCCGGTGGAACCTTCAATTCTTACGGGAAGGATTTTCAGCAGAGTGAAGTTGGGATACATGCATTCGTTTCGGCTGTTTCAGGGATTGCGTTGAACTGGTTGTTTTCGTGGAGCAGTGGATAATGATTTCTTTCGCAGTGGTTGACGTTGCAGGCCTTCTTCCTCTGGAATTTTCGTTTGTGATATCGGAGACAGCAAATATAGGCCTTGTGACAGTTTCCATCTCTGTTGTGCGTCAGTATTTTGGAATTAGTTGCATTTTTCAATTGTTACAAACCTTACAGATATTTCCAGATGGTACTGAAGTATTTTGTCCTGTCTAGCAATAACTCATTCCATGGCGTTCATTGACTTTAGTCCATTCTTCTACTCCTTTCATTATTGAAGAGTTTTCTGAATCTTTCTCTTCTCCAGAGGATTATCTACCGCTCTCAGACTTTTGATAGCTCTTGTACATTCTCCACTAGTTCTTCTTGCCTTTTCAATGATTTCTCTTTACTCATCAACCAGTTTTCAGCGATTTTTTAAAGTTTCTGCTCCTTTTCGAGAAAGTTTTGTTTATTTTGTAGATCTTTAGGTGCAGTTGTCTCGTCGCTTTTCATGAAACTTATTTCAGATTCGAGATGAATTATTTCTTCTTTAGAAAATATCACTTCTCGAAGTCTCTTGATGAACCTTAAGCATTCGAAATGAATATATTTGACAGTCTGTCCCTTGTGGCCAGTAAACATTTGAAAAATAAGTATGGGCAATACGCAAATGAGCCATAGATGATTTTTGAAAATGATGAAATTTGATTTCAATAAAGCCATTGATTCGAATATTCGATATGCAATTGTTCCAATGGCCCAATATCTCATTGTTAGCCAAATGTTGTGGGTTACCTAAACATTGGTAATGAACCCAGGTGAGATAGCTAACATCTATTTAGCAAATTTGACAGTTTGGTATGTTTGTTTTACAAAATGGAGCTATCGAGATTTAAAAAATTGGGTGGGTATATTTACTCTAATAACAATTATCCTGTGATTGAAAGTAATGGGCCCTATATATTATTATTCTGTTTTTATACATACATTCGTTTTAAACAATTTAGTGTGTATTTTTCACACAATGGGACATTCAAATTTGTGAAAATTATACAATTTGGTCTGAATATGGCTCATTCACCAGCTGAAAAGAGTGATTAAATAACTCATTGTTGTCTCATTCAACTATAAGGATTATTTTTTGTCAACTTTGATGGTTTCTTTGTATTGAATTTGAATAAAATTGGTTTTTTATGGAATTATTAGTTGCATTTTCTGCAATGCATATGAATTGCGTACGGTAATTATTATATTTCAACAGAATCGTGAAAAGTTACCCATTACGTATGGAATTCGATGTCTAGAATTGAAAGGTCAAGACGTATGGAATATTGAAATGACAGTAATGTTATGGGAGTGTTTGAATTCTATAAATAATTATCAGAACGAGGTACTGATATGAACAGTATATAAATACAGAGAGGGCCATTCCATAGATCAGTTCTACGAAAGTTTTAAAGAAGTGACCCTGTTAGGAATTTGAGGTATGTGTGTCTTTTTATTTACTTGATGATTGAAGAAAAAGTCATTTTTGAGAATTAGGAATTTTCAGGTGCATTTTGATAGTATACAAAGAAAAACATTTAGAATATTCTCTTCCATATATTCCATTCACGCCATGAATTGTGTACAAACTGAATTAACACTCTCAGAGCTGTTATAAAACTTTGGACAATTAAAATTTTGTTATATAATTCATCTTCTAAAACAGTTGATTTCAAGAGGGGAGACAAATTAGCTCAATTGATATGCGAACGATATTGTGTACCAATTATTGAAGAAGTTGATTCTTCAAGTACTACTAAGAGGGGTGAAAGAGGTTTTAGTTCATCTGACACCCCCAAAATAATATAAAATGGATGAAGTTATTTTCGATGATGGAATAGTTAGTATTTTACAGTTCATTCAACAAAAACACATATTTGTTTCAATTGAAGAAAAATGGTTTCATTAGAATCAAATTTGGTAACCATAATGAACGGAATTCTATATACAAATGTACCGGAAAATGCTCGATATATTGCAGTGTGCTTCGATATGAAAAATATGAAAGGAGACTGTAACCGAACTTCTTGGAAACTACTGAGCTTATCAGAAAAAAAAACTATGGCCCATTGCCAGTATTTCAAATTGAGATTCCAGGAACAAACTCAACACATATCAACTATAAATTGGAAATCATATTTCCCGATAATTCCGAGGCTGATCAACATGGATGGGAAAGTATGAATTTGAATAAAAGGAGTAACTGCAGTTTGCAAGAAGAAATAATAATTATTATATTTTTTACAATTTTTATGAAAATAATTATGAAAAATTGAAAGTATAGCTTTTACTCACTCAAGAATTAGTCATTGATTGCACGTGTAATGATTGTAGAGGATGATGAAAATATAATTGAAGTGACTGTTTGATTGAACCTTGGGAAACCACACCTCTTTCTAGCGATATAAAAACAATGAAAACAAAAACTAGAGTGTCAGTCAAAATGAATTTATTTCAAAACAAACAAGATACATTCTTAGGTGAACGTCCGTTCTATTTGAACTCTAATGAATCCCAGTAGGTATCGGTCTGTATATCAGTGCATCTAGGTGTGTTGTGATATCCGACATTGGAGGTGATTCTTTAGTATTCACTTAAGAGAAATGGACTGAATTGGTGAAAAATAAGGAAACCATTGACATATTGCTGGTTTCAACAGAAAATGTGGATACAATAGATGTTGGACGATTTGCTGTAGCATATAAACAATGTCAAGCTGATTGTATTAGAATTTACAGTGGTGAATCCAATATTCGTTCAAATTATGAATCTCTCAAAACCTAATCTTTAATGTAGGATGGATGTATTGGAATCGTTGAGATTTGATATGGTTATGAATAAACTACAACTGGGAGTGTAAGAAGGAATAATCAACAGATCATTGAAGGTACTTGATACGATAAAAGAAATCAATCCTAAAGTATATACTCTTGGATTGAAAGTAACATATCATCATCCCCATTTCATTCAAGAAGAATAATTATTGTGATATGGAAAAAAAGTGACGTTTGGTGAAGTAGAGAATAATTGACTCTACTTATGGAAATATGCCTATCAATCTGCGAGACAAGGACCTGGGAAACGGCAGCTCGTGATTTGAATTATATTTTACATAAAAGCCACAGGAATAAGGTTTAAGAAATGAAAAACTTATATTGTTAACTATTCTTTATTTGATTTTTTTAAATACATATATATTTTAACTAAATCCTCTTTATTTATCCATGAATTGTGTGATGCATCAAATCCCAAGTCTTTGACGTCTAGTTTGTTGGTTTTTTCACGTAGAACTCTTCACCAGATGGATATCGGGGTACTTGGCTTTTTGTAATTCTTCAGAGTAGAATCCCCCCTGAATTTCCTCGTTTTTGCTGTCCTCTGAAATATATGCGGGGAGATTGGTTAATTTTACTCGTTCGATTTCAAACACTTCAGTGGTCCAATTGGGCGTATACGATTTTGTGAAGGCATGTCGATACCTGGATATACGAACCCAGTCTCCTTTCTCAAATCCCGGTTTTTTGGGTCAACAGTTTTCAAATGCCAGAATGAAGTTACAAATTCTGCATTCTTAACATTCATTTCACTGGGTATGGCACGAATTGTAGAATGCTTAGTGTGATTGTTTTTTTTAACAATTTCAGGAAGAATTATGAGCCATTTATAGGATCCCTGATGACTAAATTGTTTCCATAATGATGATTTTAGCATCCTAATTACCCTCTTGGCAATACTAGCTTTCAAATTTGGAAGAGTTCTATAATGATTTATACCATATTCCTGCATGAGCTCTTGAAAGTCTTTGTTGTAAAATTATTTTCCCATGTCTGTTTGTAAATTTTTTTGGCGGAGTAGTCATTTGAGGTAATACACATTTCATAGCAGCGGTGATATTTTTCCCAATTTTACTTCTGACTGGTAAGGCCCATACATATTTACTGAAAGCATGGATGATTACAAGAATATAATTATATCCCCTGTTTTCTTCTGCCAATTTTTCCATGATTGCCAAATCAGCCTGTATCAAGTCATGCAAATTTTGGGTACACTCTCACACGGGGATCAGAGGGAACGAGAGAGCTGATTGTCTGGTAGAGCAGCTATCTATGGCGACGCACCAACTACTACGCCTGTCATTCATACCGACATGAAACCCTTCCTGAAAAACATCCAATCCAAAGCATGGCAAGCCGAATGGAATATCACTGACACTAATCTATCCGAAGTGAAAGAGAGTATACTCCCCCACAAAATTACCCCAAAAAAGAGAGGACATCAAGTGATGCTGACAGGCCTACGGTTGAGACACACTAGGTTAACCAATATCTTGTAACACGCCCCTCATAACCCACCTGCGAAATTTGTGAAACTCGATTAACAATCAAGCACATTCTCTGTGATTGCCCACTCCACTACCAAGAGAGAATAAATTTACAAATTCCTGAAACACTGAAGGACATTTCAAGTGAAAAGTGTAACATCAACTCTCTGATATCATTCCACAATACTATGCCCAGCAAACACAATTATGTAAAATTGACATGTATGTTACATAAGTAATATTACTTGTTACGTAACTGTGTTATGTAGAATTTATGGCGCTGTTATGGCGAAATGTCCGCCACAAATACAACCTCATTTTTACATAACACTAATGTAACTACTTTACATATATTTTATATAATTTTATTAAGTAAATATTATGTCACAATGTGACATAATATACATTAGATGTTATGTAACTTTTACATAACTATGATGTAACTACTTCACATATATTTCATATTATTTGATTATATAAATATTACATAACAAATGTAACAAACAGACCTAAATATTACATAACATACACTATATGTTATGTAACTTTTAATCATTGCTATGTAGATGATCATATAAAAAATTGTACAAATAACCGCTTCACCACACTACTCACTTTAGACCTACTTATATGCACATCTTGATAACTATAATCTACAGTGTAGATTATCTACTGATGATAAGTTATCTAAATGTGCATGTAGGTGTGAAGTGAGTTGGTGTGGTGAAGGGGTTATTTGTGCAATTTTTGATTGTGTGACAACACAGCGTCCATCCAGTCTCCATCGTAGATAACTACCACAAAGACTACTTACCTACTTGTGATATATGGTACATAAACATGAAAATATGAGATAGTATCATTTGAAAATTGTATGTTTAGTTTTGACAGTAAATTTCAATAACTTTTTGTGAAAAATGTAAATACAGGAAGCATGACTTTGCATGTAATTCTATATTGATAATTTCATACTGCCAGATCACAATGGAGAATATAAAAGTTCAGCATAAAAAAATTAATTATTTAATTTCTCGTATTGCTAAAATCACAATTTATTTTGGCATTAAAAATAACACAAAATAATTGCTTCTTTTCTTCTGTCAATGATCATTATTCATTGGATTTCTGCATTTTTTTTCTTGATTTCTCTATTGAGCCTTTGGCGGCTTAACCGGAACCATTCCCCTGCATGTTTATCTATGTACGAATATGATACATCAGGATGATTGCTATTATTAATACTCTCTGAAAATATTAATAATAATGATTTTTGGCAACCAAAGTTTAAAATATATTACCTGTTAATATTTTTATGGAATACAAGTCTTTGGCTTTGTAATTCCCCCTTTGTCCGAACCAGGAACATTGCGTAGCCAACTCATTGGTAAATAATTGGCCAAGGCATCTATACAGATGATCTTTTGCATCTCTACCACCCAAAGATTTGAAGAGATGGGCCTAAAATGTAAGTATATATGGGTTCATTTTATAAGGTGCCCACAGAATTTGGGAAAATTGTTCCTTGAAAGAATGTATAAATTTATCTGATAACATTTTTCAATCTCCCTGAGTTTCGTCATAGTGGAATGATAGGTCTGATTCCACGAATAAAAAAATTAATTGAAAGTTAGAAAGATTTATCTTCCAAAGTTGACTGTGAATTGAAATTTCTTTCTATTTTTCGAAGTGTGTGCTATAATGAATTGAATGAAAGAAAAAAATGTAAGTGCAGCGAATTAGGAATTTTTAATATAACTTACCAAAGAAGTTTTCACATCGTCATTTTCTAACTGAAGTTCTTCAGCGCTACTACCTCCTTTTGGGGAACTTTCATTATTTGATACTTGATTTGGACTTTCATTATTTGATCAAATTCTTCTCTGCTGTCTCTTAGAAAGGTTGGGGTTGGGCATTTTGTCTCAATTAAAGATTTACCTACTTAGTTTCACAGTGTGGTGATAATATATATATATATATATATATATATATATATATATATCATACAATTTTCGAAATAACACAATTAACAGACGCCAAATAAACAAAATGTCTTACTAAAAACTGCTATTACCTTCAGAGTTGTTCCGGAGACATTTTAAATTGTGCTCAAATTGGCCACAAAATAGTGCTCGATTGTGCTCCTGCTTCCGCGCATGCGCATTATTCAAACTTGATTGTTTGAAATTACAGACACAAGATGTCGCCACTCATGTCCCTTTTCCAGTTTTTATAAATTATAGAAAATACATCATTTTTCATTTCTCTGGGCTACTTACCTGTCTATTTTATACAGTTATCTATAATCTTATAGTGGATTTAAGAAGTAGTTTCAAGTATTTCAATAAATAATTGAATATGGCCAATGGGTTTGTTTCCAAAAATCACTGCTTGAGAGTTTTGTTCTGACATATCACTTCTTGTCTTTGATATTCGGATATAACTAATATAAAAGTATACTGAACGATAAAAATAAATTTTTTTAAATTTTGAATATATGTCAATGAAATTGTCAGTTGTCATTGTCAATGTCATTTCAAAATTCCATACGTATCTCTCTCTATAATGGTCTATGCCATGCCATATGTCACGTTTTGTGCACTATCTCCTACCTGTCATCGACAAATATGACAGGTACTACATATTTTTCAGTCTTCTTCTCTTGTTGTTCCTATTTCTTCTTCCCTAAAATAACTTACGCCATTTTAATGAAATAGTGCTCCTTTTGGCAAATTTTCCGATTGTGCGTGCTCGGTGCTCGCTTGAATCAAATAGTGCTGCATTTGGCACAATTGTGCTGCATATAACAACCCTGATTACCTTGCCTAATGCTGAACACTCAACACTCAACACTGAGAAATTGTCATTTGTCAAAGAATCTGGATGTTACCAACATAAATCAGACATTGAACCTTCCGCAGTATTGCCAATCTAATATTGAAGTAACAACTTGACGTAGCAGTTAAGTAAAACAGAAGATACTATATTGACCGTAAGTTTTTACGTATTAGCTACAACATACTTACATAAACTTATTACGTAAATATCTGGTTTGTAAGTATCTTAGAAATATGATGGAGTATTTACGTAACTATTTTACATAAATATGTTCCCTTCATTTTATGTGACATTTATGTAAATGTAACAAGTGTGTTTGCTGGGTGGGTATTTCTAACCGTATGTAATATTGTATTGTTTTTTAAGTTTCTTTTGTTGATTTCCCAACTTGTAATGTTCCATCTCTAATAACCCCAGTGGTTGATGCGACACGAAATAAAAATTAAAAAAATGTTGGATTTCATAAATAGTTTTCTCAGAGAATAGTCACTGATCACTTGGGAAGTTGTTCCACTTGGGATTTTATATTTGTGTTCTTTCAATGTAGGGAATTATGGTTGCTTTTGACGTGAGTTAAGGGTAATATTCTAACCAATGGGAACATATACATGATGTGTATTTAATTCAGTATTGTTATTATTTATAATTTTGGATTTCATTTAATTTCATTTGTGAAATCATCATAACGGGTATTATGGTTATTACTTGGGGTGAGTTGTGAGAAAAGGGCGTTTATTTTTATATAGGGTGAAGTAAGACTCATCCTGAATCTCTTGATTTTTTTAACTCGATACTTCCAGATATTTGAGCGTACATATTCATTTCCAGTGTAATATTTTGTTGGTTGGGATTATCAAGTATATGGGGCGGTTGGAAGATATTTAACTGTTTTTACAAATTTGGATAAGATATACATTGGGAAAATATATATTTGCTAAACTGTTGCCTGAGGGGAAGTTTTGAATAGGGTTCTACAGACTGGTTCTTTTCACGTGCTGGTTCTCCTCACGGGTTGAATTCTTTTCACGGGATGGGTTATTCGCTGGAGATATTGGAGCCTAAAAGTTGAATGTCTCTCGATTGACAAGGTCACTCCAACATAACGGGTGGTCTGCGCACCCACGGTCCTATACAGGGTGATCTGCGTATCTACGTTCCTATACTGGGCGGTCTGCGTATCCACGCTCACATACAGGGTGGTCTTCGTATCCACACTTTTATACAGGGTGGCTCATCTACTCAAGCAATACCTTTCCCAGGGTGTCCCACTGGACTACCAGATCGGCCTCGATGGTCTAAAGCAGTGAGGTTCTGAGGCGCAGGGAGCGCAAGGAACCACAAGTTTTTCCTACACAATTCTACCAATGTATTTGATATGCTGGGGAATGAGGGATTATTTTAGTCTATTTTAGGAGCGGAAATCTTCGTGTATTATTTATTTTTATTGATTGATCATATTGACTGTGCCTACGCCTGAGCTCACGCGTTTGACATTCTCAGTGGCACTGTGTAGCCTATTTTCATTTCTGCGTCAATGCGCTTGTCATGTTATTACATAGCTTGGCTTCTGTAGTTGTGTACATTTTGGGGCTTAAGCCTGCTTACGCTTGCTTTGTTATTCGCTCACCTAATATTTTGATGTTTATTGAGTAGTTTTCAATCACGTCAATTGTCTATTTGTGTAAATCACCAATAGTTCAGTACACCATATTTGATTCAACCCATTTGATAATTTGGGGGATGAATATTGATCTGGGTATTTGGGGAACAAAATTTGCCTGGCACCCATAAACTCACATCATTTTCGAACTCATCTCCACTCGAGTTAGCACAAAATACCAATCTGTCAGTTTGTCAGAATTGTATGTCGCAGCAGAGTTTTGTTGGTTCTGGTTGATTTGAAAAAAATAATTTTAACGATTGCAGAAGAAGTTACCACTTATATTATAGTAATGTTAACAGAGTTTGGCAAGGTTGGGTTAACAAAAATACTCAATCCCACTTTGAATTTAAAATTCAATTTGAACGCTTGTAGAAGAAGTTACTACTTATTTAATAGCATTGCTAGCAGAGTTGGGCAAGGTCAGGTTGATAACAATTATTTTGGAATGTGCAATACCCATCACTCCAAAACAACCGTTATAGAATAACCTTTTTCTACATTTACATCCTAAACTTCATCAAATTTAATACAAAAATCTTATATTCAGACAGCAACAGAACTCAATCGATGGAAAAATCATCAAATCTAGGGTGAAGTTAGCTTTCAATAAAGAAACATACTATGTCAAAGGCCTAAAATTCATCAGTTTGTCACATAAAATTCAGTAAAAAATCTAGAAACATGGGCTCCAAGAAATTTCTTATTTTTATCTTACAACTATCCCTTTGTAGATAATTTCCTAAAACTAGGGGAAAATCCAATCCTCCATGAGCTATCCATCAGGTTAACGTTCAAAATTCAGTGATCTGGAAAAAAATCCATGTGATTCATAGAATACGAGCACTCTAAAACAACTAATCTCATATTCAAACAACTCAACCTACGTAAAGAATCCCCAAATCTAGGAAAAAAAATCCAATCCTCTGAAATCCATCGGTTTCACTGAATGAATGAGATAAAAGAAAATACATGGTGGTATAGGCCTCAAGCACGTAAATGAGAGTTTCCCAAGGATCTAATTTAAGGTTATGAGGGTGAATATACAAGTTATAGTACTGTGATGGCACCTTGTCAAGCCTGAATGATATAATGTAAAAATACTTAATATGTTTCGCAACTTCAGGAACCTGATGATAATTCGAAACGTCGAGGATCTAATGATGATTTCGACACGCCAAAAACCTGATGATGACTCTCAATGTGGAAAACCTGATGAAGATCTAATAAAAGTTAAACTGAGCATGGTTCGAGCCGTTGAGAACCTGATTATAGTCTCATTAAGGTCTAACTGAAGATGAATCAAAACGTCAATAACCTGATTATGATTCGAAACGTCGGGAACCTGATAATGGTCTAATGAAGATCGGAACAGGTTGATGGTCGCAGAATTACCTCGTAGGACCTTGGCACCTTTGGAAAATTTTCCTAGATCTATTAAAAAATCGGGAAAAATCACTATAATAATAACAGATTTTATTGACAGATTATAGTAGTTATACATGGACATGTTTTATCAAATTGAAATAAGAACTCAATTGGAATATCCTACAATACTTTCAAGAGGCAGAATTCAAGTTCTGATCTTGTCACGTGAGTAATGCTCTTCCATTCAACCAGTATCCATCTCTCTCATGGAAGTTTCCAGTGGGATCTGAGAAAAATTTCCCTAGATTCTAAGTACTTTTTTGAAAAAGTGAAAAAGTGGCCCCGAACTCTTGTAGATATATCTACTCATCAGTCATTTCATAGGGACAATTTGACAGGGGGTAAATAAGCTTGTATTTTTCTCTACTTTTCTGCTTATTTGAAGGAGCGCACAGAAAGCACTATGATTTGTTTATTATGTCTCGTAATTAAGAAATCGTAGGCAAAATATTTGTGTTTCTTTGCCAATTGAACTATTCGTTTAGTAGGCCTGCCCAAAATCATTTCAAATAGGATGGAATTCGAATTTCAAGATGGCGGCCCAAACCAAATTGGTGGATCATAGAGTTTATACAGTCAAGTCGATACATTAAAAGTGAAATCTAGGTATCTAATCAAAACAAAGGACTTTGTGATATCAAAGGAAAGGGCTTGACTAGTAGAATATAGTACACTATGAAACAATTCAAAATCCAAGATGGCGTCCGAAACAAAATGGTGGATCATAGAGTTCAGACAGTCAATACATTAAAACTGAAATGTAGGTATCTAATCAAAACAAAATACTTTGTCAACTTAGAATCGTGATTCAAGCATGAATCCCCCACCCGAGTCGTGTCGAGGACTGTGTAACATTAAGGTGCTGAAAATGATACCCAAGTTAAGGTGGAAGGTTAAAGCGCGCCGAGGAATGTGTGGCATTTGGGTGAATAAAAATGATATGCTGTTAGCGTTTTCTCCTCCACATCTTGTTGTATGAAAGCCTTGCTCCTCTATTGGACCTCTGGGGGCAACCGTTATAATGCCCATTACTCGTGGGAACAAAATGGTAAGATAATGACAAAACAAAAACAAAGAAAAATAAAACAGAAACTGCATCACAACTAAGGATTATGTATTGAGGAGTTAGATTGCAACAAACTGGCAGGAAAGAAACCCTGTAATAATGAGGCACTGAATGAACTGAATAAAATGAGAAATATTTGAGTAACTGAATAAAAAACTAAAAACTTGAAAATAGAATTAGTAAAAAACAATTCTTTGAGTTAAACGGTTTTATATAAAAAAAACATAATAATGATGCAGATAATGTACTGAAAGCTAAAAAATAATCATCATACCACTCTCCTAATCAATATAGGGCAGCATTGATCAGACTAAAATAACATCGTGGGGCGCGTCGAATTTCTATCATCTACAGTCAACCGCTCATATCCTTATATGCTATGGATGCATCTTCTCAATAGACAACATATGCAAAATGTGTGTAAAAGTAAATCCGTCACTATCATCGTGAGAAATCACAGAACGATCGATTACATATTTACCCTGGTTAGGCTACGGCCCACGATTTTATTTTATCAATGAGGAGAGTGGTGTGATGACTGGTACCTAGTACTTACCTAATTATGTTTTAGCTTTTAGTACATTATCTGCATCATTACTATGTTTCTCCACAATGAAAGGTTTTAACTTGAAACAATTCTTCACCTATTGTGTTCAATGTTGTGCTGAATATTGAAATAATGTTACTACAATGTGCAAATAAGATTCTTTTCATCATTTTGTATTTATCTTATTGAACAAGAAATGCTTGCATAAATCAGATGCGATTGCAATAAGAGTATCAGTACCTGAATAGATAGTTTCGACTAAATGAGGAAAAATAAGTGAATAATTATTGCGTATACATATCATTTTCTATATTTTTTTACAATAACTTCTCTTGCAGTATCTTTTTGAGCCTTTTCTCCACGATAATTTTTTTTTGCGGTTAAGTCGCTAGTGCATTGGATAAAACAGTTTCAGTAGCGCTCATTTATCAATTTCAACGTGGATAAAGGGGCTATGCGAGCTTCACTGCTTTATTCATCTCATTTTGTTAACACATGCTGTAACATAACCTCTTTAATTAATTCAAAATAATTTAAAATATAATAGAATTCACCTGTTTGGCGGATTTGAGAGCTTCCTTCGCACTGCCCCCTATCCAATACAGAAATTACAAAAATTGTAAAATGTCATGTTTCAGAATATCACTGGATTTTATACAGGGTACATTCTGCATGTAGGTCTTCACCGAGTTTTAAGGGAATATGTATTTTCATTTGAACTTCACAATACATTTCACTGAACAACATAATTTTTTTTTAAACTAATACAAATATATTATATATATATATATATAAATTTTTTTAAAAAAGTCTATTTGATAATAAAATACGTTTCGTCCCCGGCCGGGGACATTTTCAACTCTTTATTTTTTTTGTTACTTTTCATGGCTGACATTTTCTTGGGAATTTATTTCTGGAAAGAATGTATAATGTTATTTTGTGAATTAGTAACTCAACAGGTAAGATACCTTGGCAGAAATATTTCATGTAGAAATACTTTTAGTAGGAGAAAAATACGAATATACCATCATTGTTTTATTATTTTGGAACGAGTGTATTGCTTTCATCTGGTTGTGAATGGAATGTTTTGGTGCGGGTGGATGTGACGTTTGCTTGTATGGGTCGGAGATATTCGGAGGAGAAGTCAAGTTTACAAACGGTAATTGTTTAGTTTTGTGTTTGATGGTAACATTAGTGGTGAGTGGAGTTTTTTTAAATTTCTTTTGATGTAGTTAGGTATTATGCTTTTTCATTTTTATTTTTTTTATTATTGCTTATGGTGATTACAAAATGGTGTGGTTAATTTTACTTAAGTTACCAATGTCCGTTCTGCCGTTCATTGGGTTGTTGTTTTTTCAATGTAAATCACCTCCTTGATATTTATTTTTCTTGGGTTGGTTTCTATGCTTAAAATGCTAGTTTTATTGGAATTAGGGTTGTGGTCTCCATTTATGTTGTGTTTGTTCAGTGCCGTGCTTGACTTTTTCATATATTTATGCCCTTTCACTCTATTTTCTAGTAATTGTGACGTCATACCTATATAGACTTTTTCACAGTCATTACATGGAATACTGTAAATTACATTAGATTTTTTCATAGTTGGGATTGTACTTTTTAGGGGCGTGAAAAAGTTTTTTAAGTGTTACTTGATTTATGACAAATTTGGTAATTGAATTTTTTTGTGATGATAATGTTTTCTGAGAGAAATGGTACGTATGGGAGGGGGATATATTTGGTATCTTTTTTCGTGTTCAATTGTGGTTTTATTTGGTCGTACAATTTATGGGGTCTTTGTTTTATAATTTGGTTTATTAGTTTGATTGGAAAGTTGTTATTCATTAATGTTTGTCTTACTTTTTAAGGGTGTCCTTTCGTAGAGTAGAGAGGGTTAATATGATTGCTCGGTCAGTAATGCCAATAATTACCCTTTTTTTGGTTGAAGGGGTGACATGAGTTTAAATTTGAGTATCTTCCTGACCACGTCGTTTTTGTGTACCAATTTGTGAGGATTTTTTGATTTTTTCTAATGAGGGTCATGTCTAGAAAGTTTATTTCGTTGTTTTTTTCTTCTTTTAATGTGAATTGTAATTTTGTGTTGAAAGCGTTGAATGCTTTTAGTACTTCATCTTTTTTTATTTCTAGGGATAGCCATTATGCAGTCGTCAACGTGTCCCTTGATGACAATTTAACTTTTCTATAATAGATTCTTCTAGTGATTCCATAATTAGTTGAGAAATTGAACTTGATATAGGGGATCCCATTGCACATCCATCTAGTTGTTCATAAAATTTGTTTTTATATTGAAAAAAGTTATTTTTCAATGTAAAGTTTACTGCTTTCGTGAATTCGTCGAACGGTAAAGGGGTGTGGTCTTTTAATAAGGGCAATTTTTTCTGTAATGTGTGTTCAATTTGGTTTATAGGTAAATTGGTTATAGGTAAATTGGTACATGACGTCCAAGGATATTAGTAAGTAGTTGTCTGGTAGTGTGGTCAATGAATTTCTTTGAATGCCAAACTGTCTTTTATATAGTAATTATTTTTTCCTATTATATTTGAGATACTGTTAGTGAGGAATCTGGATAGATTGTAGAAGGGCGATTGTATTGAGGATACAATGGGCCTGAGTGGAATTCCCCCTTTGTGGAGTTTTGGTAGTCCGTATATTTCAGGCGGTGTTGCATTCTGTACTTTCAATTTTTGTTCTATTCCTGTAGTTATAAGGTTCTGATTGTGCTATTTCTTATTAGATTATGGTTTTTATTTTGATTGATGTTTATTGGGTTATGTTTCAATTTCTTATAGGTATTAGAGTCACTTAATAGGTTTTCCATTTTCTGTTCGTAGTCTTTTTTGTTTATGACAGTTTCATTACTTTCATCGGGTTCGATTACTTTTGATTGAGGGTTGTTTTTTGGAAGGTTTTTGTTTTTTTGGTTTTTAGCGAAGGTTTTTTGTGTGTTGTTTAATTTAATTTTTCTGTTTTTTAATTTTGTATTCTAAATGGTGATTGACTTTAATGTTGCATTGATTTTTCGGATTTTTTTTTTTTCAATGAAGGCTATAATATCAATGGTGGGAATGTTTTCGATTTTTGTTGGGTGGAGGGCGAATTTTTCACCATGGGCAAGTATTTGTTCGATATCTTTAGGGATGTCGGTTTGGGATAGGTTTGTGATCCATTTGGATGTGTCTATTGATGAAGTGTTGTTTTCATTTTTCTTTATCAAATTGTTTATTTTCTTTATATTATTGCGTTTTATCTACAGATATAATTTCTAATTTTTCTTTGTTTATAATGATATTTTTTTTAAATATGTTATGAGAGATATGGTTTTAGAGATTGTTAATTTTGGTATTGATTGTAAGGGTGGTTTTGTTTATAGTTTGGGTGGCATCTTTGATTAGTAAGTTTAAAATTTGGTTCTTGTAGTTGTTTGTACCACCTAACGAAAATCGAAGACATTCCCACCGTTGATATTATAGCCTCCATTGAAGCTAACAACCAAAGCCCCTGAAAATGTTTAAAACGAACTCAGATGCTACATTGTCAAGTCAATCACCAGTTACAATACAAAATTATAGAACAGAAAAATTGAGTTGAACAACACACAAAAAACCTCCGCTACGCCACAAAAAAAGATACCAACTATATCTCCCTCCCATACGTACCATTTTTCTCAGAAGAATCATAAAAAAATTCAATTACCAAATTTGTCATAAATCAAACAACACTTCAATAAACCTTTTCACACCCCTGAAAAGTACAATCACAACAATCAAAAAATCTAATCTAATTTACAGTATTCCATGTAATGACTGTGAAAAAGTCTACATAGGTATGACGTCACAATTACTGAAAATAGACTGAAAGGGCATAAATATATGAAGAAGTCAAGCACGGCACTAAACAAACACATCATAAATGAAGATCACAACCCCAATGACAATGAAACTAGCATTTTAAGCATAGAAACCAACCCAAGAAAAATTAACATCAAGGAGATGATTAACATAAAAAAAAAACAACAACGTAATGAACGACAGAACGGACATTGGTAACTTAAGTAGAATTCACCACACCATTTTGTTATCACCATAAGCAATAATAAAAAAAACATCATACCTAACTACATCAAACGAAATTCAAAGAAACTTCACTCACCCCTAATGTTACCAACAAACACACAAGTAAACAATAAGCGTTTGTAAACTTGACTTCTCCTCCAAATATCTCCGACCCATACAAGCAAACGTCACATCCACCCGCACCAAAACATTCCATTGACAACCAGATGAAAGCAAAACACTCGTTCCAAAATAATAAAATATGCATGGTATATATATATATGGTGTCCCTGAACTTCCTCTATTCCTCTCAGGAATGTATAGATGGGGTCGAAATATCACCAGTACTTCATATAACTTTCGTTCCTAAAAGCCTTCGTTACCAAGTTACGGGCCCTCAAAGTTACAAAATGAAAAATGTTTTTCTTTGATAACTTCCAAAGTGAATATTCAAAATCACCTAAATTTTGGTGATTGACTAAACAAATGAATTCCTTCAATGAGCTTTCATGCAGGAGTCAGTTGTTTTGCAACAAAGTCAGGAACGGACTACCACCGATGGTCCACACCCCAAAACTTTGAAATGACTGAGATTTGTCAATATGTTTTGACAAAACAAGGTTACCTGGACAATTTCCTGGATAAAAGTACTCGTGTGGAAAATCGATCGGAGCAACGATTTTTGATAAAAATGCATTTCTGTTCGACGACATTCAACCTGAGATGTCTACCATTATTCGAAAAGATTAATTTGTAATGAAAAGATAAATGATAGGTACAATGTTCATAACGAATTTTTATAATGCTAACACAAAACTCATGGTGTAAATAATCTATCGCAAGCCTCAAGAGCAAACAGAAATGCAAAAGCCGCTACAAAAACTGCTCGATATGACCCCCGTCTCTCTCAATGCATTTTCTTAGTCGGCACAAACACCCTCTCTGCACTTGAAATAGCATGCCAGGTTCGTTTCGTATGGCTTCACAATGTAATGTAATTATATTCAACAAGGCATCTCTGGTGTGAATAGGTGTAGCGTAAACGAGGCTTTTAAGATGCCCCCACAGAAAGAAATCCAATGGATTCAAATCCGGAGACCGCCGTGGCCATGAATATGGCCTACCTCTACCAATCCATCTATTGGGGAATATCTGGTTCAGATGGTCCCGCACAATCAAACTAAAATGAGGAGGAGCGTCATCATGCATAAACCACATATCTTTCCGGGTTTGCAATGGAACATGTTCCGAAAGTCCATTCAAATCCTTCTGAATGAACTCCAAATAACGTTCTCCATTCAATCGGTCATGAAGAACGAATGGTCCTATAAGATGGTTTCCTATGATACCAGCCCAAACATTTACGTTGAATTTCCGTTGGTGTTTGGTTTGCAATATCCCTTGGGGATTTTCTTCGGCCCATATGTGGAGATTATGAGAGTTGATTACTCCATCTCTACTGAAACCTGCTTCATCAGTGAATAAAACTCGTGTAATAAAAGTTATATCCTCTCTTCTCTTATCCAGGAACCAATTGGCATATTTCAGTCGTGCTGGTAAATCTTCAGGTGTCATGGCATGTACCTTCTGGATGTGATATGGGTGGAGCAGTTGTTCCCTAATTATTCTATGAATAGTGGACTTGGATGTATGGAACTGTTCTGATAGGTTTCTGATGCTCATTGAAGGATCATCAGCGACAGCTTCCAAAATATTTTCCTCCAATACAACGGTACGCACAGCCCTAGGAGCGCCCTCACCGCCTTGTTTTGAGAAAACTGAACCTACAATAATATCGAAATAAAACAACAGGCTCCAATCAACTATCCATTAGACATATCTATCTTCCTCAAGCTGCGATCGACATGCTCCAACGTTTCTCTTGCATATTTTGTATTATCCCTGTTATAAACTTTTCATTTCAAATAATGGTGGACGATCGGGTTTGATGTCGTCGAGTAAAACTGTATTTTTATTAGGAATCGTTGCTCCGATCGACTTTCCACACGAGTTCTTTCATTCAGAAAATTGTCTACGTAACCTTATTTTGTTGAAAACTATTGAAAAATTATCGGTCATTTCAATGTTTTGGGGTGTGGGCCATCGGGGTTAGTCCGTTCCTGACTTTGTAGCAAAACAACTGACTCCTGCATGAAAGCTCATCGAAGGAATTCATTTGTTTAGTCAATCACCAAAATTTAGATGATTTTGAATATTCACTTTGAAAGTTATCAAAGAAAAACATTTTTCATTTTGTAACTTTGAGGGTCCGTAACTTGGTAACGAAGGCTTTTAGGAACAAAAGTTATATGAAGTACTGGTGATATATTTACCCCATCTATACATTCTCGGAAGGAAAAGAGGAAGTCCAGGGACACCCTGTATATATATATATATATATATATATATATATATATATTTTCATAAAATTTCTCCAAGGTATGTTACCTGTTGATCAATTCACAAAAAACATTATACATTCTTTCCAGAAATAAATTTCCAAAAAATGTCAGCCATGAAAAGTAACAAAAAAATAAAGAATTGAAATGTCCCCGGCCGGGGACGAAACGTATTTTATTATCAAATAGACTTTTATTACTACACGAATCCAATAACCCAAGAAACTTCTCAAAATTAATACAAAAGGATTCAAGAAAAATATATCTTTGGTGGTTTAATTATGTGAAGGAAACTCACCCATCTCTAATGAGTGTCACGCTTCCACTCGTGTGGGGATCGTCTGGATCAGGACTGACAGTAACTTCCATTAGTTTCACATACTTCCATGCTGAATCTTGACTGATTCTTGCTCGAAGCTGCAGCTTGGTTCCAATGGGCACTGCTTGATCAACAGGTAATTCATTGCTTGTAGAATTGCTGATTCGGGTGGATGGGGCCTCCTTATAGAGAGCAACTTCGTACTCAAGCCGACCAGGAGTTTCTTCAACAACTCCAGAGATTCGAGCCCCATGCGGACTACGGAATATAGTTGAGTGAAAAATAGATATTCGAATAAATCGTGTTGTTTTTCTGTACATTCGTTTTGGCAAGTGATATATATATATATATATATATATATAAAATATAACGCACATTTTTATGTTTGCGGGTCTCAAATGATATAAGTTTTGCAAAATGAATTTTATAACATGATATATCCAGATGTTCGATTCTTTCTCAAATATAAAATGATTTGGAATACACAAAGATGTCTCAATCTACGTTATTTATTTCAGTCAATTATCGATTCATTAAGTTCTCCCATACAAGTAACTAGAGTTTTAGGTATACTATTATTCCCATGTACATCAATTTGCCATCGTATTGAGGGATATTTGACAAATCGATAGAGAGTTGGAATAATAAAAGCGGGAAATTTGATGTTGCAACAGTTATCTGGCAACTTTATATTCCTTGAATATGACCAGAAAAATTTGCACATTTGTCAACTAACATTTTAACAATATAAAAATATCAACATTTATTTATTCATATTACCAAAAAATTCACATAATTTTGTGAAGATTGTGATATAACCAAGGGTCACGATACGTAAGGTTAACCAAGAGATAATAGTGACAGCTTTCGCATTTCATATAAGAGTAGCGTTGGAGTTGAAGTTGAAGTGCGAACTCGTCCCAATGAAGTTAACTATGAAAAAAGTGTGAAGTCGCTAAGCTATGCCATTAGTAACACATTTTTTGGTCAAGTGGTCCCAAATCTTTCGATTTTCAGACCATCACTGAGTTGTAGTCGATGACCAGCCATGTTATAGGTGGGATCGAGGGCAGGGTTTTCTGATTTTCTGTCTTCAGTCAGCCATGTTATATGAGGAGGTTTGTGTGGGGAAGCGATAGAGAGCAGGGATTTCAACTTCCTTCTGTGATATGTTGTCAGTCGGAGGAGGTGGTCGCAAGCCATCAACCACTATCCAATAGGCGGCAATAGTCGTCATCTTGAAACGGGCCAGCCCATAGCCATCACCATATTGGCCATCCGAAAGCCAACTGAATGGCGGTCAGACCCAAATGGTTACCGTCGACCAATAGCCATCCTTCATTATTCAGTCAATAGTCAACTAAATGGTGGTCATATTTCGGTGGGAGGGGGAGCGTGTAGGAAATCCCCAATGGGACGTCTATGAAGTCGATGTATTAGAAGAGCAGGAAGATTTGTGTCAGCAATTCGCTCCAGACCGGACGTTTTTATTATATTTTGCGTGGCAGCGAATTGATATCCATCCTCGTTTTCCTCTCACAGATTCATTTGTTTGCTGAGCTTTGTACTGTAAGCATCTGTGTGTGTGTGTTTAGTGCGCTGTCGCTGAGCAAATTTCCGCACTCTGAGATGACATGATTGTCAAATACGGGGGCTCCAAAAATTCTCGAACAAAAATCCAGTCCAATGGAACGCAGAACAAGTCTGAAACATCTGAAATATAGGTTTCGACTTTGCAATATCAAAAGGTCTGCCAATAGTTCCATTGGAGTTCTGCAAAAATTTAAAACGAATTTTGGTCACTTGGAAACTCGTCAAGACTAAATGAAAAATATAGAGGTTTTGGATCAGGAATGGCTGTTGAAAATCTGAAAAGTAGAGTTATGTGGGAAGATTTGAATTCAATATTCCGGGGACGAGGAGTTATAATGAATTTGGCACGAAAGGACACCAACCAATTTTTCAAAGATGCCTTCAGCCCTTTTAAACGTAGAATCGACCACATTTTGAAAAAATTCCACATGCTGAAGGTGAATATTTGTTGTGCGCGAAATTCGTTTAAATGGGATTGGACAAAGAACAACTTGATTTAAAATATCTGAATACTGAAAACCTTGTGATTGATAGGGGTACAAATCTGCAGGAATAGTTTCAACATAATTTTGTGAAGGTAATGAATTGGCGGAATTTCGTGGAAAAGAAAGCGGGTGGGGGGCATAACGAAAAATCGTAAATTTGGGAGTCGAAATTAATCAATCGGGTTTGGGCAAGGGGAGTTCATCTTTCATCGAACTTCCACAATCCTAATTATTTCATTTTCTTGATTTGTTGAAAATATGAACAGGATGTTCATGAAATCAGATGAGAATATCACATGTGAATAGTTTTTCTTCAGTCTCATTGTTCAAATAATTGTTATAAACGGTGTTCAATCGAGAAAGTGAATGGCGACCATTTTGGATATATACTTTGTCGTATGCATATGATTTTGAGCCGACATAGCTCAGTTAAGAGAGCGTCTGCCTGCGATGCAGAAGGTCCCCGGTTCGAGCCCGGGTTTTGATACAAAATTCGTAGTTGATAGAGATATGCACTCAGAGCTTTTTTCTCCTGCTCCATGGAAAACACCTGATGTTTTTCACTTCATACTCTATAATCCTCTGAACTCATATACATTGATGCATGTCCATCCATATCAACTATGATATTTTTTTGAAGGGGGTCTGCACCTATGAAAACCCTCCAACGAGACGGTCATGACACAACCAACAAGTCGATGCAAATCTGAGCATCCGTTTTAACATCTTCAGTTTTGTTATCAGTTGTTTATTCAAGCGACCGGATGTCATTATCCTTCGTTTACATCAACAAGATAAGAGAGTATGCAGCTGCATGGTTTAACTGAGGGATGATTGAATATAAAGAACAACGCACAATAGCATAGGAAATTGGCCCACAGTGGGATTTGCCTGAAATTCACATATGTTATTGGTATTGAGTTTCTGATCAAATGTTCCCATGGGCCCAATCCTCTAAGACCAATGATTTAGCTCTCAGGGCCGTATTTAGTATACGTGCCAAATAAACAATGACACTTTTTTCTCAAACCCATAATTTTTTTATTTCTTATCAGAATTAAATTAAAAGAGAAATATTGCGAAATCTCAGCATTTGTCTTTCAGCACAAGTCCTCTGTGAAACATGTTTAGTCCTACAGGACCGTATTTAGTAAAACTGTATTTGCCAAGTGATCCACAAAAAACCGAATGAAATTGATTTTGTTATAACTTCCTTATTTCTTGTCCTATTTCAGTGGTTGATAGCTCGTTTGATATATAAATGTAGCCACCTTTGTGTACATAACAAAAGTGGTCGCCATCTTAGTATCCAAGATGGCCGGCCTAACCTATAAACTTTATGTAGGACTTATCTTTTTTCAAGCAATATAGTAACAGGAAAAAATAAGAACTACAACGTTTTGATTGTTGAAATCGGTCATTTACTTTTTGAATTATCTAACTCTATAATATAAATATAACTCTACTATCTTCTCAAAACTATATCTAATTCATAACTAACAAAGTTGAAACCGATATTGCCAAGGTGGTGGAAGTTAACAAAAAAGTTAAGCACTCTTTATCAAAATAATACTCGAACACTTACATCTGCTGGAGTATCGCATCTTGCACTGGACGATTTGGGGCATCTTTAATATGCTGTAACACAGAAGTCGATGGATGATTCACATTTTGATTACGGCGGGCAAATCCCAAATACCATAATATGCTACAAATATGAGCATATGTTCCCAGTGTCCTTGCCCCTGATTCGCAACTGCAGTAGTATCCTATTATCAATACATCTTCTTCATTATTCGCGTCATGCATAGTGTATTGAATAAATACTTGATATTTTTCTCTCCTTCTGAATCGAGAATATACTCTAAGTCTAATAAATACAGGTTCATTCACCCTAAGATGATTCCAAACGACTTATGATCATCTCTAAGTATCCTGTCTTGGACATAGGATGCTGATAATTTAATTTGATAGGTTCCAAAAGTCACTTTTCTTACGTAATCCAAGATAGGTGTGAAAATCGAGGTACATGCTCATTATTAAGTTGCTGCCATAATCCACGTTGATAAAGTTCTTCTTCCACCCGTTTTGAACAAAATTAATAGTTTAGACCTGGCTATCATAGTTCTTGCTAGTTCAACTGTAGCATTTGCCATTAAAATTGGTGGATAATATCTGGTAATAATAGCGCCAGTAATAAGAATAAAGTCTTTTAGAGTGTTGAACATGTTGCATATTTATCACTTGGTCAAAAAAATTTAAAAATTGACTCAAAATGGCCATTACGACTTTCTGTTACCCATCGAGACTTTGTAACCAATCGGCTATCATTTGCTGCGTCAGTTAAGAGTTGTTTTTCTCCTGGTTGTATAAACGCTGGCATTTTGTTATTAATCCCCATTCGATTTGAAAGGGGTATTGCATCTCTGTACCCTCTGTCGACGAGGAGTATGTGTCCCTCCAAAAACCAGTTTCTCATACCCTGAACATAATTTTTGTATTCATTTTCCAATATCATGCTGTCAGTATTTCACCCATCAGTGAAGTAAACACCTAGTACAGCAAGAATATAGCCATCCGGAGCAACCAATAGCGTCAGTTTTACTTAATGGCGACCTTTATGTTGAGAAAATGTCTGCCTAAGTGTCCGAAAATTGGAACTTCGGCAAAAATAATCTTTAAAAAGTCGTCAGATAAGCCTTGTTTCAACTTACACAAATGTTAAAAGATCTTTCCTAAGTACATATCTGAATCCACATTCACCGGGAATAGCATCACAATACCCAAACAATTCTTGAAATAGATTTTTTGAAATAGAAGTCAGTATTTTAAATTCGTCGTCCGAATAAGAATTTTCGTCACAAAAATATTGGGATTTCTTATTTGCAAGAAAACTTGGAGAGTTTCTCCTTTTAAAAGGTATTGGCAATTGACAGACTCTAATCCAGGCAACAAAGCATTAAGTATGAGTCTCTGTTCGTCCAAATGATGGTCGCAACATCTCACTCCTTCAAGAATATAAATCAAAACATGAATTGAATGATAAACTCAGACTCAAAGAATTTTAATAAGCACAAGCATTTTTATAACATAAACAACAACTGTCAATGTGTCAAATAATAATATTTGTGTGTGCTAATTTTTTGTTTTTCAAGGCTATTTTGATTACTATTGACATTTTTTGGTTGTATTTAGAATCAATACCAGCTTCACTTCAGTCCCGAATAGATTGCTAGTGCCGTCATGACATGTAAACATGAGAAATAGCAAGTCTCTAGAAAAAAATGCTTCATACTTTTTACTTGAATCACATCAAACTAAACCGTTTCGAACAAAACGTTGATATTTTAATGCTTTCGTCTGACCACTATTTCGAAGTTGTTTTTTTTTGCAGATATTACAACAAACTGTACATTCAAGTTTGATAGCATTCCTCATTTTGATTTTTAATCGATTGTAATTTTGTTTTTTGTTTGTTGGGCACCTATACTAAATACGGCCCGAGAGATAAATCATTGGTTTTAGAGGATTGGGCCCATGAGAACATTTGATCAGAATACCAATAACATATGTAAATTACAGGCAACCATCCCACTGTGGGCCAATTTCCTATGATATTGTGCGGGATTCTTTGAATCCCCGGGATTGTAGGAGGGTTCATCATAGAATACTAGTTGATAGAGTCCTGGAGTTCCCCTCAAATGCTGTCCCTGCGTTACGATGTTGTTATCTCCGAGAAGCTGGCATCATTCAATGAATAACTTGCTCTCCCATCCATATAGCGAGTCAAAAACGTGGCATTGACGACCTTGCTCGTAAAGTATCGAAATTGGATGCAGACATAAAAAAAAACATCAATAAAATTGGGGAAACGAACACTATGTAATCATGTATAGAAATAAAAATGATTTCTGAATATGCGTGTTGTTTCATTTATATTGCACCATTTTTCACATTACTACTCATACAATGCCGTCATCCAGGAAGATCAAGTCACGGACGTCTCGACGACGTAGTCGCCGTACTCTGGGTATCTCCTCCAATAAGACTCAGTTGGTGTTGGAAGTACATCGACCTGCTCGAAAGAATTACCTTCGACGTCGAACAACCGCCAAAGGTGTTGTAATTTGGGGTTTGGAATAGAAAAAAAGTTGATAGTCTTCACTTAGATGTATATTGAAAAAAATCTTCCAAAAGTGCCAACAGGCACAACCAACAGAAGTACACACTTATGTAGTAACAAAATGCAATAATCCTCATTTCAACGATGATTCTCTACTTTATAGCTGACGCTTGTGAGACGCATATTCGTCATTACGACGCTGTCGCGTGATGGTATTCGATCAATAGAAATTCGACATGGACAATGGAATATGTAGAACGATAGTAAGCAGTTTTTGAGTTCGTTAGCGAAATGCAGATTCTCAGCTTCAAAGTAGGATTGTTGGCAATATGACATCATAAGTAATAATAAAATATATATATATATATAAACAAACAGTAGCACCTCGTAGAGGGTGTGAAGGGTACTTCACATCATCTCCCCCCTAATTTTGAAAATTGTATCTCGGGTTGCTATAATTTTCTGCTCTTCCCTCGTATCCAACATTAGCTTGTAATTCTAAATCAGCTGACGGCTGTGTTTCAGTAACTGTGTCATTTGTTTTTAACTTATTTACGAACATTTGCATAATTCTTGACCTTAGGCAGTAACCAAATATCGCTAGTAAAATAATTGCTAACAATGAATAAACCGCTATGTCGTGAAAAGTTAGTGGTCTGGATTTAAACATTGAAGTGTCAGCTTGACTTTCTTGGAAATTTAATAGCTCAATGTCTTGACTTATCTTGGCAAGGGCATTCATATCGTTGGACTCGACAATTTTTGGAATATTTCGTTTAGGAATTTTAATTGTATCTAATAGACTGAGATTGAAATGTATCTCATTTTCAATATCCAACGGTGGAACGTAACTCATCAATAATTCGCTTGCATATCGCTGATGAGGTGTGAGAATCAATGTTTTCGAAAAAGCTGTACAATTTGCATTTATTTGAAATATTCCAGTGCCATATAATTTAACTGAAATTCTTTTATCTTCGTTTTTACAATTTATTTTTATATATTCTTCAATCCGTACTGCATATACCCAAGAATTTTGATATGCTAGTTGAATAAAAATTGGAGAATTTAATAGTACAATTCTCTTTTCACAAGATTTTGGAATATCGTTTGTCGGCACGAACGTGGACTAGAAGAATAGGTTTTATTTGCTCACAAATATAGATATCAGGTATTGGAGATTTGCATGTTGACAATTCGAATTCATTCATCATAAAAAAATGCTGTTTCATTGCATCGATAATCAATAGAGGTTTTCGAGGCATAAATGCAAATTTATTCTCAGTTATGAATGTGGGAAGGCTTGAAATTTTCATGATATCATATGTGCGTGAATCCACTAATGGAATCAATAGTACAAAAGCAATTTTATTCTTATATTAATACACATTAGTTTTTAATAAATTGTATGAAATATGGTTATTTTCCATCAGCGGGAAGACAGGAAAATTACGTTTATTTATATAACTTTGAAAATTTGATAATTCATGGATTAACCTTATTGGGCTGATCACTAAAGGATGAAGTGATCCTCTAATTGCATACATAATAATATCTAATAAATTTTCTTGTTGTTCTTTGGAATTTGTTTTGTATCAAATCTAAGATACTAACTAACTCATCTATTTTCAATGAAACTTGAAATTCATAATCTATTCTACTTTGATTATTACTAAAATTACTGATAACATCTTGAAATTCATTAACCTTATTTTCTAAAATTCTTATATTATGTTCAATTTGAAATGTAGTCTTGTTCGTTGCATAGATAGTGCCTTTAACGATAGACATTGTATTGATATGATTTTCATTCATTTTAATTTTTCCTATTTGACTGTCATAATATTCGGCATCTTCAGCATCTAACGTGCCGAAAAGTGTTTTAGATACAGATCCAACAAAATTGAATAACGCTCGTTTTGAAATCTTTTTTACTTTACTATCGACACCTAACATTTCCATAATTAAGTTATCCTGATTCACCATTCTGTGAATAGAATAATTCAAAACTTTTACAAACGTATTGCATTCTGTGAACTCAATATGATGTTGTTTAGCTAGCGGAAAGATTCTTTGAACTTCCTTATTATAATATAAAATGGATTTCAACTCGTTATGGTAACCATTTAATTCAAGATATGATAATAGTTTCCATTCGTCGTTGAAAAGGCTTAGTTTCCCGATTTTCTCATAATAAAGACCAGGAGGTTGAATTCGAGTATTATTGTAGTAATACGTACTGATATCTTGGACGTTACTTGATGATATTTCCAGGATTAGGATGTAGCAAACAAAAATCTGGAATGTATACATTTCGAATAGCTGGGTCTCTGTAACAAGGAGTACCCTATTATCATAATTATTTTATTTGTAGATAAGAATATGAAATATTATGCTATCCTCGTTCATTGAATAATTTTAAACGATTGAAATGAACTTTGGTAGGCTTTCGTTTGATCATGATAGTGCAGTTTGTATCTGATCTATCGAGATGACCTCATAGGGTCCCATAAATTGTGACTTCAGTTGTATGTTCATTTTTCAAGAGGACTTTGTCTCCTTCAGATATCCTTAGGAGATTTGAGTTTTTGTCGTAATACGTTTTGGCAATGTCTTTATGTTTCAATATGGTTTCCCTCGCGATTTCATGTGAGTGTTGCATTCGTGACTTCAATTCATTGTAATAATCGTCATAACTGTACAATAATTCGGGAGATTTGGTTGAAGAAGTGGGTAAGTTTGCCTTATGGCCATTTGATAATTCGAATGGAGTTCACCCTGTGGATGGGTGGGGAGTAGTATTGAAGACAAAAGTTGCTAAAGGCATGAAATCATTCCAATTGTTCATGTCCTCATTTATGTAACTTCGTAAATATTCTACAAGGGTTCTGTGTGACCTTTCCAAGCTACCATTACTTTATGGGTGGTAACTGGTACATTGAATTTGTTTTACTTCCAAAATTCTACATGTTTCTTTGAAGATTTGACTGAGGAAATTTGTACCTTGATCCGTGACTAGGAAATTTGGCGCTCCGAATTGACATATTACTTTTGTAGTGAAATTGCAGGCTACTGTATTGGCAGTTCGATCTGGAATGGGAATGGCAATGGCAATGGAAACTTTTGTTAGATCATCTTGGAAGGTTAGTAGGAATTTTTTGAAATGATCTGTTTGATTTAATGGTCCGACAATATCTAGGAATATTTTTTCAAACGGTCCACTAGATGTTGTGGTTATGGTCATCGGTAGTCTGGTTTTCTTCGAACTCTTATTTTTCGGACATGTATCGCAAGAACGAATGAATTTTTTGATGTCCCTGTACATATTATGACATTTGTAATATTTTTTATTTGTTTGTATGAGCGGTTGACACCCTCGTGGCCTCCTAATGGATCAACATGATATTCTTTCGATATCTGATTGATTTCAGTTTGCGATAGCTCTGTTTGAATATCATTGTGATACATTTTGATTTTGATATCGGTATTTTTGAAATATACCTTAGCATTATTCTAATCGATTCAAACTTGAGATGTTCATTCGCTATTTTTTACTAGAAACACCTAACGAATTGATTTTTTTAAAAAAATTTTGAGATTTTGAAGAGATAAAAATACGTTTTTGTATTCAGCCTTATCAGACTTTGATTCTTTGATAATGACGTATAGAAAATATCTTTGATCGAGTTGTAGTTGTGCTATTTGATGGATTTTTTTATTTTGACCTTAAAGCTTGAGTGTACTACCATGATAATCGGATAATGAGGTGAATGTTCTGTCAGTAAAATGAAATATGTCTTCTTCAGACGGACTTTTTTTATCGGTATCTATGATATCGGAGTTATTCATGATTTTTGATTCAATTTCTTTGAGATAGGTTTCGTACGTCAGTTGCTCTTTGCTTTGACAAAAATGGAATGATCAAAATACATGTCTCAGATGATTTATAACATAAACAAAGAATGAAACTATCATAGTTCTTCCGTCAATATTCGGTTTACAAGATAAGCTTCGGTGTGAGCTTATTCTGCAAAAAGATAAGTCTCGGTAGGAGCTTGATCGGCAATATCTCTAGTCGCCAGGAAGTCTAGGCGGCAGGGCCGGACTCAGGAACTGGGTGGCTGGGCCGGACTCAAGAACGTAACTCAACGTCATGCAAAATCGTAGTGTTGCCAAAGCTATCGAAATAATTCACAGTGTTGCCTTTTTTAATGTAAGCTACCCAATGTGTACCGGCATTTTTCTTAGAGTACAAATTCAGTACAGCACATTCATTTTGTAGAGGGAGTCGCTGCGGTAGTGAATTTCGCAAAAATTTACGAGATAATTTTTCCATATCCGAGTTGTACAACATGGGGTAAGCTGGCGTAACCTGGGGTAACCTGGGGTGATCTGGGGTAACCTGGCGTAACCTGGGGTAACCTGCGGTAACCTGGGGTATCCTTGATCAACCTAGGATGGTAACCTGGGGTGATCTGGGATAACCTGGGGTAACCTGGGACCATTGAAGGGTGCTGGGGGTTGAATGCGTGAAAATGGATATGTTGTTGGAGGTAAATCACGTTCTCTCAAGCCCTCCACACTCAACTTGCCAAACTACTACGTTTTCTTTTTCTATCTATCTTTGGATAGTTCTCGAACACGTCTACCCAATTTTGCAACTCCACGTCTATACTCTTCAGCAGACATTTCGAAAATTATCATTTTTCGCATTATTGTATCATTATTCCAAATAGCTTGGAGGGGGAAGCGATAGACCGAAGATCTGGTGGTCCTTGGTTCGAGCCTAGGTTTCAACATTTCTTTGTTTTTTGATGAACCGAGCATGATATGCCTGTAGACTTTTCATATTCACGTTTTCCAATGAAAGAGTACCCGCACGAATCTGTGCTCCCAATGATAACGAAGTTAGCTACTAGTGCCCTTTGACATCGTAAAATACTTCATCATATTTCTTGACGTTGAGACGAATCCATTGACACTGAAATCCCCACCTAATTGGAGTGAAGATCTGACGGTCCTAGGTTCGAGCCTGAATTAAGTTTTTTTTTGTTTTTTGACGCTGCTCGATGCGGCCAATACGAACTAGGCATTGGTTTTGTAATTTCATGTAATTAAAGCATTCAAATAGCGATTTATTGTTCTACGATGAAGTGGGGGGATGGATCGGTATGCTGGGGTTCAAATCCAAATTTTTATTTTTTAAATCGTTTTTCGAGTGCCAAAATAGCTCGAGTTCATCGATTCACATTAGCTCGTTGAAAATTAGCCGAATCGGAGTCATTGACTTTCTGCTGAGTTTGACCTCATTTTTTTAATTTTATAAATCGTTTTCCAAATCCCAAAATGGCCCAAGTACATCGATTCACATTAGCTCGTTGAAAATTAGCCGAATCGGAGACAATGACTTTTTTGGTCCCTCCTGTATACAAAATGTGAATTTCTATAAGCGTCGGCCATGTTTTCTCCCAATGACGGGTGGCTATGTTTTTTTCCAATGACAGGCGACTATGTTTTTTTTCCAATGACAGGCGGCTATATTTTTTCCCAGTGACAGGTGGCCATGTTTTCTTCTCTTAGCGGCAGCCATGTTTTTTTCCAATGACAGGCGGCCATGTTTTTTATCTTCAATGACAGGAGGACATGTTTTTTTTTTCTCCAATGGCAGACGACTATGTTTTTTTTTCTCCAATGACAGACGACCATGTTTTATCCTCTCTGGTGACAGGCGGCCATGTTTTTTCCTCCAAGCAGACCCATGTTTTTTTCCCAATGCGGTCATGTTTTTTCTCCCCAATGACAGCTAGTCATGTTTTTTTCTCTCCAATGATAGAAGACCGTGTTGTTTTTTCTTTCCAATGACATACGACCATGTTTTTTCCCTCCAATAACAGACGACCATGTTTTTTTCCAATGACAGGTGAGGTGAGGCGCCAAATAAAAGAGCTGGCGGTTCATAGGTTGGGTTAGACTCGTATATATTTCGTAAGGTTAGCCCCTGTATCGGGATATTGTAGGTTAGGTAAGACCCCCTCGTACACGTACAAATAATTCCTAGGTTAGGTTAGATATTGAAAATCATGAGCTAACTCAACGTAGATCCTCGTACACGTACGCGTCTCCATCATCGAGCACTATACGCGATGTTAAAGGTGGCGCCATCTAGCGGCAAAATTGTGACGTTAGAGTCAGAAACGGCATAGCTACACTACTACAATTACTCTGTCATGTTGTTGATTTTGTAGATTTCATCTAAGTTGAGCTTGGTAAAGTTTGGCGTTTCGTATATTCCTGGAGTTTTCGTGTTTTCGATTTAGAATTTGGGTAAAATTAGTGGTTTACCCTGTTAAATTCTCATGTCGTTGGAGAATTCCTTGTGATTTACATGAATTTCACAACCCTTCGGAATTTTCACGAGAGTGGGAACTGGGTTGATCAGCACTCCCTCTTGAGTGACTTGCTCTATGATTGACTCATCTAGATTGATTTGGAGTAGTTGGCAATTTTCTGTAAGATCGTCTTCGATCAGATGGGTTGTGCAATGGTCCTCTGGGTAGTGGTTCTCGGTGCAGTTATACATTTTTCCAGCAGTGGACATGGATCTGACTCAAACTGAGTCCTCGAAGTTGCTTGTGCACAATTAGGATATTTTGGGACAAAAATATGGTGGTTTTGTATGATAGGGTTCAGGTGATAGAATGTGAGGACCTCGTTTCTGATGATAGGCACATGAATTGCAAAAATTAATTTGGTTCTTGAAAATGTTACCTGAGTTCCGAAAAATTCATGGTGAATTAGTTTATTTTTGAATTTTGGTATTTCTGATTGGTTATAGATTTTTTCCAAATAGTTCAGCATTTTTTTTTAGATCTGGACTAGATATTATAGAGTATGTAAAGCATTTAGTTTTGCAAAGGTAATGCTATCCTCTAGGTTGTCAATAAATTTTATTATATTTTGGCAATCCAAAATTATTTGTGAAAGTATACCTTATGAAGGCTGATATACTTTACGAGATCACTAATAGTTTTTTTAACTGTCTCCTGGAATATTTTCAATCCATTTCCAAATATTTCTTGAATTGTTTTGTTATAGTTATTGATCAGTTCCTTAGATGAGGATATTTGCAAGTTCACTTCATGAATTATATTGTTTTGGTTTTGTTCTAAAATTGCGATACTTTCGTCGTATCGGTTTCCGTCATCGGCATCAAGAGTGCCAAAAATCCATTTATCGATTTTTTCGATTTCGATATATCAGACCTTTTTTTATACGAATGTGAGGTTGAAGGTTTTCCAATTTAATTTTGGTTATGCCTATAAGATATTCGGCTGTCATTAACATGTTCGCTGATAGACCATGATACGATATGGGATTGGTAATGTTAACCTCATTGAAATTATTTTTGATTATGGTAAAATATTTGTCTAAATTTTAATTAATAATTATTATTCAGTTAAGATAGTCTGAAAATGTATGTTTACTATATATAATTTTAGCATCCCCTAGTCTTATGGGAAGGATAGAGTTGTTTATGGTGGTGATTTGAACGTCTTTCGAGTTACAATATACTTGAAGTACGTGAAGTAGAAGGTACAGGGTCAGTGACTTCATTTTCATGACTTTCCTGTAACAGAGGTTTTTCGTTAGTCTTGGTTTCCTAGCTATACTTTTGTGGTGGATTCCTTTATCTTTCAAACATCTATAATGTTCGATCAACGTCGAGTGGAACCTTCCGACTGGGGAATTTTGATTGATTTTTTTTGGTGTCCTGAAGTGAAGTTCGATTCGATAAATTTTACAGAAATTTTTCAAGTCCTGATTTTTTTATTCTGTGCCTGAGTTAGTAATTATTTTAAGGGGTAATCCACGATAAGTGATTAAATTCATCAGATTTCAGAGGAAATGCCTGACCATATCTAGAGAACGAGTCGATAATTGTTGAAAAACTCTGATTTGAAATTCTGAATGTGTCTATGTGAATGTGTTCGAATGGTTTCGAAGTGGTGAGGGTTAGATTGATTTTAATTATCGGGGGATTCCGATCATAATTGTTTTTCACAATTGTTGATATAGTTTTGTATATCGTCTGCCATTTCTGGCCAATAAAACCTTGAAATGAGAGATCTTTTCGTTTTAATAATACCTCTGTTACATGTTTTTTTTTACGTGGTAGAACTCAAGTTTTTCGTTTTGTTCGTCCAGGGTCTCAACATCTGTTAGAAATGTTGGACAATGAACTATTCTGAAGGATGAGTTTTTGAATAATTTTTGAACAGTAATACTGAAAATGTTCAACAAGTTGAGGTTTTTGAAAGGTATGGCATATGTTTGTTTGAGGTTTAGGTGTTCCTTGACAAGTTTGACGATGTTTTCGCTCATGTTTTTGTTGGGTAGTATGACGTATGACCAAAAATTTTCGAAAATTCTTTCCATTCTATGTTTAGTCACATTTATGTCGCCTGTAGCAACAATGACTTGATTTTTGTAACTATTGACTGCACGTTCCGAAATGGGAATGGTACATACAGTGTCTTCAAGCTAAGTGTGGACTATTTCTAGGTCAGATGCTTGTCTTTCGCTCGCGGTGGTCTGATACGAATATCTGATATTATTTCGATTTGGGGTTGAATGGTTTCGGGTTATAGAATTCCTCGAAGAAAGTTGTCATCGAAAATTGGAATTTTATCGGGGTTTGCCAAAAAATCATCAATCACCGGAGTTATTTTGGACTGATAAGGTTTCGAGTGCGTTTAACTCAATGTCGTTCTTGTTGAAAGTCGAATTTGATTGTTTATCGGGATTGCTGGGTTGTCTAAATTTGATAGGAATCTCTATGTGATTGCCAACTGATTTTTTATTGATCAAATCAATATTCAAATTCATATTAATTAGATCGTTTAATTCTAGTACGCCATCAAAGTAATCATGGAAATCGAATAGTGGAAAGTCAATTTCGTACGTTATATTAAATTCTGGATATGCTGATATTTTTGCTTGGTATCTTACGTTTTGGCTCCCTGTCGCTGTTTTGATCATTGTAAATTGGATATGCACACTATCACACCTATCAATGAATTACTATCACCATCAAATGGTCTGATATTATTTAATCTAGATTTGAAAAGATTCCAGTTCACTACTTGGGATTGTTCTGGTACTACTGGTGGGACCATATTGGATGCTATTATATTTTAAATTGGAGAATTTGATTCTGTAAAAGTTTTATTTTCCTCGAATGATAAATTATCCAGTCTGAATATCTAAAATATCTGTTATATCATTCAAAAATCTTTTCTATATTTTACGTTGTTCTTGGAATCAGTTGTCTAGAATAGACATCAATTGTTCGCGATGGATAGCCCTAAATATCTTCACCGAAGTCCTTATCCAGAGGGTTTAGTGAATGGCAAAAAGGAATATTTGGCACATACAGGTTTTTGAAGATTCAAATCCGTGTAGTCTTCAGTTCTTTCTTCGTTGATTATACGTAAACTTCCAGAGGTTGGGTCGTCAGTTTGTCCACTCGTTCGGGATATCCTCGATGGATTTGGTTTTTTTGCGCACTGCACGAATCCTACCACGACTGCGCCGATTAAGTACTTTGAACAAAAAAACTACTTTTTTAAAAATATGGACGACTGAGTATGCATGAGAACGGACATTTATTGGGAACGGTCGCTACATAATTTGCCGGAAATTGACTACAATGAAAAATACATTCATTTCCATTATTGCTGAATAAAAGACCTATCCCGATTGGTCAGTTACCAGATCAGTAAAAATAGGCATAAAAATACATTTGCCATAGATGTCTCAATTAATTTGTTTGAAATTACGAACAGGATGTTCATAAAATCATATGTGGACTCATCTGCGAGTGAAAGATAAACTTTGGTCACTACGAAAGGCACGTACAATTTTTTTAAATCACGACATCAATCTAGGGGGTACGACTCCAATTTCAATCTCGCCGACATTTATTTCGAGGGTCCGACATTTATCTCAAGGGTCCGACTTTGGAGTCGGGCGCCCGACTTTAATATCGGGTGTCCATATTTAATCTCGAGGGTCCGAATTTGAAGTCGCGCTTCCGACTTCAATCTATGAGGTCCGGCTTTGAAGTCAGGCGGCCGGCTTTATTCTCGGGGTCCGACTTTGAAGTCGGGCGTCCGACTTTAATCTCGGGGGGTCCGACTTCAATCTTGGGGGTCCGATTTCTAAGACAACAAATTTATGTACAAGTTTTTCATTCGAGAGTTATTTTCATTTCTAGTTTTTCTCGTAATGCATGAATTCCTCATAATATCAACTTTTGATAACCCACATAACAAATTTTATTTTGTTTGCCCAATTTGCACTCCAAAATTTTCATCTGGAAACGAAGCCCTTCATATGGTTTTCAGACTCTATAACCAGGTTTTTCATCATCAAGTTGCAAATTTCAAATTTTAGAAGACCGCTACAGGAAATCCGTCAGACAGACACCGGGAAGAGATGATAAGTGTTTCATTTTTATTTTTGGTACAGAACCCTGCAAATTCAAAGCATAAAAAATATTGAGTATCATCCATTTTGAACAAATCTTAAAAAAATTTAATATCTCAATTTGGAAAAAACATATTTTACGAATTCAAAAACTCTAAGTTACCAAGAGGAGGGGTTCGAGAGGTGATCAAACTTGACTCTCCAGTCTTGATATAAAAAATACAATCATTTCTCAATATTTATATTTTATATATAATTTGAGAAAAATACCGAATGTTAATGAATTCACCATATTCATAAAGAGCATGTTTCAGACAATAAATTTCATTTGAAATCAGAAATGAATAATAAAAACCCATCTACTTGTGACCTGAATGCTTTCACATTTCACCTGAGAATATTATCTCAGAGATCAATTATCAGCCATGGTCGAAATGCGCGACTAGTAGATTTAAATTTTTCTTCACGGTTAAATTTTTGCCTAGTTTTCTACCTCTCCGATTGGAATATAAATTCGAAATTTGGTATGCTGTCATAATCGATCACGTGCGTTCTACCTGAAATATTTCAAATCTTTCAGCTATACGGGGTGTCCTATTTTAGATAGAATTTTTTCTCCCATGGTTTGATTGGCGTTCTAATTTTGAGTTCAAACAATCTAAGCTCTATTACTAATCTTTTTTGACATTTTGACATCCGTCGATTCTTCTGAAAAAAAATCCGGCGTAGTAGTTTACGAAAAAAAAATGTCTAAAACTCAATTTTTTCAGATGGCACCTAATATTTTTTTGACACCATTCGGAAGAAAATTCAATTTTAGGGTGAGTTACTTCAGCATTCTCTATACCTAACTTCAACCTCTATTGAGGTATTCAATGAAGATCCAGAAATGCCTTATCTTGCCAAGAGATTATTTGATTTGTTGAAAATATGAACAGGATGTTCATAAAATCAGATGTGGAATCATCTGCGACTGAAAGATGAACTTTATTTGCTTTTACGGTATGCCATGGAATCAACAGACAATTCTAATAATTTAATTGAAAATATGAATTCCTATTCAATTACACACGACAAATTATTATTTATGAACAAGAACATTTTTGACATAAATGTTCAGTATGATCATTATAAGTCGCGAATCATGTATATAGCGAACAAGTGGAGAATAGACCAGATCTTTTACCCCACCCTAAATATAAAAGTCTAAAGGGGTAAGATTTGGAGATCTTGCAGGCCACAGAAATGGTCCTCGATGTCCCCACCAACGGTTATCGGCCAAGAATGTCAATTTGGTATGGTGCGGTGGAGCCCCATCCATCTGATAACATGAACGTGCAGCTCTGGCCAGTGCCAAAGTTTCAAGAAATGTTTCAATCACGTTATGAATGATTTCTTAGTATCTCTCACCCTTGAAATTTTTATCGTATATGAAATAGCGTGCCTCTTGGTTCATTACCAAACAAAACATCTTTATTCAAAATTGTATTCGATTTTTAAGAGATTAAACTCGGGCGCCGACTTTGAAGTCGGACCCCGAGTAATTATGTTACGAGAAAATAAAAATAGAAACTGCAGATGGCGCTGAAGGTGACATCAACAAACAAATCAAATTCTCCAAAAAAAGTCGAAAAAACTAAATCCAAAGGAAAATTCCAATTGATAGGATATATTCTATACCAAAGACTTACCATAACTGGGCGACTGACTTTGAAGTCGGATACGCGAGATTAAAGTCGGGGGTCCGAGATAACAGTCGGGATTTCGAAATAAATTGCGTGTTGTCCTTCTACGTTTCTCCAAGTCACCGTCTTCCAACGTTCAAGATAACCTCTATTCAATTTTCAAATGAGAATGTCAATCAATCAATCAAAATATGCTTTATTATCAAAGAATAATTGATATCTTATTGACAAAGCGTGTATATATAAATGTAAATTGAGTTAATAACATTTGATAAATGTATAAAAATAGTCACTACCATATAAAATTGAATTGAATCAAAACAATCAGTTACATATTGAAATTTGCATGCATATATATATATATATATATAAATATATGTATATATACAGGGTGGCCCACCACATCCGCCTCGGTATTTCTACGAGAAATGAAGAGAGTAAGGGAAAAACTTTTAGCACAGTTATATGTGGGTCCATGAGGAGCATATTCCAAAATTATTTTGAAATATATAAGGTGATCCTAAAAAAAATTATATACCAAAGTTATATTTTTTCTTATGGAACACCCTATATTTTTTTATATTTTTAGATACTATAGACAAAATAAAGGTGAGTTACTATTATATTTTCCATACTTTCTGAGAAATTTTTAGAAATTTAAAAATACAGACCATAATTTGAAAATTGTTTTCACCCTGTAACGTGTAACGAGCTGCTCGTGATTAGATGTACTGCTTAGCTCAAAAATTGGAGTTAACTACTACATGAAATTTTTAATGCAATATTATACAGAAAGGCGAAAAAAAATTCCTCAAAATTTGGACACACATTTAATTAAATAACTTCTTAAAGCTGAATGGAACACCCCGTATTTAGTGGCAGCGTAATTTGACGCAGAATTAGATTCCCTTCAAAACTATATTTGGGTTCCCTATACCTATCTCTTCTGCTTTTTACACAAAAGGCGTTTTTATATTTTACTTATGAGTAATTTTTTTATCTTAAAAATGAAACACACTGTATTGCAATGGAAAGCTTAAAAAGCATTTTTGAAGTCATTTTATCGAAAAATTAGGAATCTTAAATAGTTTATTATTTTAATACATGGTGTCCATTATTCTCGATGCATAGGCGAACTCTTTCTTGAAATGAGTGCTGAACTCTGGATAACATATTTTGCGGTATGGAACGAAATGCATTTCTTATTCGTATTTTCATATCCTGAGGTGTCGTTGGCGGTGTATCGTGAACAATACTGTTGATATATCCCCTTAAAAAATAGTCGGGACTTGTAAGGTCCGGAGACCTGGCTATTATTAAAAAAATAGTATAATAGATTTTATAGGAAATCGTAAATGTATGTTTTTATTGACCCCATATTGTAATTTTGGTATTTATTCCAATATGAAGTCTGATTTGCTGAAAAACAAGCGAATTTAACATATTCCGCCTCGATAATTAAGACACGTGCATCTTCTTATTTGGAAGAATGCTTTAATATTTCAGAAATGGCAATAAATTTGAGTTTTTACATTTGCCTGCATTTTACTTTAGATACACCGTATTTTCAAAAATTTCTAGCGAATCCACGTATTCCTTAATAAAAAGGTTTTTAAAACGCTTTTTAAGCTTTTCATTACAATACAGTGTGTTTCATTTTTGAGATAAAAAAATTACTCATAAGTAAAATATAAAAACGCCTTTTGTGTAAAAAGCAAAAGAGATAGGTATAGGGAACCCTAATATAGTTTTGAGAGGAATTCAATTCTGCGTCAAATAACGTCACTAAATACCATAAATACCATAAATACCATTCAACTCCAAGAAGTTATTTAATTAAATGTGTGTCCAAATTTTGAGGCAATTTCTTTCGCCACTCTGTATAATATTGCATTAAAAATTTCATGTAGTAGTTAACTTCAACCTTTGAGCTAAGCAGTACATTTAATCACGAGCAGCTCGTTACACGTTACGGGGTGAAAACAATTTTCAAATTATGGTCTGTATTTTTAAATTTCTCAAAATTTCTCAGAAACGGTCAGTTTTAAGTATGGGAAATATAACAGTAACTCACCTTTATTTTGTCTATAGTATCTAAAAATATAAAAAAATATAGGGTGTTCCATAAGAAAAAATATAACTTTGGTATGTAATTTTTTTGGGGATCACCCTATATATTTCAAAATAATTTTGGAATATGCTCCTTATGGACCCACATATAACTGTGCTAAAAGTTTTTCTCTAACTCTCTTCATTTCTCGTAGAAATACCGAGGCGAATGTGGTGGGCCACCCTGTATATATATATATATATATATATATATATATATATATATATATAAGTAATCTTATATACACTTTTTTTTTTAAATATGAATGAAGTTTCATAAATAACATTTAAAATCCAAAAATTCAAAAATGTAAAAATATAAAAAAAATTAAAACTCATGAATTAAAAAATTTTAGAATCCTCAAAATTCGAAAAATTCAAAATATTCAATGTTTAAAAATATAACAAGCAATAGAAGGTATATGATATCACAGTGTATAGTTTTGGTCTACTTATCATTCGCTTCTACCCACATAATTGATTTGTTGAAAATATAAACAGGATGTTCATAAAATCAGATGTGGAATCATCTGCGACTGAAAGATAAACTTTAGTCACTATCTTCCATCGTCAAGATAACCTCTTGTGGGGTATTCATGTTGAAAAGGGAAACATTCTTAATTAAGAATGTTTCCCTTTTCACCCACATAATATTCTTCCAAACTATAATAGGCTCTATCGGAAATAATTAGTTTTACTGCTTTTCTGAATCTGGCGTTGGACGGTATATCTTCAATATTATTCGGAATATGATTGTACATTTTGCAGCCGTTATATATAATTGAATCCTTAACGAGAGTGGAAGATGGTAATGGTAGTTTGAGATGGTTACTTTGACGGGTGGCGTACCTACTCTATGTAATGAAATTTTGTTTGTGTTTATTTATGAGGCACACTGTTTCAGGTATAAATATTGATACTACTGTGAGTATATTGTGTTGTTCGATGTGAGGTCTGCACGAATCACGTAATTTTAGTTTACAGAGGTATCTCAAGGCTCGTTTTTGTAAAACAAAAACACTTTGAAGAGCATTACCACTGCACACTCCCCAGAATGGGATACCGTATCGCAAATGTGATTCTACCGAGGAGTAGTATACTGTCTTTGCGGTTGAGTATCCTAGTTCATTTGCAGCAATTTTCACTGCATAACAACCAGAGGACAATTTTTCATTCAAGTTTTTCATATGTTCATCGAATTTAAGACCGTTGTCAATGTATAGTCCTAGAAATTTAGAAAACACACTGTTTTCAATAATCTTGTGGTTTAAAAAAATATCAGCAACTGTACATTTGAAAGACACTATCTTGGTTTTCAATATGTTGAGGGACAAAAGGTTCGAGTCGCACCACTCTTTGACTTTCATTATATCTGAATTGATGATATGATGAAGATCGGCTTACTTATCTTTATGCCATAGTATGGTGGTATCATCGGCGAACAGGGTGACATTACCTGAAATGTCAAGCGTCGCCAAATCATTAACATATAGTAAAAACAAAATTGTACCCAAGACCGATCCTTGCGGAACGCCACATTGTATATTACCTAAACTTGAAATTAATTTTTTCTTGACTACTTGTGTGCGGCCAGATAAATATGACGTAAACCATGGATGTGCTTTATCTCGAATTTTCCTTTCTTCAACATGTCTAAATTACTTTTGTAGAAAATTAGACAGTCATACTATTGATTGCCAAAACGCAAATCACTACAAAGTTTTTTTTAAATATTACCATGTCGAGTTCAAAGGCTATGTACATAAAGAAATGATTCCTTATATTTCCTATGCAGATTTTGAATGGATTTTGGAACCATTCACCGATGATGGAACCAAATCCAGAACGTCGAAATACCAGAAACATGATGACAACATGTTGTATTTCAATAGCCATCGAGTGAAATTTTAGATATCACCCCCATATTTGTCAGTGCCATTTGTTTGGATTTGACTCGTCATATATGCGGAACATCTTTCAGAAAAGAATAAAGAATTGTAGATAACCATAACTATTTTACTGGTAATTCAGGAGTTGGGCACATGATGCTCCATGTAACCTCGACCGAAAAAAATGTTTTATGTTTTCTATTTTGTTCCATAATTTGACAGCAATTTCATCATTCGGGATATCGCGAAACGGGGCAGGGTGAGTCCATTAAAAAAAGAGGAATATATTTCATTTACGCAACATGACGAGGCGTCAGACATTAAATATTGATCCATCGACTCTTTTCGATGAATGAGCGCAATCCTAGACGAGTTGGTACGCACGCTCAGTGTGAAAGATCTCTGTAATTCAAACCGCGTTGACATGCTTCTTTCCATTGAAAAGGGGATTCGGGGCGATATAAGTCAGTGTTGTAACCGATTCTCTCAAGCTATTGATGAATATATGGGAAAGACAACCCTCCAAATATTAGTTATACTTGGATGTTAACAATCTACACGCGTGCTCCATGAGGGAATATTTGCCTTCCAGAGAGTTTGAATTCATCAAAAACTTTGATTCTCTGAACGTTTTGGAGGTATCTGATTCTTTGGATACGGGCTACAACCTTCGAAGTTGATGTGGATCACCCCGAAAAATGACATGATAGCCACACAGATGTTCCACTCTCCCAGATTCAAAATTACCAAAATTTATGACCACCCTGTATCATGAGAAAAATTTCGTATTTTATCGAATTTTAAACAATCACAGGTAAGCGGACTCATTCTCAAAAAAAAATATATACGGTGCTGCAGTTTGAACAATAGTTATGGCTGCAGCCCTACATCGAGTTGAATACTGAATTGCGTGCCCAAAGAACCACATTTTTTGGCAAAAGTAACTACAAATTGGCCGTAAACAGTCTTTTCGGTAAAGCGATGGTAAACATCAGGAAACACAGATTTGTAAAAATGGAAATTTAATGAGAAGGTAGATATGGGGCAAAAAATGTAATTGGCATCCCGACACTCCACAATCGAACCATTTTCTGGTGATGATCCCATCATGGGTATAAAAATGAACAAGTCTGAATTTTTGTTCAATAAACCCCTCTATATCGGTATGGCGATACTTGACATTTCCCTAATTTGCGTTCACAATTTCCATTATAAATTTATGCTGAAAAAGTATAGGACTGATAGGTGTTAGTTGATGTACATCGACACTGACTCTCTGATATATGAAATAAAATCGATTACTCATACCGCCAATTAATTCAGGAGAAAAATTGATACGGATCCGGAAACACTACAGTATTCCTCAGGTTAACAAGAAAATTCCCGATTTGATGAGAGATGGAGCGAACAGGTGCATCATGACAAATTTCATCGGACTCCGTTCAAAATCATACAAGTACAAAATTCAGGGTAATAAATGCGTGAAAAAGTCCAAAGGAGTCCGCAGTAGGAGGTTTAAGCCGGTTTTCGGGCACCCCCCTACTACCTTGACCCCCCTTCAGCTCCCTAGCCGCCCAATTGGTGCCCATTGCATTTGATCTTGACCCCCCACTGTAACCTTGAGATGGGAAAGTTGAAGGTCGTGTATCATTCACATTGAGGTGTCCTCGTGGTAGATCGTGTGGTGTTTGCATGACCTTGTGTGTAAGAGGAATTTGTTGACCTTGTAATACTAGTCGATGAGTAGGGATTGTGCATTCATTTCAGTATGCACGAGAGGGTGATGCATGACCTTCGAACTAGCATCAGCGTCACAGGTCTACTTTTCATGATCTTAAGCCACCCCAACAACGGAGATGATTCATCAATGGGATTTGCATGACCTTGGACACTGCGTCACAGGACTATTGATTTTTTGAGTATGTGTATTATGAAATCAAATCAAGTGAGAGGGACTGAGCACATATTGATTTTCGCGTGGCATTCATATCCAATACACAATCCCGTTTTGAACGATCATAGTGAATGAGCGATGCGCATAGTATGTGAGAGGGTGGAGCATATTGATTTTTCATATGTGTGGCCTTCATTCACCCTAACGTTATTTTATTTTGGGATACATCATATACATCCTAAGAGTGGGAGGAGTGTGACATTCGTTGCACCGCTACATAAAAGAGGTGTGTGAGTGCACGCAATCAGTTGCTCTTTGTGTCGTCGACTATCAAGAGTTCAAAAGATGAATTCTTTTGATTGTGGTGAATCGTTCACTCGTAGTTATAGTTTGCGTCGTTATCAACGCGAAAGTTGTCAAGGTGGTCCTTCAACAAAACGTGTGAAATTGGATAATGGTGATGACTCATCGCCAGTTACCCCTCCACTGCCATTGTATACATGTGAATATTGTAATGTGACAATACCCTATCGTCAAATCAATTCGCACAATGTTATGTTTCTTGAGGTGAATATAAATAAATATAGTCCTCTTGGTGGATCATCATACATGAAGTTGCCGGAATACATTGGAATGAAAAGAGGCGTGATCAATGTGAAGGATGAAGATCAACATTGTTTCGCATGGGCTGTGACATCCGCATTATTTCCTGCTAATGGTTGCGTGTCAGAGATGTCATCATACCCACACTATGGATGTGAGAGGTATGAATTTTCCAGTTAAATTGTGAGCTATAACAACGTTTGAGTGTTTAAATGATATTTCAATCAATGGGTATGGTTTGGAGTCTGAAATAGTGAACAAAAAAGTTCAATATGAGGTTGTGGGTCCTCAAAGAAAACTCGGAAGACATGTCAATTTGTTGCTTATCACTAATGAGACGGGAAATAGTCATTATTGTTAAATAAAAAATCTTTCTAACCAAATCGCGGAACATAAACATAAAAAATATTTCTGTGATGGATGCTTATTGTATTTTTCCAATGAGTGATCACTTTTGCGTCACCAGATACACGATTGTAATCATGTGTCTACAACAATACCGCGAACTGATTTTAGAATCAATAAATTTGGAAAGATGGTGGCCGGTAACAGTTTGATGTTTGAAAATTCCGAAAGAAAAATTAAAATGCCTTCTGTTGTGTATGCAGATTTTGAATCTGTACTGAAACCTATTCTAACGAGTAAACCGAACCCCGAACTCTCATACACGAATAGAACCTTTGAACATGAAGTATATTCATTTGCTTATCTGATTAAATGTTCCTTTGACGATAAATTGACAAAATTTGTGACATATGGAGGCGGTGTTTGGGATCTGTTCGAGTGTAAGAGTTTGGGAGAATATTCGGATTTTTATTTGAAGTCTGATGTATTACTGCTGTGCGATGTATTTGTGAATTTCAGACGGATATGTTCAGATACATATGAGTTGGATCCCGCTCAGTATTATACTGCGCCCGGATTATCTTGGGATGCAATGTTGAAATATACAAATTCTGAACTTGAACTTTTAACCGACATTGATATGATATTTTTTTTGAAGGGTATACGTGGGGGGAGTAGTCAATGCGGTGAAAGGGAGCATATAGCAAATGATAAGTTTTTACCTGATTTCGATCCCAATGAATCGTCATCATTTATTTCATATTTGGATGCAACAAATCTAAATGGTCATAGCATGTCACAACCTCTACCCACCGGTGAATTTACATGGTTCACTCGTGAAGAAATTACTAACCTGGACATGATGGATGTGGCAGATAATAATTCATATGGATGTGTTCTTGAGGTTGATATACATTATCCCCAAGAATTGCATGATAAACATTCAGATCTTCCTTTTCTGGTGGGTAGCATCATTCCTCCCAATTCCAAGAGCGAAATAAAAAAAATGATTCCAAATTTGAATGACAAAAGAAGATACATAGTTTACTATAGGAACTTGAAACAAATAGTGGTTCAATCGTAATGCAGACTCATAGAATATTGAGATTCAAGCAGTCATGTTGGATGGAGTCTTACATCGATCTCAATACCCAAATGATAGATCCAACAATAAGTCTGAAAACGATTTTTATAAACTAATGAATAATGCAGTGTATGACAAAACAAAGGAAAACGTTGACAATAGAGTTGATGTAAGACTTGTCACACATTGGAAAAATGTTCTGCAGAACTATGGGAGCGAGCACTCTCATCGCCCGACCAAACTTCAAAAGTTGCGCAATTTTTTCCGAAAACTTTGTTGCCATTCAAATGGGTGAGGTGAAAGCATTACGATAAAGCAATGTACTTGGGATTCTGTATTTTGGAATTCTCCAACAAAACATTGATGATTTGATTTTTACTATGGAAGCATTAAAAGAGAGTTTGGTCAGAATGCTTCTCTCCTCCATACCGACACTGATTCGCTAATTTAAAAAGTGAATACAAACGATTTCTATGAATTCATAAAAAGCAATAGAGACAATTTTGACACATCTAATTATGGGGAACAAAACAAATTGATATACCAGTCACAAAGTCTGTCTTGGGTAATTTCAAGGATGAGTTTCCCAATGATCCTATAAATAGTTTCTATGGTACTGGTGCTAAAGCATACTATGTACAATCGCTTGCAACTGAAGTTAAGAGGGCTAAGGGTATGAGAAGATCAGTGATGAAGAACCAATTGACTCATGACGATTACAAAAAAATTGTTGAAAATGGTGGTAAAATTTTTAGGAAGAAGAATTCATTCAGAAGCATCTCACATGACATGTTTACGGAATTGAGAAATAAAGTGGCGCTCTCATTTGATGACGATAAGCGATACATCATCCCTAATACAACACATACGTTGCCATGGGGCCATGTGGACATTGAGTTTTATCAATGTGATCCCATGGAAAATATTCGAATGGGCCAGAACATAATTGATTCATTTGGTCATCAATATGTTACAGATCCCGACGACGACAATAGGTTGGACCTTCTCATCACATTATTGAATGCAGAAATGACCAACAAATAGTTTTATATTCTCACAACACTCAATCGTTATATATATATATCATAGATTGGAACATGTATGTTTGTGGTAGTGTTATATATATGAAATCATTATATCATTGATCAGTAGTGTGGCTTTGTCACTCCATATGGAAGGATGAGTAATGTAATAGACAAATTTGGTCGGAAAAGGAAATGTACTAATGCATCATCACTCCCAATGTCACATCGTATCGAAAAAAAACTAAATGTAGCTAAACAACAAATTTTCGAAGCCACGACTACTACCATGCGATCATTGGTTGAAGAATAACTGAGGACGTGTTAAGTTCCTACAAAAAAAATTTAACCAACTCAAAACTACTTTCGATTGAAAATATGACGATCTATGTAAAAGAATTGAAGAGTTGGAGAAGAAACATGATCTGCAGTCACTAATGGATGCTCCGTCCACCTGGGAACCATCACGGTGTGAAGATTCCAAAAACAGAAATTATGAAGCAGACAAAAAAAACATATTTGAAATATATTTTGAAAAATAAACAATTATAAACCATTCATCGAATGATTTATTCCTACATGATTTTTTTTTCTTTTTTTTGAGGGTGAAGAAAATCCGTTAAGGGCACCTGACAGGTAGTGTGGGAATCACTGAGCTCCGTGTTACCCACTAAAAAATACACGTGATGGGGCTCATCTCTCCGACCTTGAGAGTCTCAACCGAGTTCCTCATCATCAAATTGTCGAAATATGACATCTACATATTCGAAAAACTCGTCATTGAGTTCCATCGGAGCCTCATTATTGATGTTAATGTTGACGTCACCATTCTGCTCATCACCCTCTTCCACCTCGATGGTGGCGTCTGAATCAGCATCGTCATTGCCATCAACGATCTCTGGCATATATCGCCCATTATTTCAATTGAATTCAACTTCCCCCTCATCCAATGTTGTAGATGATACATGATTCAATTGGATCGGCCCATCTCCGGTGACGTCCTCCACCAACACGCCATCAGGTAACCACCATGTTGTTGAGTCGGCCTCAAATTTTTCAACTTGGCAACTCAGTTTTTTGCTGGAAAAGGAACGAGGAAATGATGGAAATTTTGCACAAATTCTATATGTGAAGAAGGTATGGTATGGTGGAGTATACATACAGAAATTCTCAACATTCTCTTCCTCTCTCTAGACACATATTCATAAGCGTTCTGGTGGGTGGTGGGGGTTTGTGCAACCACACACGGCGCATGCATTCAGACTCCAACTATATAAATACTATGCTCCTGTTCTCATGAGTATTCCTACGACCGAAGATGGCAGAATATAATAATACAGTTAATTCCATCGAGAATAATCTTCAAATGATTTCAGTTATAGACAATCAATTGAACTATACTAAAGATTTCGAGGGTGGTTATGTGGAAGATATGATGATTGAAGAAGAAATCCTCCCTCCTACGAACGATGATGATGAAGGTATTGAGAGTGACATTCCAAACAATGATGTGCTAGTTGTTCTTTGCCCAACTCTGACGTGGATGGCAGATCTTGCTATATCGTTTCGCTTGTTGAAGTTAGGATTGGTATATTTGGAGTGAGGTATCTATGCATGTGGTGCTTCCGCAGATATTTGATGACTAACAATATTCGTCAGGGGACATATGACCATGTGGGAATTCACAAGATCCACACACCGACAACTCCTTCATTCAAATGTTCCGGATGTAATGTTGCTTCGGGGCAACTTCGTTCTATCGAAGCATGTATAATATGCAATTGTTACTTATTGAAATAAAAACATTTTTTCGAGAAATGTATTTATTCATTACACATCATGAATACAATTTAATTGAAAAAAAAATGAATATTATTCAAGTTTTTTTTGTTTAATATGCATTACGAACAGAGCCATCCAATGCATTGTAGGTCAAAAAGGTGTCGTGCATAATGAGTGCGTAGACTTTGCTGTTGACTGGAAATTTAGTTTTTCTTGTTTCGAACTCCAGCTTGATATCCACTGAAGATGATTTTGTAGCATTCGCTTGATGTGAACACTCAATGATGAATAGGGGATTCTGTTGAAATTCCTCAAGGTCCATAAGAGGTTCACTAATATATTTGTCATAATAACTACGTTGAAAGTCATCATATGCATAGAAAGCTGACGAGTATAGTTTTTTATCAAAGTTCAGATTCCAACGTTCATATGGGTAGACTTCAGAATTCAAATACACTCGGATGTTATTTATGTCTGCATTTATGAATTTTGTCACATCCAGAGTTCTGTTTTCAGATGCGTTGGTACTTTGAAAACCAATAACTATGAAGCGAGGTGTTTCCAGAGTGTTGGTTGTTTTTATTGCCCATATGTCCGAAGATGTGCTACGTAATGGAGGTGATTTATAAAGATCCCACATAACATAACCCAACTTGATTTTTTAATTTAGACCACTCTCATTGATCCTGCTGAACAATTTGAGCTTCTGCTTGTCATCGGGCACAACATTCATTCAATCATTCAATCTTTGTTTTTTCCAAAGTGGCATCAACTTCTCCAATATACGAATTCTTGAATGAGCGAGCTATAATCAAAATCAGTTCTTGTTTTGCATTCAGAATGCTCTTCTTGTAATCCTCAGCAAAACCCATCAAATACTTGAGAGGAAGTTTTCCACTGAATATGTGATTGACTCCATCGATAATGTGTTATTTTGTGTCGGAAAGTCCCCATCCAGTTGTTAGAAGCATGTGAGAATGTGATTGACCAAATGAAACCATATTCTTATTGTGGATGTTATGCCTGGTTTTCTAACAGCAACAATTGATCACCACCTATTTCATAGCGGATCTCATCGAAAAGAAATGCCAAAGCATTTTTGGAAAGATAGAATACTTTGTTTTGGTCTTTTGGAGTGAATTTTCCCTCAATGTGGATGAAACTGTCGGCAATGTCCAGTATTACATCTGGATTGTTGATTGCAATTCGGATTTCATCTGAATTTTCAAATAATGGTGATCCGTACGGTTTATAGGTATGTTCATGTAGACTTTTGAGAGGATGATCGACCACTGGTTCATTGGAAAAATTCAACTTGTCACTGTTTGCTTCTAGTGCCATTTTATCGTTGTTGTTGTTGCCGTATTCTGGGTCAATAGATTTCAGAAAATCAAGGACTATCGCTGATAATGTATATCTTTGCTGTTCAGCTTGCACTTATCGAATGACATCCTTCCTGACAAAGCTTTTCTTTTTGACGATATTTGATGAACGACGTCGATGACGACAATGACCCTCGTTCGGTGGAAATATTTCGTATTCTCACTGTTTTGTCGTTTATTGTAGCAAAACCCAGTACATTCGTTATTGCAATTTCTTCAATTCCAATATGACAACTATTTCTTCCACACTACCGAAATCAATGAGATTATTTCGATGATCCAATATGCGTATAGTAGAGTTGTCGATGAACTGACGTCCTTCCGGGTTGATGGGCATATAAATAATGTTGTTTGGATCTTTTGATATATTGTAGCCCGCCTCAACATCAACATCGAATGGAAAAAGAATATGATTCTTCTCGTTATTTATGTATGATCCTGAAATTATATTGCAATCCAATCGAATGAGTCCCACGGGTACAATATTTACAGGAGATGTAGATTCATGCATTCGATTTGCGCTGAATTCTTTTTTTTTCGAATCCCAACAGGGATGCTATTGAGTTTTTATGTCTCAGGTCCACCACATACTTTGATTGCATCATACATTGCTCGAAGCTGAACAATTCATCCAGTGTGGTGTCATCATGTTTCGCGCCATGAAATACTTGCAATTCAAGTTCTCGTTGGATAACAGCATTTATTTCTCCTATCTCATATGCACCACTTGATATTATTATATCATGTATAGTACTGACTGTGAGGGCTTTAGTTACGGGAATGAAAGGAGTGATCAAGTTGTTTGTTTCCGTGACATTGTGGATTGTGTTGCATCCATAGAATCCCAAAAGCTCCAATCCATAACGACTATTCTTATCCAGCTCAATGGGTGGGTAGAAGTCTGCACTCAAGACACTGGATCCAACAGCTTGTAGCTTGAACTTTCGTGACATGACTGATTGCATTCATATGATAATAAATCATTTTATTGTTGTTCACAACACATATGATATAATTTTCTTCGTTTCCTCGGCGGAATTGTGTGTCCAATTCAATTTGATTGTTATTGGCGCCAATATTACAATAATCGATGGTGCAATAACAGCAAAATAATTCTCGAAGTATGGGTCCGTCTATCACATCACTGGAATTTGATGTTCCAACACTTGCATTGTCCATATGATGTTCATAGCAATATTTATATTTTAAAATATCAATATTATCTTGAAGGTGTTTGGGAAGTATTTCCCAAACCGATGCAATTTCATTACCTGCCCAAGAAATCATGACCTCTTTGGGCATATCTGCAATACTCATTTTTTTCAAGCTGCGTTATCTTGAATATGCAATGAGGGAATGCCCCATTCTCCTTATAGCCTCTCGATCCATTTCTGGCGTGAAATCCATTTTCGTTTTTTCAGTTGATTGGAAGAAAAAGAAACTTCAAGCATAAGTGTCCACACACAACTGTATTGTATTTCTGCTCACGTTCATAATTATACATGATTTTTTCGACTGCATGTGTACCTTTTTGGAAGTTATGGACAAACTCCACTGGTGGGGGTGAATCTCAAAAACTGTCGAAATATGTTGCAACTCTCCAATTTTTCTGTATGCCACCCAATGTGTTCCTCGACCGCTGATTCCATCCAAATTGATGATGGCTGTTTCATGATTATGTGGTCCTGAGGTGGGCTAATTATCATGCATGAACACACCACGAAAATGTGGAATTGTTTGGTATAATATGTCAGATCGATATCTGTGAGAGGTTTAAGAGGTAGAGCATCAATTAGTTTTTTGTTGTATATGGTTTGAGGTAGATACCGAGGCCTTTGCGATATGGTTTCAAGAATATGCCACTACCCTTTTTTCCCAAAGCTCTCGCCTCCATATTTCTGTTATGGTGTTGTACTTCCTTCAAACCATCTTTGCTCGCTCTTGCTGAATTTATTGCTCTAGTTACACCTGCAGCAGCACCAGCCAAACTACCCAATGCAGACAATCCGGAAAAAATTGGAATCAATTGTAAAATTCCACCAACTTTCGGAATAGGTATTATGCGAGGTGTGCGAATTTTTTTCCTTCCACCTGCTGCTTTCAAATATTTACGCGCCGCTTTCAATGCCATTGTTGTTGCCACTTTCCTGTTTTTTGCTTCAAATTGATTGCCTTCAGTTTTATGTAATTCATCATGAACTTTTTGTACAATTCCTGTTCCGCATGCAACAAATTTTCTGATTTTTTTTCCCCAGTTTTCTTCGATTTTCTTTTATGTTTGATGGTGTTCACATCACAACCCATTGCCTTCATTAGGTTTGTGACGAGCAGAGCTGCGGCTCTTTCACGGATGCTTGCCTCCTTCGATTCGACTCCATCCCAAGCACTGTACTCAAGTTGTTTGTCCGCCTTATGCCTAGCTTCAATATCGTCAAAATTCTCTGAATATTGAATGTCGTGTGTTTTACAGGTCCTATCCATTTTAATGATGCCCGGATCGTTGCGAACCAATCGTTTTTGTAACTTGGTCCACAATATTGATAGCCCCCAGGTAGATGCAATTCAAATGGTAGCTTATTGATCAATGAATTCACAAATCCGTGATTTTCTTTATTGGATGCGACACCGCTCCTTTTAACGTCTGTTCCGTACGGTAGTAGGCATTTAAATAAAATATGTTTCATAAAATGCTGATTATCAAGTGTCCAACCGCCAAGCAATGCGCATTGTCAAGCAGAAAAAAGATTTTGCGGTAGATAATTCAGATGAGAAAATCGGAACTGGATTAAATGTGATCATGCGTCATGGCCCACTACTTCCATCATCAGCTCGGGGCTCATAATCGGCCCATAAAATTGCGAGAAAACAAATGGGATGATATCTCTACTCACACATCCACAAGGATTGTGATTTGCAAACGTGTATCTCTATTCAAAGTCATTGGATCAACCAAAATATGAATACTTGCGCAATTTATTGACACCAATCAAAGGATTGGGTTTCTTCACATTCAGTAATGATGCAGACATTGTGCAGCCCTCTGAGGCCAAACCAAATTCAGTGTTCATTTTTGATGATGTTATTTGCGAAAAACAGGATATTATACCATCATATTTTTCTATGGGACGTCACAAAGATGTCGACTGTTTCTATCTTGCACAAACCTATTCACGATTCACAAACAGCTAGTGTGTGACAATGTCAACTTCATCGTCATATTCAAGCAGGATGAAATGAATTCACATTACATCTCTTCCGATCACGTCTCACCCGATGTAACGTTCAAATAATTTCAAATGATGTGTGTGAAATGTTGGGATGATCAGTATGGATTCCTTGTCATCGATAAAGATCGAAAATTATGTGATGGACGACATCGCAAAGAATTTGACAGTTTTATATATCCTTGAATTCTCAATTCGAAAAGACCTGATCATTCATCGAACTCCGTCAAGGTCACTACAATAAACACATACACATCGCATTGTCATTGCATTGTCGTCGTGACATCAAAATTACGAATCTTTTGAGAGATGAATGTGTAGAAGCCAAAATGGATTTGAAACGTCAACAAGTTCAAGCAACCGAAGCTGTGCGACAAAAATTCAATTCCATCAAAAGTGGAAATGTGGAAGAAAAGATAGCGCTTGAAAAACTTTATGACCACATAACAAAACCACTTAATACTATTTCTGTTGCTACTGCTGCTGCCACTGTGGAACTGTCTACATCTTTTCGACCCATTCTAACCAGCAGCTCCATTGGAAAAAAACAACTTTCAGCAGTGATGTATCATTTTCAGGTATTGATAATGAAACCATCAAAGATGTGGATGGTGAAAAAATAGCTGCAACTACCCTATTCGAAACACTTCATCATTGATAAGTACGGAGAGTGAATCTTCCACCAATGGTTTGAGGGTGAAACAACATTTGCAAAATATTAAAAACTGTAATAGTGCATATAATTTGTGGTGTGAGGGTAGATCCTCCAACACAAACACTAAAAATGGGAAATCTAGAAGTTCGTGTTGATGATGGAAATATTTCCTTTTGGGATGTCACTATGCAATTACGTCAATACCTCACCACTTCAGATTTATATAACTTGATATTTCTCAAGAAGCCGCCCGGAGCTGGTGATGCAAAAATTCCAAACACTTATATTGAAATTTTGAATTTTACAAAGCATTGTACAAGCAGCATGGAGTGAAAAATGGAATAAGAAATACCGAGAAGTCATAAAACCACGATTGAAATCAAGAAATAATTCCAATACACTTCTGAATCAAAGTGGTGAAGGAATGAAAAAATTACAGTAAGTGTTTACAACAAAACTGAAACACTATGTATACTGGAATAAACCCAAAGAGATGGTGGATATTGAAGATTGTCAGTTGCTTCGGAAGCATCCGGTCACACAGGACATGAGAATGAGATTATATCAATAATAGAAGAGCTACTTGAAGAAGGTATTATATATTGATGCAACTATATTGAACAATCAATCCTTGCAATATCATCTGAGAAGGTCTGTTTGTGTGTGCAACAACATCATCAGAAGAAAAGAATGACTGATGATATCAAACGTCATATTGTGGACGAGTTACATAAGCCAGCTCGTCGTAACTTCCAGAGAAGATCAACTGTCGTCAAACGCAAAGGAGATTCGTGGCAAATAGATCTGGAAAAATTCCAACCTTATGCTAGAATTAATGGAGGTTATCGATACATTTTGGTGGTCATTGACTGTTACTCTAGATATTTGTCGACAAAACCAGTCAAAACTGAAGATATAACTGATGCCATGGAGTTGGTATTGAAAGATGCCAAATATTCTCCTAAACATGTGCAAAGCGATCTGGGAAAGGAATTTAACAATAGCAATTTTTCGTCATTGATGGATCGAAAAAATATTGAACATCATTATTCCACTTTTAGTACTACAAAAGCATCTATGACTGAAAGAGTAATTCGAACAATCGAAACTTGGATCTATAAGGAGTTTTCAATGAATGGAAATCATAAATGACTGGAAATCCTTCCAATCATAACACATAGATATAATCATGAAAAACATCGTACAATAGATATGGAACCCATCGATGTTAAAACCACTACAAAGTTGAAAATCATCAAAAAGAAAGAAGGATAGAAGATGAAAAAAATCAAGCCAAAATATCGAGTGAATGATATAGTTCGCATCAGGAAATAAAAAAAATTATTCGAAGAGGGTTTTGAAGTCAAAGTCAACAGCACATATCCACCAACATACATTCTCGAAGACATGGATAAGGATCCCATTCAAGGCTGCTTCTATGAAGCTTAATTGCAGAAAACACAAAAGCCTGACGTGTACTTTGTCAGGAAAATATTGAATAAAAAGGACAAAAAGTTTTTGTGAAATGGTTAGGTTTTTTCCAATGAAAACAATTCATGGATTTCAAAAAATGCAATTGTTTAGCATTCATCATCATATTTAATATCGAAATAGAAATCATATTGTAAAACTTGTTTCATTCCCGACTCGATTTCAGGGTGGATTGACTCAAAAATCAATATCACATAATCTCCTCCCATCCCCTTATCTACTGCAGTAAAAGTGTATCATTCCCGATTCGATGTCGAAGTGACCTTGCATTTCTATCTAAAGTTTGTGGTTGAGTCAAAAAAAGAAACAAGATCACCACTAGAGATGTGTGACCTTGCATTACTATCGAAAGTTTGTGACTAATTGAAAAATAATCAAAAGTCACATAACTTGTTGATATAGTGCCACACTTTAGCGAGTTGAATGATTATTATAAAGAGGGTGACTTTTTTTGAAAATATGAATTCGCTATATAGCTACATGGGAATTCGATTGAAAACCGTGGAAAAAAAAAAGAAGATATATGAGAATCTAAAAATTGTGATGGAATGTTGTCAAGGTCAAGTGTACATTATCTGATAATTATATATGAGCCCAATTTTTTTGTCAATTTCACCACAAATGAAAATTATAATTCATTATTGCATGTAGCACACACATCTCGCGGTTTTATCAGAAAGAGTGCAGTCTCACACACTCGACAATAATTTTGCTCAATTTCGCCAAAACCGCACGTAGTATTCTCATCTATATGGCTGTATACGGCATCTGCATTATGATGCCTGATGGTGTATAAATTGAAACATAATGCGCACAGAAATTTGCTGAAATCCAGCAGCTGCACCACTTATACAATGACGAACTCATAATATATACTGACGTTTGCTGAAAAAATATATGGATGTTTGCAAAATTGGATGCGCAAAAAAAGTTATGTTCATTGATCTCCAAAGAAACCACCCAAGAAAAATTATTGAGTGGTCATTAAATTTTACAATTTGAATACCTCATGAAACACATAATACAAATACATTTTAGTTTTGCTTTTTTTCGTGTTATTTGTTATAAATTATTGTTATGAATTATTTGAATAAATAATTCATTAGTGGCTAATTATTTCAGTTAATTATGAATGAACTGTTTTTTCGGTGTAGGCATAAATAAACTGGAGGGCAAAAAAAGCAGTTATTTTTTCTGGTAGATCATTCCCAGAGTTGATCTGATGTTTTATCACAATTTCCTTTCTTTTTTTAGTTTGACATTTAAACCTTTATTTATTTTGGAACGCTTTTCATTTTTTGTTATTTTTACTAATAATCAAATAAAGGATTCAAATATAATAATATGCCCCAATAACTTGAAAAACTTCCATTTTAATTTATCACCAACAGATATACACTTTAGGTATTTTTGTAGGAACACGGGATAAATTATAGCAAAATCGTTGATTCCTTTAGTTCAATAGTTCCATCAAGTTTTTATTACCTTAATTACCCCAAATATTATATTCACTATGTTCCATTTATTTTCATTATATTTCAAGTCTAAGCCAGCATTTTCAGTACCCTCGGTAATTATTTTCAAAACATATCTGGTACTTCAAATAGATTCAGTAACCTAATTATAAATACATTTTCAACACATTGAATACTATCATTTTCTTAAATATATTTCAAATATTTCATTAGGGTTTTTTTTCAAATTCATTTTAAATATTATTCTTTATCAGATATTCAATTGTGGTGTACATATTTTGGGTTATTGCTTAATAAATAAATACATCACTACTACAACACTAAATCGGATTATTTTGCCATATTTTGTATTCAATGTCATGGAATATGTCATTATGAGCATTTATCAATTATGAGAAATAATGTTGGAGCTTGGTAATGACACTATTAAAAATGTAAAATTGATTATTTCCCGAGTGATTGGAGGAATTATGGGTATTGCTATTATTCTTCAAAAAACAAAGCTGAATAAATGATATTACACGCTTATGGAGAATATTTGATCGGATATGTAGACATATCAATAATTCATTAGGGGCTAATTAATTCAGTTAACTATGAGTAAACTGTTTTTCAGTGTAGGCATAAGTAAACTGGAGTGAAACAAAATGGTGGTTATTGTTTCTGGTAGATCATTCCCAGAGTTGATCTGATGTTTTATCACCACACCTTTTGTTTTTAGTTCGACATTTAAACCTTTATTTATTCTGAAACACTTCTTCATTTTCCTGTTATTTTTTCTAATAATCAAATATGCGATTTAAATTTAATAATATGTCCCAATAACTTGAAAAACTTTCATTTTAATTTCTCACCAACAGATATACACGTGAGGTACACGGGATAAATTATAGCAAAATCGTTGATTCTTTTAGTTCAATAATTCCATCACGTTTTTATTACGTTGATTACCCCAAATTATATTCACTATGTTCCATTTATTCTCATTATATTTCAAGCCTAAGTACATTTCCAGCATTTTCAGTACCCTCGATAAATTCTAATTATACTCAGTATACTTTAATTATTCAAATACATTTTCAACACATTGAATACTATCATTTGCCATATTTTGTATTCAATGTCATGGAATATGTCATTATGAGCATTCATCAATTATGAGAAATGATGTTGGAGCTTGGTAATGACACTTTTGAAAATGTGAAATTGATTATTTCTCGAGTGATTGGAGAAATTATGGGTATTGCTATTATTATTTAAAAAAAAGCTGAATAAATAATATTTCACGCTCATAGAGGAGATTTGATCGGATACGTACACATATCAGAATGAATTCGATTGCATAGTGGGTGTTTCATGTATCATAGAAAAAAATCCGATTATGTTGAAGCAAAATATCACAAGAATTATTGTTGGAAATTATTAACACATCAACCTGATCGAAAAAATCAATATTGTGAAAAAGAAAACACCATATTTACTTATAAAAATATTGAAATCTACTTACATATATGCTGATCCCGCTGTACAAAATACACAACCATGAAAATGTCGCTAGAAATGTACTGCACGTTCGATATCACTTTGAACCAAAAACACTTTTTGAGAATGCTCACAGACACGTATGACTCTTCTCTCTGGTAAAGTGTAAATAGAACTAACTACTTCAACAAAATAAATATGAAAGCTGGTTATTCTCTAGGCATTTTGTATTCAATGGAAAAAGGGCGTTCCATTGTATTATTCAGTATTGTGGAGTCACAAAATTAACACAATGGGGATTCCTTTTTCCACCAAGGTGTGTGACCGATTGTTCACTCACATATCTCTTCCAAGATGAACACTAAATGACGAAATGTTCTAATGGTTCATCTTCAGCAGATGCTATACATTGAAAATATCTCTAATTGGATCTAGTATATTCAGCAGTGATATGCTGGCATAACTAATTTGGCTGGCAGCAGTAATAACGAGTGGTCCTAGAAATCACATGCATTTTTCAGCGCAACTTCAACTAACGAATAAATATTATTTCAAGTTTTAAAAAAATCACCTCTGAAAAATGCACGTGATCTATAGAGCTAGGAAATCACCTTGAGAAAATTATTGATTTTCTCAATTACGTGATGGAAATATAAGGGTTTGGGTGGATAATTAGAATTTATATTTTATTGATTTCATTTTAAGATATGGAATATATGTTTTTTGATATGATAAATGCATCAGTAGATCCATATTAATATCACATTTACCTATTCCTTCACAGAACTGCTATACTTTGATGATTCCAGTGAGAAGTTTGTCACATAACTCAATGCCGGAATTGAATGTTTTTCGTGATATTTCTGAATTGGACAATTATGATGAGATTTTTATGTATGAGTTTTATAAACACATTTCTATATGGGGGAACTCATTGGTTCAAGGCATTTTTTTGTGAAGAAAAATAGATACATTGATCAACAACGACTATTTGTCAGCTGCGTATTGAAAATCTTATTTTTTCCAACTACGGATGAAAATATAAGGGTTTGGGTGAATAATTAGAATTTATGTTTTATTGATTTTATTTTAAGATATGGAATATATGTTTTTTGATATGGTAAATGCATCGGTAGAACCATATGGAAATCACATTTGCCTATTTCATCACAGAACTGATATACTTTGATGATTCCAGTAAAAAGTTTGTCACATAACTCAATGCCGGAGTTGAATTTTTTCACAGACATCTAGCGACTTCATCTTGAGGGAAGCAAACGGTCAGATCCTTTAATTAATGGTAGGCGTGCGTCGTCTCCGTTGGAATGAGAGCTCAAACTCTCGATAGTCGAATATCGATTGATTTGATCCAATACTAACTTGAGTAATGTATATCGAAAACTGAATTAAAAAAAAACAGAATTGATAATATATTCCATTGAAATTATAATAATAATTTGACTCACGTGCAGAAATATTCCTATGAAGAACTGTTGAATGCATTTTTTCTACTGAGGAAGTATCTCTACATGAATCACTATATGCAAACGAAAAAAATATATTCATTCAATGAAATTGAATTCGGCAAGAGTTCGAGTCTTCAAACCAGAAGACACCTAGGGGCTTCGCCCCAAATATTCAATTGTATATTTGCCATCTGAAGCATTTATGCAATTGATGCTATCCAAATCAAATTGATCTGAAATACTTCTGGTTAGCCAAGATTTGAATAGAATAGTATTATCATCACGTAATGTCATTAGAATGGATCTTCCAAATCGGGTGTTGTAAACTGTCACGCAAATTATTTGTAACACTTGATTAATTGGAAATGATGACATTGTTTGTTGTTCTAAAATTTCATTTTTTTGACTCCCTGCACCAATAATTGAGGAATTGATTTTTTTCACATCTTTTTTCGCGAGAGACAGCGAATTTATGAAAATACGTTACCACTGATAAAAAATACACTCACTGAATTGAATTCTAGCTGATGACGTTCTTTTGTTGACTATAATTCAACTTCTGATCAACAACGAATTCACACACACATTTTATAAGGAATAAATCTCCCCCCCACACTGAGTGACATCGAATAAGACGTCCCAACTAATCTCCCAACACATCAAGAGTCAAGGTCAAATTGAAAAAAAATTGTGCCCATTTTCCAAATCTACCGAACTTCGACCTACATGGAATGACTCTCTCACAAAAAAGGTCAACATGCAAGTCAATATGTCCCCTCTCAGTCGATTCGATTTCATAATATACATGCTCGAAAAATCAATAGTCCTGTGACGTAGTGTCCAAGGTCATGCAAATCGCCCTGATGAATCATCGCGATGAGGGTGGTCGAAGACTCTGAAAAATCAATAGACCTGTGACGTTGATGTTGGCTCGAAGGCCATGCAAACCCCCCTTGATGAATCATCTCGATAGTTAGGGTGGCTGAAGAATATGAAAAGTAGACCTGCGACGCCGATGCTGGATCATACATCGCAGTCTCGTGTATACTGAAATGAATGCGCAATCCCTTACTCATCGACTATCGTTACAAGGTCAACGAAAAATGAATCCCTCTTACACACAAGGTCATGCAAACACCACACGGTCTATCACAAGGACACTTCAATGTGAATGATACACGACCTTCAACCTCCCCATGTCAAGGTTACAGTCGGGGGGGGGAAGGCTCCAGATCGAATGCAATGGGCTGCAATTGCAGGGGCTAGGGGAGTCAAGGTCAAGGTCGTGGGGGGGTGCCCTAAGACCCGCTTAACCCTTCTACTGTCCGCTATGATAAAAATAATGAAACTACCATCGAAGACTATGTTAAATTTCTGAGGGAACAGAAAGAAAAAAAACTCCAAGACATTTAGTATTGAGCAAACCAAAGTCCATTTGCTAACAAATACAACCCCTGGCTCTGACGATTAATATTGGATGATATATCAGATAAATAGATGAATATGAGACAGAAATGGAGAAAAAAACATTAATTCTTTGGTTTTCACGTAATAGTTGAAATTTGGAAAAAGTTTGTCAACTATAGGGAGTTGGTTATTCATTAATTACGGTATGATGGCTCCCTGGGACAGTATTGTCATGGAGCATAAGTTTAATAAATCCAAAATTTAAATGTTTCCTCTCCTGAAGGCCACAAGGGCATTCCAGTTCCTGTTCTGCACTCGTTTGTATCTCATAATTAAATCAATACCCTGTATAGAACATTGCAGAGAGAAATAGCAGGAACTGAGGTGTTGAATTACATTAATTGAACTCGATCAGCAAATAATGCTGATCAGAGATTTTTGGAAGGAATGACCTGTGGAGAGGGGCATTGATTGTCGAGTTTTGCTAATAATTGAGGAGAATAGAACAGGCAGGTGATCGCGAGTTTCAATCGAGTAAACAACGAAAATAACCGGCAGATGACACTTCTCCCAATGGCACCCAAAATGGATATTATAATGTAAGTACTTTGTTTTTACTATTGCTCATTCATTTTAATTAATCTATATTTTTATAAATGTGTCTTTTACCTAATCGACTTCACCTCCATTCTTGCAGCCGTACTGCAAGGGGAACAATTCAGGGTTGTTAAAGTTAAATGGGGTTCGAGTAGCCGATAATGATCATGGCTATTCTCGATATTAGAAAATGTGTTGTGAGCTTGGAAAAAGTCCCGACAGTATCGTCAGATGCATGAGTTGTGTTTGTCGTCAAATGGAAGGTTTGCTCAATACTAAAAACCTTATGAGCGGATGCATCGCTATCTTGCCTTTTTTTTTTCTTTCCGTTCTCTCAGACATTCAACATAGTCTTCGATGGTGATCATTTTTTCGACAACATAATAGCGGATTCCTTTGGACTTTCTACGCACTTTTCACTATAAATTTTGTACTTGTATAATTTTGAATGGAATCCGACCTGTTCGCTTCATCTCTCATCAAATCGAGAATTATCTTGTTGACCTGAGGAATACCGTATGTGTTTCCTGATGGAAAGTTGCTGGTACGAATTTTTTCAAGTTTTCCTGGAAGAATTGACGGTATACGTCATCGATTTTATGTCATATATCAGAGAGTCGGTGTCGGTGACACAGCCTACACTCATCGATCCTATACTTTTTCAGCACAAATTTATAATGAAAATCGTAAACACAAATTATAAAAATTTCAAGTATCGTCATACCGATTCAGAGGGGTTTATTGAACAAAAATTCAGATTTGTTCATTTCTATAGCCATGATGAGATCGTCATAAAAAATGGTTCGGTTGTTGAATTTTGGAATGCTAATTGAATTTTTCGCTTCATATTCCTGATGTTTGCCATCGTCCTGCCGAAACTACTGTTTACGTCCAATTTGTAGTAATTTTTGTTAAAAGTTGTTTTTCCATGGGCGAGCAATTTAGTATTCAACTCGATGTAGGGCTGCAGCCATAACGATTGTTCAAACTGCAGTACCGTATGTATTTTTTTTTTAATAAGACCGTTTTGTAGTACTTTTCAGAACTCGGTAATGCACGATGTACTTTTTCGTATTATATAGAGGTGCATTAATTTTGGTAATTTAAAATCAGAAGTTCAATTTTTCGCCAAGAGCGGAAAATCTTTGTGGCTCTCATGTAATTTTTTGGGGTATATACAGGTATTATCTGACTTCTCGCACACCCGTAAATGTTGAGTGTTCAATGTCATATTATAACAAATTACAGTGGTTAAAATTCTGAAAAAAAAAATAACATGTTTTGTTCTTTGTGAAATTCAACAAAATTTCGGGTAGTGCCACTCGCCTAATTTTAGGTGACTCGCTTAGTGGAAAACTTTGGCAATTACCGAATTCAATAAACTTTCAACTCGACATTTGAAAAATGTAGAATGTTCACTGATTGTGTGGTAAATGTACACATTCCATGCTGCCTGAGATATTTAATTTAAAATTGAAGGAAACCACTAACTTTGTTATATCCAAACTAGTGATAAAGGCAGAACTAGTTGACTTCATACTCTGCTTTGAGCCACTCATCATAATTATCACAGTCACTTGTGAGAAACAAACAACACAAACAGTATTGAAGAGGGAAAATCATTCGCAACAGAATATTGTTTTGAAAAAAAAATTCAGAACACGTGAACTGAATACTGTTGCCAAGCAAGATTATCGCATGCACGGTTTACAGAGCTGTCTACGAACGGAAGTTTGTTATATTTCACTAGTGTTTTCTGATTAGCTGGTTAAAGAAATATTTGAAGATCTTGATTAACAACTAACCAGAAAACAGTACGCGATGTGCACGAGTGTTGATTTGACCATTATTCCCTTTGTCTTTCAAAAAATTTGCTATTTTATCAAAACATAATTTATATTATATCGATATATCTAGTACGAAAATATAAATTTCATGGACGAACTTCATCTGTTAAAGTTGACAAATATCCAAATAAACTAACAGAAAATGGATGTATCTCATACATTATCTCCCCCACCGGAGTGAACATACTAGCACTACAATAGATCATATCTTCATTAATAACAAAACACCTCACATAATATATCTTTCACTCCAGCTATCATTGAAACACGCTCATCAGATCAATAGACAACATATATACCTATTAATAAATCAATCCCGAAAAAAAAGCGGAACAAAAAAACCATGAAAACAACAAATACTACAAAAAAACAAACATAAAAAATTTGAAGAACTGTTAAAGAATATCTGAATGAACTAACAGGAAATGATGTATCTCATACATAATTTTTCCACCGGATGAACATACTAACACTACAATAGATAATATCCTGATAAATAAAAAAAACACCTCACCTAATACATCTTTCACTCCATCTCTCATCGAAACAAGATTATCAGATCACTACACAACATAAATACAATCCCAAAAAAAAACGAAACAAAAAAACCATGGAAACAACAAATACTACAAAAAAACAACTACAAAAAATCAGAAAAACTGTTCAAAAACGAAACGTCGAAAGATGTTACAAAAAACCAAGATGCAAAATATGCCTACAATCATCTCACTAATAAATTCGAAACGGGAGGAGAATTACCTACCGTCGCGTTATCCCTAGCAAGTAGTAAACACTACCAACGAATACTGCCAATTACGATTTTTAGAAGCAGGTGTATTTTCCAGGGTTGCCTATTTTCCACAAATTGATATATATATATATATATATATATATATATATATATATATATATATATACATCCCACTATAATCCGGGCGTCCGTACATTGACAGATTATTATATTCCAAGCGTCCGGCTTCAACAGACGCAACCTATATACAGTCCACATCGAAGAAGAGTTGGAAGTCGCCTAGAAGAGGGATCAAGGTGAGTGCATTTTCAACTGACGATTTTCTTCTCTTAATTGAACCATAACTTACGCGACATGTTTGTTCAATTTCCAGTATTCCGTGTTTATTTATTTTTGTCTACCTCTATTTATGTTTTTTGGTATTTATTTGCAATATTCGTTACAGTCATGCTTTCCAACAACTGCCATAAGGATTTTCTTCTTTCTTTTTTCGAAGTTTATCATCGTTTTGTTGTAGTTATTTTTGTGAAATGTAGCTGTTGCAATTTTTTTTTTTATTTCGTTCATAATATTATATCATATCATTGTATTTAATTATAGACAAAGGCAAATTGTCATCGCTTTCATTTGTATTCAGATAAGTTTTCTGGGCATACTTTGTACGTCTGGATCATGTTGTAAATCTACATACCTGCTGCTTTCGAACTCAGATTCATTCGAAATATAGCTCAAATCTGTGACTAAATGGTCGTCATCACTAACCTTGAAATATGGGTTTATATTATATTCAATAATATTTTATGAAATTGTTGAAATGTTGATTATTTTGTTTATTTGAAATTTCTAATGTAATTAAAATATAAAGAATCGAGTGAATATTGTGAAAAAAAAATTATATTCCACATTGTTATCGGTTTTATGTCAAAGTCATTTCACAACGTTTGAAAAAAAAATTCAATTGTTTATAATAGCTTTTTATTATTATTTTAATAATATATTGAGAATTATTTTTTCTTTGAAATTCATCATTGGTAATTCTCTACCTAATCATTTTATTTATCAATAATGTTTGTCGAACATGGTTGTTTTAGTTGTTCTTTCTTGTACTATTGGAAAAATCAGAGTTTGTTTGTAAATGATTGTTAAATTAATAAACATTTACATTATCGATACAAAAATATATTTTAATACATTATTCAAATTTAAAAAAAATCAGTAATTTTTCATTGAATATTATGAACTGTTAACAACACCTAAAGCAAAAAAAATTCAACTTATCCATTTGTTTATAAATATTTAAAAAAAAGAGTATTTTTTTAAACGTTTTGAAATGCCATCGTCAAACACAAAACCGATAATAATGTAAAATTTCAATAAAAACAATTCTTCATTCCATTTTTCATATTTTGTCAACTTTAGAAAATTATAATTAACAAAAGAAAGAACTTTTTATGAGTATTATATATTTTTGAGTTACACATGTGAAATGTGCTCAGGGAAGCAAAAACTTTGAAGAATCAATCTGTAAACGATTATTAGGTTTTTCATAAAATCGGTGGTTCCAAAAAAACTACTCAATTAACAATAGCCTCACATTATCAAAAATCAAATAAATTTTTTCCCAGCAAAATTCAATTCCATCAAGTGTTCAGATATTGGCAATAATATTTTATGTACGCTTTTTTGCAGGCAAGCCTATACGATTGGTTTTGTAATTGAATTATCCTACCTATGATATCAATTTCCATTGGTTAACAGATCGGTGTAGTTACCTATATTGACTTACCTGTTCACATCTGTTTGCCAGGTAGCCATGCCCAGAAAGTGAGTAGGCAAGCCTACCAAGGCATATTCTGAGTGTTAAAAACTATCAGTTGAGATGAAACTCATTCGGTTATCAAAAGAGTGAAGTTGATGAAAGAAAATTGATTAAAATTAATTCAATTAAAAATAGCTATGGACACTTTTCGATAGGCAAGTTATCATGGGCATATTTGTTTATGAATTATATTTGATAAAAAATATGTCTCATCGAGTTATCAGATCGGTGAAGGTCGACCTCCCACCGGCTCTTTGACTATAACGGTTCTATGATATCCAGTCAACTCCAGCATTTCTCTGTAAGCGTTTAAATCATCTTGGCCTCGGGGCCTGGTGAAGAATATCAGCTGGTATAGTCCGGGAGTTGATAATAACTGAAAACCTCCCGTTCCAATGAATCCCTCTTGGAATATACAGGGTGTTATGTAATAAGTGTCCGATATTTGACAGGACGATTCCTCAGTTATTAATAAGGTGAAAAATTCATATGAGCATGGGTCCGCAAGGCCTTCATTCTTGATATACAAGGTGTTAAAAATTTATTTTATTTTGGTTTTTCGTAAATAATTTTTGAAATAATTTCGATATTCAGACAAAAATTGGAATTTGGGGATTTTTTAATATGATAATTTCAAATTTGATCTTAGTTTGGCCTTTGATTGTAGGGGGCGCTGCCTACAGGTCTTCGCCCCTTTTGGGGAGTCACAACTTTGTCGTGCATCTATGAATCACATTTTCTAGAAAAAAAAATCGATTCCTCTATCATGTTCACGTGAAAAAAGTATGTTTTTCAAAAGTTGCTAGAAGCAGCCGTTTTTGAGACATTTTGATTCAAATTAATCGATGCATCCAATCTTCTTCTCATTGATTCGCGAACTCTTTGAAAATGGAAGTATCAAGTAGGCTGGTAAGTTAATTCCAATGTTTTTTTTGGGCTGTCATGTCGAAAATAATATCCTGACGCATAGTTAAATAGTTTTATTTATTATTATGGTGATTATTTGTTGAAAACTGGTGAACTTCACCAATGCAGAGTATGCTGACATACATTTTACATACGGACTTGCTAACGCAAATGCATACGAGGCCAGACGTTTGTATCATATCGATTGAGCTGTTCGTCCATTCGAGTTTCGTAAAAATTCCGTGGTAACTCGCTGTCATCCGGAAAGTAATCTTCTTTTTCTTCACCGCTGCTGCTTCGAGTATTCTCCTCTTCTGGCTAATTTTCCGCTTCCACTTCAGGTCTCTCATACTTCGTGAAAATGGATATGTTTGGAGCTTTCGACAACATGGCAATTTGTTGTAGCGGTCAAGATATCGGTTTAAAGAGTTTATTCAGGGTGTGGTACCGTTCGATTCCATGGCCATGAAATGTTTTCTAATGTCTCGAATTTTTTCCGTTTTTCTGTCGCGCATGGCTTTGATGACCCTATCGTCCGACATCTCCACGCTGAAGTGAGTTGCACGTTACGTTACTATATTTTTAAATACATGTCGAATCCTTTGCAGTACCTGCTATTGTTCAAATCAAAGTCTTCGACTATTACGATGGCTGTGGGACCAGCATTCCAAACACTCTTTTTTGAAGTTGATTCCGTCCTATTTGAATGGCACAGTCATATTGCAGTTGCCACGTATCAGCTATTTGGGTACTTATTCATATGAGTCTGATAGAGATAGGTGGCATCGATGTTTTATGCCTGCATATTGAATAATATTCTCGAATTTTATGTTGTTGTCCATCGCAGGCCACATTGTTGAATATGGAAATAGAGTTGGGTTGGGCATCTTCGGGTGCAATAATTTCATCGTTGTCTCTATACGGAAAATCGCTCATTTCCTCCACACCGCTCAGCACTTTTTCGAAGAATCGATACTTGGGCCATTGTATATAGAGTAATATGATAGTGGAACAATCCTAAGGGATATCGATTGGATTCGAAGGAAAACGATATACAGCGTTAGTACTCTGGTCTCCCAGTTACGTCACAGATCATTGTTTGAGGAATAATACCTGTTAGTCGTAACTCAAATTTTAGAATAGATATTTGCTACTGAAAAGAAAATGTCTATTCGGAATTCTGAACTTTGGACCAGTGCAAAAAACAAATTGTATTTTTTGAGATGATAGATTCGAGAGTCTTTCGGTTTGTTTTTTGAACGTCTATCTTGACTTTGTTAGTTATGCTGTTCCATGGTTATACTCTAATATATTTTGTAGTCTTTTGTTCTTTCTATTATCGAATAGATTGATTGTGTTTCGGTTCTGGATTTCATAACGCATTGTCACCAGAACTATCAACACCTGCCAAATTTCAAGTTAATCGGACAACTGGAAGTGAGTCAAAATTCACTTGCAAGATATGAATTAAACAAACATGTGAAGTTGAATAAAAGCTTGTTGAAAGGTTTCCTTACAACTAGTCCAGTAAGATTTGCTCAAATATTATTTTAAATGTGTAAAAGTGCAGTGATGAATGAACTTATATTTTACGAGGTTACCTTTTTTGAAATAACATTTTTCAAATCACACATTCTAGTACTACTTTCACAGCGGAAAATTGTTCAAATTGACTATACTTTGATATGGCTTTCATGATATTTCACGAAGAAACCATTCAATTAGATTATTCAATTTCATGTCTTTGATTTTTCAACTGAGATGTTGAACTTTCCTGCAAACATGATAAAGTTAACTATAAATCACATGGATAATATTTTTTTTGTCCCTTATATGACTCGAAAATGTTTTGAGAACAGAACACAAATGGAAAATTGAACATAAAAAGAATACAAAATTTTGTTTGAACCCTGGTTTGGTAAGGTAATGTACGGTTGAGTCACTTACTGAAACTCTTGGTTGGATTCTGTACTTGGAAAGTAAAAAAAAACTAAGCAGATTTGTGCATTAGGAACAAATATTTCTGCATTCTAATGAAACTTTCATTGAACAGGAAGAGAACACCACAGTACAGAGGTAGTCGGCATTAGAGTGCATCAAATGCAGTTTACATTGTGATTGACTAACTATCTCTCTATTTTCAAACAATGCTTAGGCTGATACAAGGATTTCGAGTTGACGTAGATACTTGCGAATTTGTGGCTGTTTTCACAACTACAGCATACGGTTCGTTTTTCCCGACCCACTGGAACCACGGATAACGGCTTGGAGACCCACTGGAACAACGGATAACGGCTTGGAAGGAATTTGGCAATATGCTGTCCTGTCTACTCTCCCCACCACCTCTATGCCCCTCTTCGAAAACGCCAGAGTGCTTGATGATAAGCGTGTGCTCTTGTTGAACGATCTCCTTGTTCTGATCGGATTCTATAGGGTGCTCACCATATATGTTATTGTGAGTTTGAGACTAGCAGGTGAATAGAAATAAATGTATTTGTGTATAAAGAATATTTAATGCGAAGCTGAGCGCTTTCGGCTATTTGCCAGAGAGCTCATCTGCAAATTTGTAGAATATTAAAAACAAAAAGTTGTTAATAAATAGGTCACATACTGTCAAGATGGAGTGATATTCCATCTCCTAAGAAATAGACAGATATTGTTGACATTGTAAGTTGTGAATCTAAATAACACTGCGTGCCATTCAGAGTATTTGAACATCAAATTCTTGAGTTATATTTGCAGAGAGTGGCTAACTTGACGATTGAAGTGAAACTAGTTACAAATAATAATAAATATGACGTTTTCGGATAACAAACAATAGAAGGAATGTAGAACAGTTTTCAATATGGATAAAAGGGTTGAAATTGTGATAAAAACAAATTATTCTTCTTGGGATTCCCAGAGATGTTCAAACATAGGTTTGAAATTGCAATTTGCAATTGTTTTTGGGATGATATCAGGGAAAAACCATTATTTATTGCTAGTTATTCAAGGAAGGAAGAAGTCAAAATCCTCAAACAATTAGCGATGAATAATGGTTTTTCCATGATATCATCCCAAAACGATTAACAGAATTAAATATAAAGGTAAATCAAATACAGCTTACATCCAGATTTTCAACAAATCACCCCTTCCAGTTTACAGATCCTCACCTTACTTAGGCCCTATCTCTAATAATATTTCGAAAATTAACACGAACACAGTTGACAACCTCAAAATATCATTTAAATGTGTCAAAACCATGGGTGCCCTATTCTCTAATACCAAAGATCATATTGATAAACTGATGGAAAGTGGGATATACAGGGTGTCCTTGGACTTCCCCTTTTCCTCCCGGGGATGTATAGATGGGGTCAAAATATCACCAGTACTTCAGATAACTTTTGTTCCTGCAAGCCTCCGTTACCAAGTTACGGGCCCTGAAATGAAAAATAGTTTTCTTTGATAACTTCCAAAATGAATATTCAAAATCATCTAACTTTTGATGATTGACTTAACGAATGAATTCCTTCGATGAGCTTTCATGCAGAAGTCAGTTGTTTTGCTCAGAAACGGACTGCCCCCGATGGTCCACACCCCAAAACTTTGAAATGACTGGGATTTGTCAATATATTTTAATGAAACAAGGTTACCTGCACAATTTCCTGAATAAAAGTACCCATGAGGAAAATCGATCGGAGCAACGATTTTTTATAAAAATGCATTTTTGTTCGACGATGTCTACTGAGATGTCTACCATTATTCGAAAAGATTAATTTGTAATGAAAATAGAAATGATAGATACAATGTTCATTCATGTGCAGCTGTTTTTGTAGTTCATTCGTTTGCTTTTTATTAGTTATGTCTTCCGATGTGCGTTTTTTCAGCTGGATGTATCTTCGGGTTGAAGATTTTCTCCCATGAAATTATACTTATCAGTGAAACTCCCCTACATTTAAGTTGTGAATACGAATTTGCAACATCCAAATGGTTAGTTTCATGATATTCAGATAACACAACAAGAAACGTGCTTATTCCACGCGTACATGCAAAATATGTACTGAATTCGATATTTCATATCGATTGTTATTTCAAAAACACCACGAATCTACGTAACTTGATATTTCATTTGAAAAAATATCTACATTGTGAATGGAACTTTCAACTAGGTACCGTACTTTTTGTTTACGACTTTATTTTAGCATATTTTGTATTATCCCTGTTATAAATGTTGTTGAATTACCGTAAGAATTAGTATTTCTACTGTGAAAATTTTTCATTTCAAATAATGGTGGACGATCGGGTTTGATGTCGTCGAGTAAAACTGCATTTTTATTAAGAATCGTTGCTCCGATCGACTTTCCACACGAGTACTTTTATTCTGAAAATTGTCTTCGTAACCTTATTTTGTTGAAAACTATTGAAAAATTATTTGTCGTTTCAAAGTTTTGCGGTGTGGACCATCGGGGGTAGTCCGTTCCTGACTTTGTAGCAGAACAACTGACTCCTGCATGAAAGCTTATCAAAGGAATTCATTTGTTTAGTCAATCATCAAAATTCAGATGATTTTGAATATTCACTTTGGAAGTTATCAAAGAAAAACATTTTTCAGTTTGTAACTTTGAGGGCCCGTAACTTGGTAACGAAGGCTTTCAGGAACAAAAGTTATATGAAGTACTGGTGATATTTTGACCCCATCTATACATTTTTGGAAGGAAAAGAGGAAGTCCAGGGACACCCTGTATATCGTGTGGAGACTGACCAACCACATATGTAGGAAGAACTATCAGGCCTCTGAACCTTCGTATAAAATAACATCTAGCCAGACCTCAGAAATCTAATTTTTCCATATCAGATTCAACAATCACAACTTCTCACCTACGTCCAACACTAAATTATTACACAACATTTCAGATTATAGCTTCAAAACACTGAATCTACTAGAAGATTCAGAAATTTCACGTGAGATGAAAAACAATGGCGTTAACAAGAATTTGGTGTTCAAATACTCTAAATGGCACGCACTGTTATTCACAACTTACAATATTAGAAATATCTGTGTACTTCTCAGGAGATGGAATATCACTCCATTTTGACAGTATGTGACCTATTTATTTACAACTTTTTGTTTTTAATTTTTTACAAATTTGCAGATAAGCTCTGATGATGGCAAAAGTCGAAAGCGTTCAGGCTTCGCATTGAAGATTTTTCATACACAAATACATACCTTCTGAACCTCCCTTCATATATGTTATTGTTCACTTGAGTGGTTGTCCTTTTTTGTTCTCAATCAACCCTCTTCAACCCCTCTCCAACTTCGTCCAACCTCCTTCAACTCCGTCCAACCCCTCCAACTCCCTCCGACCACCCTTCAATCCCCTCTAACCTTTTCCACCCACTCAAACCGCCTCACACACCCTTATACATACCAAATATGAGCATACACCGCCCCATCGAACCTCTGCTAAAATTTACATAACAAGGTGACGTCATCGATGTGACGATAGTCTTCATGTTGGTGTACGAGGGTGAAAGTGTGCTCAACACTCTGATAAACAAGCTCCCTTTCGAAGCTCATCTCCTAGGAGGATATCACTATTGTGGACGTAATTTGTTTTCGCTGAACTTATCTCGAATACATACTATTATTATTATTTAAGCGGCTGGCACGAGGCGATCCTGGTATTAATCCATTGATGGTTGCTCGCAGACAACTCGACATTGCATAGTCGCAGAACAAATCGCTCGAAGGCAGGCACAAGGCCAATAAAGTGCTTGAAAACAGAGCATTTGAACGAGTCGAAGCCAGAGATTTGGGCATTGGAGAACGTTGGAACACACCAGAGCCATGGAAGCTGGAGAAAATCTTGGTAAGGGCATATGCAATGGGGTCTCCCTCAAACGACACCCTATCGAAAGAATCGCCGAGTCCCTGAAAATGTCAGCCGCGTTGAAATGAGCTGCTTCTAATGTCCTAAAGGCAGCCCGACTCCTGAAAGTCCAACCTCACCTTCACGCGATATAGGATGAACGGGCCGCGGCCACGCAACGGATGGGACGGTTAGTGGACATTCGTATCGCAAGTGGGCGGCCGCGACCTGACTAACGAGGCTCTGGCAAACAGATCTAAATTCAAGCCATGAGCGCCGTGGCAACAAATGGTGCCGCAACGGAGCCTCCGAGAAACAGGGCGAATTCTCAGAGTAATCAGCCTTAGCTCTGTGCAGGGGGTACTACAGGGCTGGACCACCCCTTACCCCTCACTCACTTGTGGGAACGAATGACCACGAGACGAAATACCGAAAGGAAAGAGGACAACTCTTGGCCTTCTCGGTTTTTTTTTCAGGACACTGAAGAGGTTATGATTCCGAGCGTTCTCCGAGATCGGAAGAAAACTCTTCAGGGTACTGAACGAATGATTGGGGCCGCCCAGATGAACCTCCAGTACCACAAGGTAGCCACGGCAGTACATGCAGTTGATAGGAGGGTACTCGAAGTGGCACTTAATTGGGACCATGGATGCGACATGGTGAAAAAAAAAATTACCAGGTAGGATACAATGGGCCAGAGCACTGGAGTGTCGTTGAAGGCACATCCTGACGAGCCTACAGGGTGGAGGTATAAGTGGGTAAACCTGTGCCAGGACTCCCACACCATCGTAAGGTAACGCCCCTACCTCCAAAAAAAAAGGCGGCTCAAGTTGTAATCAAGAAATTGGGTAGAAAACGACGGGACGATATTCACCTGTCTCAGCGCTCTAAGCGCAGAGAGCGGGACCGCATCAGACACTGCCATCTAGCGGTCCTAGAAAGAACAGATGGGTCATCGTCAACATGGATGTGTCACGAAACAGCAGCACTCATCGTGTAGCTTATAGAAAAACCAACGGTAAAGTGAAGTGTTTCGATTCGTTCGGAAATTTTGAAGTGATACAGGAACTAGTCATATATCTGGGCTGCAAAGTCCAGTTAGCACCAATAGCAGACCTATTATCAAATAAATCACGGTCATCTTTATTTGAAATTTCCAATGTCTGTAGAAATGACCTAAAAACAAAAGAAATATATATTTGAAGGCTTTCACCGTGGCAGTGGTGTCATTCATCATGTCGCTGTTGCTGAGAGTGAACAGTCACAATCACGTGTTTTCCTTTTGTCCTCGCACACCTATCGAATTGAAAGCAAAAAAAGAATATGAGTTGGCACTTCGATCTTTCCACTCCTACAATACCATACTGAACACTGAAAAAGTACGAGAATTTCGCTATTACGATAGAAACAACGTGCTGCGTACCATGAAATTCCCGAGGAGGTGCCTCGAAATTGCTGAAAAAGCCTTCATGCAGAAAGCGATGGCACTACCAAACCAAAACCAAACCAAAATATATTTATTCATAAAATTCGTTCAACAATAAAAACCTTAACTTCTATATACATATTCAACAACAGAACAGTTCTTCTTTGTCCTCTTCGGGATGGGTAAGGAAGAGGGTAGGAACTGTGACATTAGCTTGGGGATTATTAGATCGCCCACTTTCCCTCCCAAAGGGGCGAAGTTATAATAGTTACTATTTGGAAACACCTCCTGCTTTCGCTTATGTGTTTTTATTCCTGTAAATTTTGCTTTTCGAAAATTGTATTGTTTGCTATCTATTTTGTATTATTATTTGATGCCTTTATATCTGGAAAAAAAAAATTTCATTAAAAAACCGGCCTCAAAAAATTCAATTCTGTCCCTATCGTGGGTTTGATCTGTTAGTGAATAATTAATTTATTTATCTATCAATTTCATTATTAACTCGGTTTTTTCGAATATAACTCCGTGTTTGCGATGCTGATTCGCTCTTATGTTTGTGATTCCCGCCGTGAGCGGACTTTTAGGGGTGTGATACCTGTAGAATTTATCTGACAGTTTTAGAATAAAATCTGTAAGTTTCTCTACTTCGGCCAGTTTACGCAGATCATCCAGCCGGATGTATCTATTACTGTTGGTAACTATACGAAATGCTTTATTCTGCAGCCTTTCGAGTCTCGATATTTGAGTTTTCGATGCGCTGCAGAACACTGGGCAGGCGTATGTCATCGCGGATCTAATTATCTGTTTATAGATTCGCACTTTATTATTCAAAGATGAGTTAGAGTTGCGTGCAATGAGGCAGTACGTCCGCTTAATTGCGGCCGCTCCCCTCTGCAATGCTAACGTTATGTGCTTATGTAAGTTCATACGTCTGTCCAGATTCACCCCAGGTATCTCGCTGAGGGCTTTTTCGTCACAATGCTATTTTTAACCTTTAATTTCCCGAGGATCTTCACGTTGGTTCGTTTCCTCGTGAAATTAACGACCTCTGTTTTGTTTGAATTGAGCTTCATCCTGTTCTTTGCTATATAGGGTATGATCAACCGATTCAGATGAATCTGGAGCTGTTTTGCAGCCACTTTGATATAGAACGAGTGGGCGTAGATCGCGGTGTCGTCCGCAAACATAGCCGTACTCGCTCGAGTGAATGTCGGAAAATCATGTGTATACAGCGAATACAGGATTGGTGACAGAGAAGACCCCTGCGGGACCCCCGCTCCGACCGTATGCTCTGACGTACTCGTGCCATTCACATTGACCTAGAAGTACGCCCCGTAAGGTAGGATTCTATAATTTCAACGAGGTAGGAAGGCATGCGTGCCTCTGTTATTTTTGTGATTAATCCTTCTGTCCAGACAGTGTCGAAGGCTTTCTGCATGTCCAACAGGACCATAACCGTGTTGTGGTTTCTATGGAAGGCTTCTTTCACCCCGTGAACAACTCGAGCTACTCGAGATGTTGTTGAGTGACCTCTCCTGAACCCGAATTGCTCAGGCGGGATAATTTTCAGCTCTTCCTCAAAATCCACAACACGTTTCAGTATGATTTTTTCCACCACTTTGGCCACCACACTGGGAAGCGAGATGGGCCTGTAGCTTTCAATCTCGTTCTTGTTTTTCCCTGATTTTAGCAGGGGAATTACTTCTGCCTTCTTCGAACAATCCGGGTTGTGTTGCCACTTTAGGATTGCGTTAATTATATATAACAACTGAACCAGTGGTTTCCTCGGCAGGTTTTTCAGCAGGATGGCGTCCAACTCATCAATACCCAGCGCTTTGTTTCGGAGTAGTTTCCTGATCACCCCCAGAACCTCCTCGTAGTTTGTTAGAACTCTTTGGAGTTCTGCGGGTGCCAGAATATCAGCTGGTGTGTCTTTAATGTTGTTGGCCACCTTTGTAATTCTCGTATGTTCTATAGAATTATCAGGTTCTATAACTTCTACATTACTGAAATATTTCCCGAATAAATCAGCTTTTGCCTGCGGCTCTGCCACCGAACGTCCGGGGCCACTCACCATAGCCGGTATGGGCTCTCTATGCCTTTGGACCCTTTTGGTCATATCCCATAGTAAGTGGTCCCTGACGTTGAGGTTTTCAAGTTAACATTTCCACACTTCATTTGTATTTGTATTAATGAGCTCTGTTATTCCTGCTCCCAGCTGCATGAAGTTTTCTTTATGAACTGGGTTCCTGGTTACTTGCCATTTCTTGCGCTCTTGATTTTTTATTCTGATTAAGTTTTTAATGTGTTGCGGAATCGCAAACTTTTCGCCCCTCACAACTATCTTCCTGGTAGTTTTGTCTTTAGCTATTTGCAACAATTTGATGAATTTTTTCATCTCAAATTCTATTTCAGTTATCTTTGTATTCAGGAACGTTATGATCCTTCTGAATTCTTTCCAGTAACAATTGAAATAATCGTACCGGGTTCTTTCTAAATTTTAATATTTTTCCTGATTGATATAAAATGAGACTGGAACGTGGTCAGAGGTTAACTCATTAATAGCAATGAGTTCACTCATAACCACGATGTTTTTCTGGAGTACCAGATCGATAGTTGTCGGCGACATTCCGTTAAAAGGAAAGTGGGTAGGTTCGCTACTCCTCTCTATTATCACCTCATTATTCGTTGAATATTTCAGCAATGTCATTCCCTTTGCGTTATTTTCAGTTGGGCCGCTATTCCACTCGTTATGCCTGGCGTTGAAATCACCGGCCAGAATTACCTTATTGGCAACACTAACCAGATTATCTATGTCTCTATCCGCGAATCTGCTCTCTGGGGGGCAGTATATTGAAAAGAGGCATGTTCCGTTGGTAAATATAATTCCTATGTGCTCCATTCTAGAATTTAATTGTGGGATTTCAGTGAAAGGTATTCCATTTTTCATTAAGATGGCTACTCCCCCCGCGGCTCTCTCGCCTCCCGGTCTGTCGGCCCTAACGGTGGTGTACCCCCTGAATTTTTAATTATGGTCCTGTCGGAGCTTTGTCTCGGACAGAAGCATTATATCTACTAAATGTTCATGAATGAAGTTGATGATAAGTGTCAACTTCCCCGCAACTCCACTCGCATTGAACATACATGCCTTCAGACCCCTAACTCTCGCCATTTTGTATAAAGAATCGTGCCGTGGCCTTCAACTCTGTGTATTTCCGGTGTATTCATTAACAAATTATCTAGTTCATTTGAGGCTTTTTCGACTTTCGATAAGTCAACTGGTTTTGCTATTTCATCAGCAATCTCAAATAATTTATGTGCAACATTTGCCGTGGATGTGGAGGGGTAGGGTAAAGAGGACGAACCTGTGCCAGTTTGTATTCTGGGGGACATGCGGCTTCCTTCATTCATTCCACCCTGATGTCTTGACACCTCCTGTGAGTTGCTTCTTTCTGGTAGGGGTAGCACCGTATTTTCGGTGTACCCTCTTCTTGGCCGCTGTTGCCCTGTCTCTGGTTGGGGTAGCACCAAACTTTCAGTGTACCCTCTTCTCGGCTCTTACCCCTCTGCTGGCTGGTGTATCGACGAGCTATCACCGTACCCTCTTCTCGCCTCGTTTCCTGTTTCTGGTTGGGGCAGCGGTGGGTATCCACCGTGCCCTCTTCTCGAAATTCTTTCCCTGGGCCCCTGTTGTCCAAGTTGTAGTAGTCTCTGCGCCAATTAATTCATTGCAGGCCTTTGAGCTGGTACAAATCTAGGTTCTCGTTCTTCTTGTCTATTGTTTTCTTCTTTGTCCTCTAAGTATCTCAGGTTCCTTCTGTATACTTCACAGACATGGGCGTTCGCCGGATGGCTTTTCTGACCATTACAGCATGTAGCTGGGGTTTCTAATTCTTTTTGGCACTCCCTGATGTGATAGCTTTCGGTGCATTTCGCGCATCTGGAGCAACAGCTGCTGGTAGCATGCCCCCCCCGTTGGCATCTATGGCACTGTGTAATTCTCTTGTCATATCTCATTATCTCCCAAGAGACAATCATGTTCATTACGGTTCTTACCTTACTGGTAAGGTAGCTAATCTTTGTTTTGGAATCTGTCGTAACTATAAATAGTTCTCTATCTGTTTTTATCACCCTGAATACTTTTTTCACATCGATTCCCTGTTCCACTGGGTCATCTTTAATCTCTTATTCGTCTGGGAAATTATCCAGGCCTTTTAGAACGAACGAATTAATTTTATCATCCTTCGTTGTGAAGGTATAGAATTCCACTTGCAGACTTTCGAAAATCACTTTTCGATAGTCATGCTCCGTGAATGTTCTCAAGATGGTGCTGTTATTATTTAGCTTGACGGTAAATTTTTTGTCAAGCTCTCTATTTAGTTGTTCCCTCAATCTCTATGGTACTACCTCTGGAAGATCACGAGGCAGCGTTCTCTCTCAAACCCCACAACAATTCGTTGAAGTGTGAAATTTTCAGTGGATACTTTGCTATTTCATTCTCGGAGACAGAGAGCATAGGCGTTGAGTTGGGAATCTCTCACATGGTACTTCAACTGAATCAAATGCATTATCCCGATCTATCTGTAAACATTATAATGATGTCGACAATACGTTTTGATTGCATTATTACTTCGGGAACTTTCGACAGTGACACTTCTGTGGATACGATCTACGAATTCTTCAAAGATTCCATTCCGGGTAACGCGAGAGACAAAAAACCTCCAAATTAACTATATTTATTTGTCATACCGTAACGTGGAATCCACAACATTACGGTACTGGCACCCGATTATAACGGTGGGTCTATAGATTTTCAAGGAAAAAAAAGTACTGCGGATCTGCAACTCAGAGTCGCGAGAAACAAATGGGATCAGTTGTAGACAGTGGTAATGTGAGGGGTAAGATTGACTTGAAATGAATAGAGGGAAAGGTGCTATTACATTGGTCCTTAATGTAGGCGCTTTCCATTTCGATTCTTGCAGTTATAGCGAGAGCGCGAGATAAATTGAATCGGTTCAAGATCCGAAAATCGTGAGTGCCGTTAGAGCCCTAGTATTAATCCATGGATTTTCAACATTTGAGCATGGCTGTCTGGAATTATCCCAAAGTATTTTTTTCAATAACGCCAACAAATCTTTCAGTCTTCTCGTGCCGTTCAAGCTTATTCTCAATGTTCTTAACGAATACCTAATGTACGAACGACAAACTCTACGATTGATCAGAGCCCGAAATGAAAATGATTGAGTCATTATACGTGAGACAGATAACAATGCGGTGGGAACGACTAAGGCCAGAGTTGTGATCGATATCATCGAATTGAAAGTCAAACACATTTCCCCCAAGGCCGAAATAAAGCAAATGCACAACGGGAAATATGGTCGGTAAAAACGAGCACTGATGTGGACAGGCCACCTTACGTCATCATGTGTTTTTGAAGGAATGTACGAGATTGGTTTCAGACGATCCTATCAACATTAAAATATCCATTTGTCACTGATCGGTGAATATTGGCTCAACAAACGTCTACACTTGAGTTTCGCCAATAATCCGAAGCGCATTTCAACTATACGGAATTCTTCATCAGCTATATGAATTCCATGAAAAAGTCCCCCCTTTTGGATACACTGATTTCTAAAAAAGCGCCTTATTCGTCATCGATTGTTCAAATCAGGAGGAGACAATGAAATCGGGCACGGTCGACGCGAGATTACATATTGAAGCGAGAGCGGGATTTCCCAGTCAGACTAGTGTCTATTACTTCATCATTTATGATTGTCTACTGGAATACCATCCCCTCTCTGATACGATGAGAAGCCTCACATGATTGCACAGTTGCATTCATTTATCAGTCAGTTGCCATGAATATCGCATTCGTGGACGTTCAAAGGAGCTGTCAATCATCGTCGGCTGCCAGCGGCAAGATTTCCTGTTCAAATCACCGGTGCAATACAACAACCTGGATGCGTCAGCGGAAAATTCATATGTGCTCAAAGAAATGTTCAATGTTTATACCAATTATTATTTTTTTCTAATTTAGAATTGTATCAATGGGCAATCAATATGTGTTTCTTTATTTCGGATTTTCTATCTGTCTACCTCTTTTTTCTTCTCAGGTGGGGTCAGTTCCCATTCAATTTGAAAAAAAAAAAGTTCAGTGAATCGAATTTGAGAAAAATCAAGTCAAGTTAGTGAAAAAATCAAAAATGCTTGAGTTTCCCCTTAGACAGAAGAGTCAATTGAAAAAGTCAAGTTTGAGAAAAATGGGGTCCCCACTTGGAAAATGAAAGGAAAAAGTTAGGGCAAACCCCTCAAAAATCATAGCAAATAGAAAAAACGGAGATGGAAACCCCAGAGAAAAGTAGGATTTCTCTCTCACACACACAGGTACGTGACCTCTGTGTAGGAAAATGAAAGTTGGGTACGAGAGTCTATCCATTCATCCTGACATTGCATGAAGACTCCAAGCTTCTCGTTAGAGTTTTGAAAAAAAAAAACATGATAAGAACCAACACACGAGAGAACAAGAAGTCTATATATTTCATTTTCCAGTGGTGGAGCTCATCCAGAATTGAAACGACCACTTTGGCCTTCCCCCACCTAACAACTAATTTTCATCGAAGATAACCGAACCATTGTCTAACTATGGCTATTAATAGAAATTCCATAGGCGTACCAGATTATTTGGTATAGGCGATTCACGAGACGTAGAGAACTTACACTCCTATAACTTTCCTAACACTTTTTTTTCCGCTTCTGAATAGTACTTACCACTGGGCATTTTGGCAAGGTAACGAGTAAACTATTGCAAAGTTGAATAAATAACTGCACTACCTATTTATTAATTGAACAAATCTAACCTTTCAAACGCTGCATGCCAAGACACTGTGAAGATTCGCCGTAGCACAACAAATCGTGTCCACTCGTGTTTTCCCCCTCTCTACCTACCATACGGTCGTTTCAATACTGGATGAGCTCTAGTACAAGTGGTGGTGATGTCATCGCTACTGAGATATTCTGCTATGGCATCACCGTGCTGGTAGAGTCATTAATTTCCAACTTGAGCTGGCAATTCTCGGTGGTTTTTCGCAGGTCTCTGGTGAAGAATAACCTCTGGCCTGTTCGATTCAATGATATCCATAGCTGGTCATCCTTGAAAGAAACCGCTACTCGTCGTACACCATCATATAGTACGTCGACGTAGAAGATGCTGTCCAGAATCAAAGTCACTAATACCATTTGAATCACATTCCGATGTCGATGGCGGCGTCTTGTCTGGATTAAATTTCTTGAAATTTCTGGTGACGTTTTTCTTTGTCTTTGTCAAAATTAAACTTTCACTCTGGAAGAATGCCCCAATTTTTTGTATACTCTTCAGACGGCATAACCTTAACTGACGTCATTTTCGCAAAAATCTCAAATAAATGCTTTTTGCCACCACCAACACACTCTTTCGATCCTCCCTGTATATGTTATATGTTCTAGAATCATCGGAAAATTGTTAAACCTTGACAAGTTTTATGTTCATATTCTCTCATTCTCACAGTCAGACCACACAACTGTGTGCGCTCTTACCTGGGTTAATATAAATAACCCAACGCAAAAAAACACAAAATATCAAAAGATGGCGACATCCGGCGAATTCACAAGAATTCTGGCGCAGAAGATCAAAGTGATAATCCCAGGCAATGGTTTGAGTAAACATCCGATAAGGAAACGCTGACACAGATTCTTCTGCAACTTGTGATGCATCGTCTAATAGCATAGCCGCTTTATCAGGAATTTGTAAACACACTTGACCCCCTAAAAAATAGTAATAGAGATGAACAAGCATCATAGTGTTCCACCAAATGTTGGACTTTCCGAGATAAGTATTGTTATCTGTATACGGATCGATCGATCGAAATTATATGCAACCAATCTATATTAACTGCAAACTGCCAAAACCTGGAATCGCACCAATGACCTTTAGAGCTTCACTTCAGCACTCTCACAACTGAGATATTTTGGCCTCACAATCATGGCGCATACGAAAAGTATATAACACTTACCAAGATGGCTGTCTTTCAGTTCGCTTGCGGCTAACGGTTGGTGGCTATTAGTTCTGGGAACACCCATTTCTTTACAGACTCGAGAAATATGACCGCCATTCAGTTGACTATGACTGATTGATGTAGGATGGCTATTTGTTGGCGATTACTATTGGGGGCTTATCTGGCTGCCATTCAGTTGGCTATTGGATGGCGGCTAGCCAATGCGTTAATTGGCTGACCCATTTCAAGATGGCCGGCATTGACGGCTATTGGAAAGCGGTTGACGGCTTGAAACCACCTTCTCCGACTGACAACCTTTCACAGAAGAAATATGATCCTCGAAATGTCAAACAATTTAGAATACCTATTCATTTGATAAAAGTGGAAAATTATACGAATTTTCAAGAATAAATTGAATAAAAATCATCGAGTTGCTGCTCATGTTGGGGAAGAGTATATAAGAATCCACCACGAGACATCAGGTAGCCAATATCATGAGAGCGTACACCTCAAAATGCCGTGGGCATTCGTATTTCAGTCTATATAAACTAAGAACACTAAAGAAAGAATTACGTTTTGTCACACCCCAACATGTCTCTCTCTATACCACGCTACCAGATCAATCGTTTAAGGAAACCACCCATACAACTACTCGTAACAACAAAACATCTTACATCACTAATAAGTTAACAACCGTTCATTAGTAATATATCTGGGAGTTTCTTTGAACTTTCAATGGTAAACGACCCCGCACCATCCTTATGGAAAATGGCTTTCGGTTAAATTGCCTGAATTTTTGGTATTTTCTAGATTTTGACTTTTTTGGCAAAAGTGTCCATGGGCACTAAAAAATCCACCGACTAGTTTTCGAGATACAGGGTTTCACACCCTGTATCATGTATCATCTTTCAAGATGAAAAGTTAAGCTTTCTGCTCAGAATTTTTCACAATACCGATAATTGACAAAACGTCTATTTTTTCTGGGAATACCATGTCTCAGTGATGTATAATGTCACATTGATCTCGTTTCCTTTATATTTTTTCGTTTTGTGCTCTATAACAGGGTGAACAAAAAAAAACAATTCGATTGATTTTAAACCAATCAGTGTGAGTTCTCTGATGAAAATTGAAGATTCAATTTGACCTGGATAAACTCCCTCAATCTGAATCGAAGTTAATTGACATTATTTTTTTTATACAGGGTGGTTCGAAAATAGGGGTACGTTAACCCCTCGTTTTTTAGTTCGGATAAGGGAGAGCATCCTCCAATGTTGAGAACGTCGTATAGTAATTCCATGTATACAGGGTGAGTAAAAAGATACAGTCCAAGTTCCTTAGAAAATGCGTTTTTTTTCAATGAATACTCTGTATTTCGAGAAAAAATCGGTTAATTTTATTGAATTTTTGATATGATGTACGGTTTGAGGAGTCCAATATATTGTCATCAATATCAGCATAGGTCTCTGGACTCGTTTGTCGGCTACATACTTTTGAATGTTCGGATTTTATTGATACCCATAAACTCCAGGAGATACCAAAGTGGGCTATTTTCAAGCAATTCTTGTTGAAAAATATCTGGTGAAGATAAGTCTGGTATCTATTCCAAAAATGCAATACCTTATATATGGTCAATGAAATGTCTTTCATTTGAAAGCCCTTTTTCCAAAGAAACTAGAGAAAATTGAACTATATCAGAAGTAATAACCCTCTCGTAATAACCCTCTCAAGGTTGGGACTAATTTCCCATTGTTTGAAAGCTAATTTGAATGGAGGGGGTATTATACCTCCCAAAATTCTACAAGAAAGTCCGCGATAGTGAAATATTTACGTTTCGTGAATATTTATTCAATAAACTGCTTTTGAAATATATTTCAATATATTTTACACAAAAAATATGAATAAATATAAATAAAAAAACTTTCAAAAACAAGCTTTTATTAAAATGCGCTGAAAAAATATTTTGGGGGTGTCACATTGTTCTGTGAGTAATAGATTCAAAAACTTGTCGCTAAAGAATTCATATTTGTATTCAAACTGAAAACATTGCGCGGCAAGCTTTTGAATCTGGTACTCTCAGAATAGCGTGACACCTCTGAAGAAACTATTTTTCCTTTGTAGTGGAACTTAATGAAATCTTGTCTTCAAAAAGTTTTTCTATTAATTTTTTATCAATTTTTTTATTATATTCGACAAAACAGTTATGATTTCTGACCCCAAAAATTCTTACATAGCAATTTCGAATAGAATCGAATCATAATTCACAAAACTCGTCCGGCATTTTGAAGCCGCCATTTTGAATTTTCTAATTTGGACAAGAAAAGCATGATTTACGACCCCAAATATCCATTTTGATTAGAATCACGCCATTAATTCCGCGGCCATTTTGGCCGCCATCTTGTTTTTTATATGAAAATGTCATAATGCATTGTCACCGGAATAATGAACACCTGCTCAATTCAAGTCGATTGGATAGACAGACAGAAATCGAACAAATAAAAGTTTGTAAAAAGCACTTTTTACATTTACTAGACTAGAAAATGAAACATTGTGTGAAATGTTCGTGCTTTATAAATAATTTATAATAATGATAATTATTGAAGTTATATAGAAAGCTTCTGTGCGAATGGAGAATATATATCACTTCGGAATAGATTAATTTTGGAAGATTGGTCAGTAAATGACAACCTTGCATTCTCCTAATTAAGTGTTCTGTTTTTTTTTTGGAAAAATGTGGTCGAGAAACTTACGAAAGAAAAAATTATCACTTCAGCAGTGGTTTCCTTCGTTCGAATGATTTTGATTAGGTGTTGAATGTCTAGAGTACACGTTTCGCAAGGAGCACTTCTTCCGTCTTATATCGAAGGAGGCTCTGGGAACAAAATAATTTTCCAATGTTTACATGTCAGAACTGTTGGTTTTCATCAATTGATAGGTGTGTTTGAAAGAGTTTTTCATTAGGAACGTCTAAATCTTTCTAGTCGGGCTATCAGTTCTTAATTTTTTCATTATGCCGATTCCTAATAGAACCATTTGTTACGTGTGTGACAGACCAAACAATTGTATGAGATTCATTGATTCCTGATACATTAGTTCAAACCACCCCTTTATATTGCATTTCCTTATTACGTAGAGTTGTTCGAAAAAAACCCATTTCTGTATCCGATGGAATATATGGGTATCAATAAAATCTGAACATTCAAAAGTATGTAGCCGACAAACCAGTCATTATTGGTCAGTTATCACTTCGACACATTGTGTGTGTGTGTGCTCTCTCTAATAATAACAAATAGCAGTACAATAGTCTGTGAGAAAAAATTATATTTGTGTTCAGTTTTCTCTTGATTAAACCTTACTTAATCTGTGCATCAGTTTAAAAAAAAAGCAGTCTGCAAAAGTCAGATTTGTACCAAAATAGTGCATTTTCATCACATTTCCGAACGAAAAACCAACAAAAATGGCAACAACAGATAGCTTCACCTGCACACAGTGAAAAATGCGAACATACCAATAAAGGAGGTACATAAATTGATTTTTTATTGTACTCCAGTGGAATTAGGCAAACATCTCCTAATCCATTGACAAGAATTATACCAATTAAATTCTACAAGGATGTCTGAGCTAATCAACTCGGTTTTCCAGTGCCCGCAAAATAGTGGATTTGAATGCAGCAAGAAAAAAACTGTTAACTATCATGTATGTGTGATATGTGTGTGTGTGTGTGTGATATGGCGTATTCCACCAAAGTTGTTTATACATAATTAAAAAAACATCTCTTTTCTACACGAGAATAAAATAACCTGTTGTCCTATCGAAATCATTGATCAGGAGGAAAATCTACACAATGTACCTAGAATCATCCATAGAGGAGCTTTATGATGACAACATCATGCACACTAATTACATCAAGAAATTGGAAGACGAAAAAGTTTGTGGAAGAAGCGCTGAAATTTGAACTACTGGAGAACAGAGACGTACAATTAAATCCCTGAAATGCGAACTCGAGCTACTAAAGATTCATCCACCATTTAAGCCTACAGCTACGACATCAGTTGACACCCAAACGGAGGAACAAAAAACTTTGATCACTGACCTCCCTCCCCAAATAAGGAAAAAGGCAGGAACTGAAGCACAAACTCAGACTGATAGAATTAAACTGCCAGAAAGAACTACCATCAGTGGAGTTAAACCTATGTCAACAGTTAGCATACAAACTAATGTTCTAAAAACAAGGACCACAAACTTCCTTTCCCCAATAACCCAAATTAAAGGCACTGAAGTTCAAGCGCAGACTGACAACAATGAAATGACAGAAATTGGGGCCTTCAGATGAAATAAATCCATTGAAAAAATTAAACTCAATGAAGTAGCAATAAAGGAAAATATTCTCGATACTAACTGCGGATCCACATCAAAAAACAAAATTATAAACGGAAATAAAAAACATACATGTCACAAGAAACACAAAAGAATACTCAAAAAACGTCCCACCCCTCATAAATTTAAAAATACATTTGAAAATAAATCTGTAAATAAATCAGTCAACCTATCAAATGACTTCAATGTGGAAGTAATTAGCAATAATCAAGAGTTGGCATTGGATCCAACCCAAAATGATCATGAAAATCCCGGCAAAATTGGAAACGCTGAAAATGACAATGACACATTCACATAAGCGGAGGAAATCAGCATTGCAGAAGCAAGTATAAACAAAGGAGGCAGTGGAATGCAGACTTCTCATCGATCGGAAGGAAGAACTGATGACTACACCAACTTTGACAAGACAAAAATATTAATTTTAGGTGGTGAATATGCAATTAACTTTTCTAGAGTACTAAATAGACGTATTAACGAAGATAAATATATCATAGAGGCAATTATAAAACCACATAGTGAACTCTCTGACTTGACACAAAATACATTCTTAGATGCTATAAGCTATGGCTCAGATGATTATGTGATAGTATTATTCAGCACTATAAACATAAACAATAATAACAGCCTGAATGCTGCTTTGAAACAACTATTACCAATGAGTGAAACCTCCGAAGTTTTGATACTTTCTGGTTGCAATGAACCGCTTGATCACATCACGTATAAAAGAATATTAAATGAAGTAACTAGATTCAAGACATATAATGTTAACTCATCTCTTGTACTACTCACCGATGATATGGAAAAAGGCTCCAAATTCGAGATAATCCAAAAGGTAAAAAAAAAATTATATCCAATTCAAAAAGACAAGTTGTTTAGAAAACAATCAAAGTGATAGGAGTAATGACTAATGAATCCAACCAGACTTGCTCCACTCATGCCCCCATTGCGGAAATCCCTTTTTTAGGGGATCGACAACCTTACCCAACTCATCTATAACTTCAAAGAATTGGCGTCAAAAATCATCTATGCTCTTATTAAATATTCAATCTATTCGCTATACAATGATGAACTCCTCGTATTCATTGAAAATCAGGAATTACCCGAATTAATTATAATAACAGAGCACTGGCTTGAAGAAAATGAACCCTATTATGTTCCTAACTACACTATAGCTTCGAAATATTGCAGAAAAACTTAAACAATGGTGGAACTCTGATATTATTAAATAATTAATTCGTAATGGAAAATATCACTAATTATAATAATTCAATTGTAGAGCATACTTTCGAGTTTTCCTTGGTATACAATAGGGCCAATAATCTATATATAATCTGCATGTATAGGACTCCAAACTCAGATTTGAATATATTCTTAAAAAAATTTGAATCTCTTCTTACACAATCACCCATCAACTCGAAATGAATTATAGATAGATAGATAGATAGTTCATTAACTACGTTATGTAAAAAAAATACATTTGTAGCAAGTCAAAACAATAATGTTTGAGCTATACAAACAGACGAACAACAAACATTTCAGATTTTTTTTTTTTTATGTTCTGGTTCCCACGAAAAGGGATATCCTGTAATGTTCAGAGAACATCGTGGGAACCTAGGGAAAGAAGGTGGGAGTTGGTGTTCTTCTTGAATTTCTGGAGGTTGTATGCCTCGGGGAACACCTCCCTAGGCAATGAGTTCCAAAGCCTCGCTGTTCGTTGGATGAACGAGTCTTTGGAAAGTGATGTTCTGCAGGTCTCCAAAGTGACCACGAAGGGGTGTGATGACTGAACTTGACGGGTTAGTCTCGAAGAGACTGCCAAAGCAGGAACGATTGTTGATATTTCAGAAGAGCATCGCCCATGAAAATATCTATAAAATAGAGACAAATCGCCAACTTTTCTACGGTGTTCCAGACAAGTGAGCGAGTTTGTAAGCGAGGCATCACCGACGAGACGAATTGCCCTTTTTTGGACAGAATCCAATAGCCTCAGGATATGTTAAGATGCCGCGCTCCAAATATGGGAACAGTATTCCAGGACAGGTCGGATCTGTGCCTTATAGATCATAAGCAGCTGAGTGGGGGTGAAATAGCTCTTGGCACGAAACAAAAAACCAAGTTTTTGGGATGCACTTTTGGCAATGGACCTCACGTGATTTTCCCAGGAAAGGTTATTGCTGATAGTAATACCAAGCATCGATATGGATGACTTCAGTGGTATGGTTACTCCTGACAAAGTTATGTTAGTCACAGTGAGATCGGCTTTTTTAGAGAAAAGACATGCTTGTGTTCTGTTTGCATTGAATTCTACCAAGTTATTAGATCCCCACTCGAGAATTGTTGCTGAGTCCATATTTATATTATTAACATTTCTTCTTCGTTCATTTAAAAAAAAATGTGAACAGTTCAAATAAATGATTAACAAAATAGGTTTATAACAAACATTTCATTAACAGTGGTGACACAAATGTATATGGAAGATACAAGCATGATGTAAATAATACAATTATTAAGTTAGAAGGCCACAATTAAAGTGATTCAGATTCAAACATGTGAGTTGGTGTGGCCAGACTCGTTGACACTATATTTTTGGTAAACCTCTTGAAACTACATATAGGTAGATCTTCAACAGTGGGTGGCAATATATTATAAATATTAACATTGAGTGTATTGATCGAGGATTTGTGTAGTTTCAGCCTGCGTGGTCTTGAAAGATTAGCACCTCTAGTGTTATGTTCATGAACCTGTGAATTGGTCAGATGTTCGTTTTTGTGGGTATGAATTTTCGATAGAGATTGATAGATGAAGATAGAAGGTATCGTCATTATGTTTAGTTTTTTGGAAAGGGGTCGGCAGGTATCTCTGAAATCTGCATTTGAAATTATTCTAATAGCTCGCTTTTGTAGTAAGAATATTTTCTCAGCACTGGGGCAGTTTCCCCAAAGTAAAGTTCCGTAGCTAGCATGGGAATGAAAAAAAGCACAATATGCTGATGAGAGTGTTCAAGCTGACAAAATTATTCAATTGCCTGAGTTAAAATAGATATTTGGAAAGTTTCGAGCCTAATTCTTCAATGTGATATGACCAATTCAGAGTATCGTCTAGGGTGATGCCCAGTAGTTTGACAGTTTCACCTTCAGCTATATTATTATTTGTAGAGAATGTGATAGTTTGAGTTTTATCTTTATTTAGTTTCAGAAGGTTAGCATTGAACCATTTCTCAGCCTGATTTACCACAGTTTTCCTTGTGCCAAGCAAGTTCTCACAGTTTTGGTTAATACACAGGAGAGTTGTATCATCGGCATAGATTACGCATTTATCTGGTAATAAGTGAAATAAGAAGTCGTTCATATAGATGATGAACAACAGAGCCCTGTGGTACACCAGAGCCCTGTGGTACACCAGATTCGATTGGCAAAAGATCCGAGGTTCTATTTTCGCCAAGATCAACGCATTGTTTACGATTGTTCAAGTAAGAGCTGAAGAGGGGAAGTGCAATTCCTCTGATTCCGTATTCATTCAGTTTCATTAGTAGATTGTGGTGAGAAACACAGTCAAACGCCTTGCTCAGATCGCACAATGTGGCTGAGCTATGCTGTTTTTGAACTATGCTCTTGACCACACGAACAACAGCTTGTATAGTGGAACAAGATTTTCTAAAACCATATTGATCCGTGTTAAGGAGATTGTTAACTTCAAATTAGAGATATTGTCTTTTTTTAAGAATAATTTAAAAAAATTTGCCAAATATAGGGACGATGGAGATAGGTCGATGATTTTCAAGGAGGTTCATATCGCCCTTTTTGAAAACTGGAATGACCTTACTAATTTTAAATTTATCTTATGCAAGCATTGAAAAGACATGTGAGTGGTTCGATCAAATAAGAACTCGTTTTTTTATTATTCTACTATTAAGGGTATAGACATCAAAACAATTGGAATTTTCCAACTCACTGATGGCATTGAAGACTTCAGAGGTGGTCAAAGGTTCAAAGAAGAAGGATCCTGCTGAAGAAGGTTTGAGACTAGCACCGAGTGATGATGGGCAAGCAATATCGTTATCAGAAGGAAGTTGTCTAATTATAGTTTCTGCTATAGTGGTAAAAAAGTATTAAATTCATGAGGTGTGATATCATCACAGGTTTTACGAGAGTTATTTTTTTTTCAGTTGATGAGTTTCCAGCTATCTCTGACTTTATTATCTGAGTCACTAATGAATTCATCATAAGCAGACCTTTTTGATTCCAAGATAGCTTTTTGATATTCATTGTTAACATATTTGAAAACTTGTTTATGATTAGGATCGTTAGTCACGTCATAGATTGTTCTCATGGAATGAACTGTGTCTCTCATTTTTCTTAAGTCATCGTTGAACCAGCCAACAAGGGTTCTGTTGGACTCACTGGGGACTTTTTTAAGGGGAAATAATTTATGGACTAGACTCACATATAGATTCAATAGAAAATCCACCATAACTTCAGAAGAGCTATTGTCGTTGGATATGCTCCAATTAACTTTTTGTAGCGATGTCTGGAGTTCGAGAATACCTGAGGATGTTATACTTCTTCTGAAGAGAGGGACATTTGTTACTTGCTTGTTATTATTTATATTTATAAATTGCGCATGGTGATCGGAGAGGCAGGGATCAACAACGCCAGACTCAAGTTTGTGAGTATATTGTCTATACAGCTCTTTGAACCATTTTCAACTCTGGTGAATTCTCTAATAGTAACCTCAAGTCCAAAAGAATTTGTTAGACAAATCAGATTAGTAAGATTCGAAGAAGGTCTCAAAAAGTTTATATTGAAATCTCCAAGTAATATTAGACGCGTATATTTTTGTGAAATAAAGATCAAAATTTCTTCAAGCTTACCCAAGGAAACAGAGCAATCTTCAATGCATGCTGATCTATAGACTGTGATAATGGCAGTTTGAAGATAGGGAGTTCGATGCCACATACTTCAATATCACGCTCAATACAAAATTTTTTGAGGGTGAGAGGTTTATGTTCGAATTACTACGAATAAATATGCCACACCACCATGCACATGCTTGGATCTGCAGAAGAATGATACCAGGTTATAGTTAGGTATGTTACATAGTTGCAAACATTGATCGTCCAACCAATGTTCCGTGAAACACAGAACACTAAACTTGTCATATTTGTCCAAGAACAGCGACAGTTTGTCCAATTTGTTGGATAGTTTCCGAATATTCAAGTGAAAAATACTCACTCCGTCGTAGTTTTTAATGTTGTCATTGCTTACATCATATTTCAGCTGATGTGGGTCTTTTTTTCCTGAGAAAAAACTTTTTTACATGGGCTTTCATGGGCCAGATGGATTCATCCCAAGCTTTGTTCAAGTTATCATAATTGATACAGACTGTAAATGACGAGTACATCTGGGGAAACATTGAATTAAGTTTCTCAACTTTGGCCTCCGGAAAGGTGCATTTTATATCACCTAGAAGTTCTTCAGTTATAGTAGATGGTTTTAGCTTGTAAACATGTAGCAAACATGTTTTCTCGATTGTTTCAGCAGAACAATTCTGCATTTTCCCTATAATTGGTCTGTTCCTGTTTTGATTAGATCCCCTATTTTTTAGGTAAGTGTTATTTTTGACATCTGCGCGTTGATTCAAAGCAATTATATTTTGGCATTTTATTCGGCTTTCCACGTCGTAGCCGGGGATCTCAATATTGATTTCTCGAATGAGCAATCCCCAGTTTCACTCACTCTGAAAAATCTGTTAACTTCTTTCAATCAGAATCTCTTCACACTCATCAACTGTCATAGACTATGTGTGTTCCAACCTTGATAGTAAAAGTATTGATTGCACAGTCATTCATGCAGGATTCTCTGACCATGAGGCAATCTACACCTCCTTCCTAATAAATGAGATCCCGAAGAAAAAGAGGCACAGGTTTGGCAGAATCTTCAGTAGAGTGAATTTTGACAAATTTAGGGAACTATCTTCTACAATAAACTGGGTGCCAGTTCTGAATTCCCCTGAACCCTTCAATGCATTTCACAAAACTCTTCTGCTTGCCCTTCAAAATTGTTTTTCTCTACAGAAAATAAAGGACAAAGGAAAAAATAAAAAACATGGATATCCCTAGGAATGAAAAAATCGGCTGCAAACCTTAGGTCATTGAGCATAATAAGAAAGCACACCACTAATGAGTGGTTTTTACTCTACTTCTATAATTACAGACGCACCTACAAAGTCGTAATAAAAGCTGCTGAGGAAAACTATACAAACACAGAATAAAGAATGCAAAAAGCAAAATGCGCGAAAACTGGGGGTCTATTCTCGAATGTCGACCAAAATTTGTCGAATTCGACATTTGTCGATGGAAATTGTCGCACAACTTGAAATTGTGGTATTCTCCATTGGTTCCGAAATCCAAGTCGTATGAGACAAAAATTGTCGAATGGCATGAGCTGGCAACACCAAATTAACGATCCTCGAATGTATTCTGTGCCTATGTGGTTTTGTTTGAGTTTGAATACGGTTAGAAGTTTCGCTTCACAGTTTTATACAAACAACATTTTTATTTAAATATTTCAAATATAAGTAACTTAATTTAACATGGTTGGTTGGTACTTATAAAAGTGTTTGATAACTCACATTTTCTCCAAGAGGTATTGAGGAAGCCCTATGACCCTGCTCCACAAATGGTTCCGGGGTATCAATCAACTCTCTAGCCAATTTCTTGTTTAATCTGAATGGTTTGATAAACTTTCTATCAGATAAGAGCCTGAACGAATTCCTATATATACCTTGTCTGTCTCGAGGCCGTTGATAGTTTTCTTAATTTTCAAAATTTTCAATCGCTATCAATGAAGCTGCCATTTTTGACCTATGAAATTGATAAAGAAAATCTGTCAAATATGTCATCTCGCATTCGACATGGAATTTTCGACTGCTCTAGACCACTCTTCATTTTGTCTATCGAAAATGTTCAAATGCGACATTTGATAATGAGAGATTGCGTTTTTCGTTCGACAATGTAGAAATCTCGCAAGCGACACAATATGTCACCGTTTGAGAATAGACCCCCTGGTCTATAATAAACAACCTAAGGGCCAAAAGTACTCATCTCCCCTCCCATAAGAACATTGAACCAAACAAACTCAATGAATTTCATTGTACAGTAGCTAAAAAGCTGACCCTAGACATAGTACCAATGACTGACCCCTGTAAGGGGTCACATTATCTCAAACATATATCATATTTCCGAATGTCGACCAAAATTTGTCGAATTCGACATTCGTCGATGGAAATTGTCGCACAGCTTGGAATTGTGGTATTCTCTATTGGTTCCGACATCCAAGTCGTATGAAACAAAAATTGTCGAATAGCATGAGCTGGCAACACCGAATTACCGATTCTCGAATGTGTTCTGTGCCTATGTGGTTTTGGTTTGAGTTTGAACACGGTTAGAAGTTTCGCTTCACAGTTTTATGCAAACATCATTTTGATTTGAATATTCCAAATATAAGTACCTCAATTTAACCAGGTTGGTAGGTACTTATGGAAGTGTTTGATAACTCACCTTTTCTTCAAGAGGTATTGGGGAAGCCCCATGTCCCTGTTCCACAAATGATTCCGGGATATCAATCAACTCTAGCCAGTTCCTTGGTTAATCTGAATGTTTTGATACACTTCCTATCAGATAGAAGCCAAAACGCATTCCTATGTATACCTTGTCTGTCTCGAGAGCGTTGATAGTTCTCTTGATTTTCTAAATTGTTAATCGCTATCAATAAAGCTGCCATTTCTAACCCATGAAACTGATGAAGAAAATATGTCAAATATGTCATCTTGCATTCGACATGAAATTGTCCACTCCTCTAGACCACTCAACAATTTGTTTATCGAAAAGTTTCGAATGCGACATTTGATAATAAGAGAATGAGTTTTTCGTCCAACATTCTAGAAATCTCGCATGCGACACAATATGTCACCGTTTGAGAATAGACCCCCTGATAGCTTTTACTTATATAACACTGAAATTGACGAACTCAAATCGATCTTTAACCAAATGAAAAATAAAAAATCTTGTGAGTTAGATGAAATATCGGTGAAAATATTACAAAATTTGCCAGATTGCATGTATTTCATTTCATTTAATTTCATTTATGACAGGTGAATTCCCTACTTGCTTCAAAACTGCTTTTATAATTCCACTGCATAAAGGTGGTCAACTCGAAGAACCCTCGAACTTTAGACCAATCGCACTAGTGTCAACCCTCTCGAAAATAGTTGAGAAGCTAGTTAAGAAAAGACTAGTATCATTCTTAAATCGACATAATATATTTTCGTCCTCTCAATTTGGGTTCCAATCTAATAAAAGCACCAATGATGCTATTTCCAACCTGTTGAAGGCAGTTCACACAGAATTGAATGCCGGTGAAGCTGTTGGAGCGGTGTTTTGTGATTTTTCCAAAGCATTCAATTGTGTAAATCACGGAATACTGCTCCAGAAGCTGGATTGCTATGGAATCAGAGGCGTAGCTTATAACTGGCTGAAATCGTATCTCTCTAACCAAATTCAGATGGTAAAATGTAATAATAAATTGTCGAACCCTTCAAATATTGATTATGGTGTTCTCCAGGGCTCGGTTGGGACCAATTATTTTTCTTATTTATTCAAATGATCTTGGTAATATCAACATTTCCGGAAAGTTCAACATGTTTGCAGACGACACCACAATAATGTGGCACGGAAAAAATGTTGAACTCTTGAAAGAAAATATCACTTCTGATTTGAAGAAAATCAAACGATGGTGTGACCCCAACTTGCTGTGCTTCAACATTGAGAAAACAAGCATACTAACCTTCAAATTCATCTTTGATAACCTAGCTTCAGGTAATCAGAGGGTAACTAGTCAACCCCACACCAAATTTCTAGGTTTATACCTAGATGACAAACTGAAATTTGAAGCGCACATAAAAACACTCAGTAAAACATTAACATCAGGCTGTTATGCTGTTCGAGTCATTACCAATGAACTTGTCCTCAATTCAGGCAGAATAGCGTACTTCTCACTGATTGAATCTCACATAAGATATGGCATCTCCTTCTGGGGTTCCTGCTCTAACCAGTTGATGAACTCAATATCTGTACTTTGAAAGAGAGCATTGAGGTACTTTTGTAAATGTCGTTCAAGGGTTCATTGTGAGCCTCTTTTTATTGAACATCGAATTTTAACGCTAACTTGTATATTTATTCTCGGAACAGTGTGCTTAATACATAAAACGAAATCAAAAGAGCCAAATAATAGAGCCTGTTATATTACCGGTCAACACAATAATATTAGTATACCCATACCAACATCATCCTTGACAAAAAATTGCCTTATATTCTAGAGTAGGAAGATTTATAACCACCTACCTGGCCTTCTCAAGAACACAGTAAATCTCGCACTATTTCGAAATTCAATTAAGAATATCTTTCTCGAAAAGGCATATTACAACCTACAGGAATTCCATAGTGACAACCTTAGTTAGATCATTATGTATGACTAGCACTGTACACCCATTTATTTTTAATTTTTTTATTATATTGTAATTCCTCTGGCTACTGAATATAGTTTATATAGCGTATAAATGTAATTTTTAATTGTTGAGTATTGTTAAAATTTCAACGTGTAGTATGACAATCAACTTATATAACATTTTACCATATTATGGAAGTGTTATTAGTTGTGTTTGTATATGTGATGTATATATTTGTATTTATGAGTAAGCATTAATAATTAATAATTGTTTAATTGTTTATGTCCCTTTCAGAAAGCTTTGTCAACAAGTAACCATCTTAGACAATAAAGTATATTTTGATTGATTGATTGAGTCCGGAGATCTATGCTGATATTGATGACAATATATCGGACTCCTCAAACCGTACATAATATCAAAAATTCAAGTAAATTAACCGATTTTTCCTCGAAATACAGGGTATTCATTGAAAAACCCGCATTTTTCTAAGAAACTTGGACTGTATCTTTTTACTCACCCTGTATACATGGAATTACTATACGACGTTCTCAACATTGAAGGATGTTGATATATATATGACATGCTCTCCCCTATCCGAACTAAAAAACGAGGGGTTAACGTACCCCTATTTTCGAACCACCCTGTATAAAAAAAAAATGTCAATTAACTTCGATCCAGATTAAGGGAGTTTATCCAGGCTAAATTGAATCTTCAATTTTCATCAGAGAACTCACACCGGTTGGTTTAAAATTAATCGAATTGGATTTTTTTTGTTCACCCTGTTATAGAGCACAAAACGAAGAAATATAATGGAAACGAGATCAACGTGACATTGTACATCGCTGAGGCATGATATTCCCAGAATATATAGGCATTTTGTCAATTATCGGAATTGTAAAAAATTCTGAGCAGAAAGCTTCACTTTTTATCTTTCACACCCTGCCATTTTCCATAAGGATGGTGCTGTCGATGGAAGTGGATATACATATTTCCTTCGAATCAATTTAATGGAAATATCATTACACAGTTAAAATTTTCTTCATTGAAGTCAATGTTGAAATACCGGGTGACAATGGGACTAGGGCCATGCCTATATCTCCTTCACTTATCAACCGATTTGAATGAAATTTTGTAAATATATATCAGAAAAAAATTTGGATTGACAAATATATGGAGACATAATGGCCAACTTCCGGTTTCGCAAAATAGGCACCAACTTAGATTTTTCAAATGGAACACCCTGTATGTTTGATGTTTTTCGAATTATTCGGCTCAAATTACATACGACAGTGTTGCTGGATTTTTATTTTACAATTGAAACAAATTATTTCTCATTTTTTTTTTCAGTCCAGGCCTTTATCAGTTAAAATCTATACCAATTTACATCATAACTCATAGTAATTTCATCGATAAGATCAATAACAAATCCTACAGCAGAAATTGAAATTTTATGAACGCATTTTTAAGGAAAAAATCGTTTTTTTCAAATGGTACCTACCGAGGGCCATCTTGCCATTCGATAGAAAATTCAATTACCAATTCAACAATATACATTATGTACCACTTTTTTTTTGTTCAAAACGTAGAGAGCCATCTAACAAAATGAAATCAATCTGAAAAAATTGGTAGGTAACATGACATCTATTCATGCCTTCAAACTTTACTTCAGAATGGTATCAATGAATTACCAGAAATAATCGACTTGACAATATGTAATGATCATAAACTCATCACAGAAGAGATAACTTGAATATAATCAAACTGTTTGAATAAATTCAACGACTGAAACAGTGAAACATTCAACGTACAAATTATTACTCACAATACCATTATCCTGTTTTCAATAGAAGAGTTTCACAACCATCGAAAAGTCATTTTATTTAATAGTGGCCAATGATATGTTCAAACGGTTGCCCGTTTTTCCTAACACATATCCTAGTTCTATTTATTGTACACCTCATCACATTTATCAGTTCGTGAGCAGGAATTTCCTGAAATGCGCGCTCAACTCTATCTCTCAAGTCCTCCAAAGAAGTTGGTCTCCTCAAGTATACTTTGGATTGAGGTGACCCCATGGATAAAAATCAATAGGGGCTAAATCGGGCGATCGGCTGGCCATCTGATTGGACCATTTGTTCCAATCCATCTCTGCCCATAGGTATCACTAATATATTGCCGAACAATATTAGCATTATGCGGTCCTGCACCATCTAGCTGGAAAAATATTTTTTTCCTGATGTTCTCAGGTAAATCAATGATATTATTTTGAATTTTGTTCTCTAAGAATTGTAGATATCTTTGGCCCGTCGAAGGCCCGTCGAAAAGAATTGGTCCAACGATTCTTATCCCTATGATTCCTACCCACATTCAATTTCCAATTCCCGCACTGGGGCAAATGGAGAAAAATTAACATATGCTAGAACATTAGTTTCCGCTTGTTCACTGACGATGAAGTGGATGTGGTTTTGATCAGCTGGTTCTTGCCTTAGCATCATTTCCAATTTCCTGAAATAGTTTCTCGATGGGTGCTGTCTCAACGGATAACGAACAGCGTATAGCATACTAGCATTCTCCGTATATCAATATCATATCGACTTGTTCGTTTCGAGAATAACGACTATTATTTTCCATTCAAAAAAAACTTGATAATTTTGTTTTCAATTGTAAAATACAAATTTGGCAACACTTTCGTATGTAATTTGAGCCGTAGAATCCAAAAAACATCAAACATACAGAGTGTTCCATTTGAAAAATCGAAGTTGGTGGCTATTCTGGCGAAACCGGAAATCGGTTTTTTTGTTTTCATATGTCTGTCGCTCCGAAATTGTGTCTCATATCTATGTACGAAATTTCATTCAAATCGGTTGATAAGTGAAGGAGATATAGGCATGGCCCTAGTCCCATTGTCACCCGGTATATCTGTGGTGTGTTTTTGTGATTGGTATAAGTTAATTAACCTTTGAATATATTCGAATAAAATACCAGAATATTTGTAGGGGCTTCTTGAACTGTTGATAGAAAGCAATGTATGACGGTAAACCGCGCTCCCTTTTATATGATAATTCAATTTGAATAAATATTTCCAATGAAATGAAACATTTAGCTGATTTTCAACGAACATTTTGTAGTTGATGTTTCACTGAACATTTTGAATTGACTATTTTTGAAAATGTTCCATTTCAATGAATAATGATTCACCAAGACTCATTCTCTATGGAAATGAAATATCAAAGATGTTCCAATTATTTTAAAAAGTATTTGGCGAGAATGAAAATGGGGATAGTTTCCAATACAAAAAAATTATTGCTTTAATGTCGTTGGAAAAATTAGAATAGTTTGAGTAGAAGAAACATTGTTGGTGTTGTGTTACTGGTGGATAGTTTTGATAATTCCACGATGAAACTCTAATGCAAACGTATGATTATTGTTATAATGTTATAAATTCTAATGTTATCATTTGACAAGCGTTCTACTTCTTCATTGTCAGTGGACTGTATCTCCTTATTTTCTACGTTTCCTAGCGACATTGGGAGCCTTGGAATGAGGGTCATGCCATGGAATGCGAGTTGTGTCGTATTGAGTGCAACATAATTAGCCTCCATCTTGAAACACTCTAGGGTTTCAATATGAAGTCACAATTGATTTGACAGAACGCAGATCTTGACAACTAGACGTTTCAGTTCGTGGCTGTTTTGATGGTAATAGAACGTATGATGCTATCAGTACGTTTATGAATTTGCAGAATTCTGCTCAGTGTCCATTCCATGGGTAGTAATCCATCTTCTTTAATAAGTACCAAACATCTGATTTCAAGCAGCTCAGATGTATTCTTTGTTCCATCGGGATCAGAAATGCTGGGGTATTTGTTGTGAAATCTGGAGAGTCGGTTTTCCTTGAGATCTTTTTTATTGGGCGAAGGTATAGTCGTCAAACTTTCTCCTATCAGGAAGTGTAGCTGGGTAAGGGGAGTTAAGTCATTAGGATCGGTTGACATAGGGTATGGTGGTTGGGAATTGAGACACGCCTCTATTTGACATAAAATAGTATTGAACTCTTCAAAGGTTAAGAAAGCGTTACCTATCATGCACTTAAAATGATATTTGGTTGATTTAACACCGGCTTCCCAAATACCACAAAAATTTGGAACATTAGAAGTAATGAAACCCACTGAACACCATCATTTGCTAGTTGCTCGGTAATGTGATCTTCAAGAGGAATCGAAAAAATAGTTTAATTTCGTTATTAGCACCAACAAATGTAGTACCGTTATCTGAATGAATTTCAACGCATTCACCCCTCCTGGACATGAAACGACGTGGACATGCCAAATATCAGATGTGAGGTCATTAATGTCCTCAAATGTATAGCCTTAGTGGTGAGATCAACAAAGAATGCCATATATGCTTGAGCAGTTTGGAAATTTCTACTCTTTCTATCACGTAGTTGAAATGGTCCCGCGCATCTCCAATTTATACTGTGCTAAAACTCGCGTACCTAAAGATTATTCACAACGGACTTATACGGGTGCGCCATATGCAGCTTCTGACGCATCGCAGAAACCATGAAGTTGTGTGGATACAGAATGGGCGGATGATGCTTGTCGAGGTATTTTTATTCTGTTGATATATTGCAATTTTTATTGGTAATCTGACCAAGTATGTGTGAATTACTGGGAAGTGATTCATCCCAAGACAACTTTAGATCTCAAAGCTCTTGAAGACTGATCTTTGACTTCATAGTAACGGGTGAGAGTGATCCAAGTGGATAAAAAATATGCGCAGTTAGTGATAAAATTTGACCTTTGGTAATTTTGAGTTTGCTTTGTGAAATATTGATGGAGTATTGTTAAGAATCATTCACTGGATTTCATGATGAGCCGAGGGTTTTACTTTGGTATTCTTGTCCAATATGTAACATGTTGAAATAACAATCAGAGAGAAGGTTTTTGGCATTTGAGATCCATGTTCATAATAGAAATCCATAGGAATGTTAGAGTTTTGTAATACTTTATTCAATGTACGTGAAAGTCATGTAAAATAATATCAGCAATTTGAGGAAATTTATTTTTATGACGATGTGCGATTCCTTGCAAAAATGCTTCAAATGCTAATCCGTAAGTTATATTTTTCAAGACATACACCTCGATACCACTTTCAGGTTTGAAACACCATACAAACTTTTGGAAATTACATTGTACCTCGTTTATCAAAACTTGACGGTACATTTTGGTTATATCGGCATTCAAAACATAATTATGTCATCGAAACCTCAACAAATTATTAATCAGATTATCTTGCATACTTGACCTACCATCATGTCGTTGGGAGAAACACCAGACGTTGTTTTTGCCGAGCCATCGAATACTACTCGAACTTTGCGGTAGAGTATTCATTGTATGCACACTGGTGTGGAAAGAAGCCCGTTTCATCGTTCTGACATTCAGCCAGTGTCATATGATCGAAGAAAATATACTCTTGAATGAAATTATGATACTGTCACTTCGAATCTGGATTTTTTTTCTAGTTTTCTTACAAAATTCAAATATCTATAGGTAGCCATGAATGAAAATTGGCCAAGAATGGAGACATGTTGTCTGAAAGATATGGAAACAATGAAACAACCTTTTTTCATTCCGACAAATAGTGTCTTTGAAGTATTTCTCACAATATTCGTTTTTTGCACGTTCTAAAACCTGCCGATCCACAGCCTTTTGTACGATTGTTACAACCTAAACAGTTTATGCATAGTGTAAACGTTTCGCGGTATTGAATATCTCCGTTGTTGTTGATTTATTGAAATCAGAGAATGAGTACAAATATATAAGTTCTGGAGCCTGATATTCAAAGTTGAGATAGAAAAATATTTCCTGTGAGTATAGTACTTTGGCGTAATAAGTCATAAGGGACCGTTTCAGCATTAGAACTTCCGACCCTAGAAACAAACGTTACACCATTATTACAAAGCCAAAAAATGTCCAAGGCTACGGGTTTTCCAAGATTCTCTACCACATTGAGTGATTGCAAGATATATGGAAAAAATTATACACTCATTGACTAATCTGAGACCGGGTGAACTGAATTGGGGGTGAACTGGGTTTGGATATGCAAAGTATTTCCAAACAATACTTTTGTTTTAATTATCAATTTGATCAAAATACATGCATCATGGTGTTTCCGACCAATAGAAGGTGATTTGCGCTGTTATACAGCAGTACCTTTAAGTTGGCAGAAAATAAAGTTCACATAAGGGTTTGATTTCTTTCTAATTGGAGTATATGTTATCGCGCACTACAATTTTGATAAGAAACTTCCACGGGATTTTTATAACTGAACATGATCAGTGAATTTTGATGCTAACAAACTCAGATGTCGAACTGTTTTTGTATCGATTTGTTGAAAATATGAACAGGATGTTCATAAAATCATATTGAGGATGTTTCCATTTTCAACATGTTTTTGTATCATTTGAAAAAATATAAAACTTCGTTTATCAACGAATTTTTCAATTCGTGAGGCGTATCACGAGTGAGTTTTGATCTATTCTTCATCACTACCAAAGGGCAGAAGCAACAAATTGTTAGTTTTGTACCGATTTACTAGGGTGGTTGGTACTATGGTTATTTTTGTAAGACATTTGGCAATTCCTGTACTTGAGAGAAGGTTATTCAATAATATACTATTTTTGTTTCCCAACTTGTATGAATCACAGCGTTATATATTTCTGAATAGGACATGAAAGTAAGAAGTTGTAGCTTCGGTGAACCCATATTAGTTTGGTTGAGAGTTGAGTCATCTGATGTGTTTTAATTCAGAGTCAATCAAAATTATTCTTTTCGAAACTGTTTCAACGTCCAACGTAATATTTCTAGACCCTGATATGTATTACTCGAAGATATGATCTTTTAGAGAGCGCACACAGCTCCAAAATATACCTATTGACATGTATACCTCCGAAGACTGCTAATTCGAACACATAAATTTAGCCACAATACTTACAAACTACCAGCGAATCCTGCAGCTTTGTTTTCAATGACAGTTGATTCTGGAGGTTTGCACATGATTATCAATTCTTGATCGGATTGCATCACAACACCAGGAAATTGAGGAAACCATACTCTTACATGTACAAAACCCTGAAATGAGAATATTTGATGGAATTTTCACAGATTAGATCGTTGCTCGAATTATACCAAAATCAGACTTATAATGAGTTTTGAATGGAACTTCTAGTTCTGAATTAATCGCTATTTCCCATTTTTCACAACCAACCAGATGTGTTTGAAGGATCTCACGGAACACAAGTTTTTTCTTACACCGTAATGAATACTTCGATTTGTCCCAGAATGATGGATGATAGAAACGTGTATAGGTACTAGACAACCGAATAAAAAATATCTTTTTTTATACTCCTTCAGAAAACTAAAGTGGGTCAAAAAATATCAAATATGTGAATTATTCGGATGGGTTTCATTATGAAAGATATATGATTGGAATTATTCATGTAGCAGGTTGAGAAAACCAGCTGAATTTTTCATCCAGTAATGCAGCAGATATTTTATGCGGGATTGATATCGCAAGAAATGCGGAGTGCATGTTTGTTCACTTTTACAATTTCAATCCAAATATAGGAAATGGTCAGGGTGAAGCAATGATAATTCCCATTTTCGGATATTTTTGAGCCCTGTGATTTTGCAGAACTAAATGGCGACGAAGTTCAGGTAGTTGAGTTGAATGAATTCAAAACCAGATAATTCTGTCGAAAACAAAGTTATCCATTTAGGGAAATAATTGATGATCATGTGAAGTATTTTCATATCCATTAACGTCAATACGATATGCCACGAAGTCACTTTCTCTAACTAGATTAATTTAATATCAATCATTTATTACTAAAAGTGTAACCTGTCTGGTCTCCTCAATTGACTTCGAGTTCTCAAAACACGAGCAGTCTTATTTCGATTCATTTCACAGTCATTGTCAATATTGGACAATGAAGTGTGTGTCTATTGATGAAGATCGTGGTATTACAGATACATTTTGGGCAACATTTTGCCTGAAAGCACTTCCATATTTTTTCAATTGATCAGTATGTCTTTTCCATGTGATACCGCCATCTACTTCTACAATATAGGAGTGAGTATCCAAAATGAGATCCATGTCTCTTACACCATCATTATGTGCATTGAAAATAGCCTTTTTCATTATTTTCACACTAGACTCAGCTAAACCATTTATCTCTGGGTGATAAGATGCGCCAGTTGAATGTTAATTTCCGAACTGATCTAAAAAAGATTTAAATTCCCCTGAACAAAAAGTTGGTGCGTTATCAGAACATAATTTTTTGGGTAATCCGAGTCGTGCAAACAATTTACGAAGAATTTCAATTGTGGTATATGTTGTTACGTTTCCAACCTCAAAACATTATCTCCACTTCCAAGTTGCATCTTCAGCTACTAAAAAATATTTGTTCAAACATGGCCCAGAAAAATCTACATGGAGACGAATCCATGCTCTTTTAGGCCGATCCCAAAAAATTAGTGGGGCTTTGGGCGAATTACTGGCATAAACCGCACACGTGTCGCAAGAATTTGCCAAGTTTTCAATTTGGTTGTCGATATTTGGCCACCAAAAATAAGACTTGGCTAAAGACTTCATTTTTGTTATGCCCATATGACTAGAATGAAGTTCTTGTGAAATACTCTGATGAAATTTCACTAGTACAATCAATCGATATCCCCATATTGATCAAACGATCCCAAAAAACCTTACAACGCACTGCTCATTATCATTTCTTTTTGTGTGACAGAGTGTTGAAATGTGAGTTCTGTGCTGTATTTCCGTGTTCTATTTAGGAGAATAATTGATAATAATGTGGAGTATTTTCATAATAATTAACGTCAATACGATATGTCGCTAGATCTATATCAGTTATGATATACAGAGAGAAAAACAACAAGCGATAGTTTGGGACCATTGATCGCGCGAATAGATTTGTCTCCATTCCGATGATTTTCACATATATTTGATCATCCAATACATCTTCGAATTGATGGTAAAACTAACAGCATTCTCATTTCTGTCCGATCTTATTGTTCGGTGTGCATAAGGACTGAGGCCAGTAAGCCTCAAGTCCCATCTATACATCGTTACCATTATCATGAATCCATATTCTCAAACACAGAGTGGTACTGAGTATTTGATAGTGGCTGTTCGCTACATCAGTAAATGGGCAAAACCTGTCCCGAAATCTAGTGCCACATGGTGCAGTGAATTCTTTGCGTGAAGAAATAGTTGGGGTTTCAGAAGCACGTAATTATTCCTAGCGCTCTATATCCTGATATATTTATATAATTACATTGACCTACCGTTTTCTGCAGCCCACCACCAGCATGCAAACATTGTCCAACGGAGTGCCAAAGAAATTGAAGAATATATTTGAACTCTTCACCTAAATTGGAAAAAAGTGCTGTGGGGATTTCATATTCCGAAGATTTCTATTCAACCACTGGACGTGATAAAACTCTTTGACGAACATGACTCCCAGTCAACTTTTACCCAGTAATGGCCAGAAAATCACGGGTCTCTTTGACAACCTCCCAACTGAAGTCACAACGGCTTAGTCCAAGCTGAAATTCAACCCGTTCCGAGAGATTACTGGTAGTCAAGCCTATTGGTTACTTCTAACGGAGCCTCTGGGATACTTGGCGACCCCTCAAAATAACCAGTTCTACATATACAAAGGGTGCTCTACAGATCACCCGTGAGTTGAAAATAAACAAACTTGGTGAAAAATGAAACATAAAATTCTGGAAAACTTCCAGAAGAAGAAAAATCAGCCACACTAATGGCAACAATTACCGATAAGATTCCGATATCATCACAGTCGGAAAAAAAATCTTCAGCAGAACTAGGGAGAAGATTGGATCAAAACCAATCTAACAAACTCTCTACATCCGGAAGCAGAAATTAGCAAGACAGTGAAAACTACTGAACCTTCATTAGATTTTGATCTGCAACACGTTGCTTCAGGTGAAAACCGCTCACATCTGAGTAACAGGAAAAAGCTCTCAAGCCAACCTGCAGCACAGTGCAGAGTCTTCGCATAGCCCTACTTGAGGAATCCTGTGAAGTAATATATATATATATATATATATATATATATATATATATATATATATATATAAATATATATATATGAAATCATTTGCTGAATTAAAGATATTGAAACACTGTTATGAAAAAATAATTGAAATGCAGGTAGGTTTTTGCGCAACTAAACACATTACAAACATGTCACATGTCCATGAAATTCAACTTCACCTGAGAACGAGTGGCGATTTCGATTAACCAGGAAGCTGGGAACCAATATTCCAGTTACCAAAACCATGGTGAAACCTCAATCAACCATAACTGCGTCGAGTTGGCTTGAACTCATCGCATCGGATTATTGCACCCCTATTTTAGTGCAACTGATAACCAAAACTCTAAACAATGAAATACCCACATAATGTTTGGGCATATCAATATCAGAGGATATAGATTGCTTTCCAATGCTAGATTGTCTCGAATGTTTCCTGCTAACTCTAGAGAGCAGCGAATCATCAAACTGGTGGAATGAATTACGTGTCCATACAGTTGAACAGAAGACGCCATGGAAGCTTTCTCATTCCCTGACAATATTACATGATGTGACTAGCAATTCAATGAAGCCGTTTCCATTGCATCAGCTATTTTCTGTGATTCCTTGTGCCATAGCTTATGAGTGTCTTTTATAGCTATTTTATTTTATAGAAGCACGGAGTATTTCCTAACTGAACACTTGAAGAAACTACTGATAAGTTGTTCGCCATGATCACATATAATATGTTGAGGAGTTATACTCGGAGCCGTAGCAATACTGGGAGGGTATATAAAAGGATATTTGGATAACCAGTCACTTACGACCAAAATTTTAAATCTAGCGGAACGCTTGGAAGCAGACCCATTGATTCAATCGCATTAACTTACTATATTCTCCGATTCTATCAGTTCAAATTTGAGTTGATTGGGTGCTCTGATAAAAACAAATTGTTTGCAGATTTTCTCGTATCTTAGTTTCAGATGTGAATCGTGAGTGGAAAAGATAATTCTAATTTACTATCGATCAAAAATGTTTGAGAATTTTGTATGGGATTAATTTTGGAGGCAACCTCCTCTCCTCACCCAATTTGAGTATTTTTCTGGAACTAATCAAATGAATATAAACTCAATTGACCGATATCTAAACCAATAGTTCCTTTGGGATTCTCAATAGCAGAAGTCTATGCTTGCTTTGAGCATCGTTCGAGAAACCAAAAGACGGGCTGTTAGGATGGAATAATGCTCTTTCAGAAATTGCAAATGCTGCTGTTTTTCCATTTTGTCGTTCAACTTTCCCGCGTATCATCTTCAAAATCAGTCTTCATCTGGAAACACATTCAGAAGTCACTACCCAATATACAGAATAACTTAGAGACGGTACTAACAAAAATTATATAATCTCACATTGATGAACACGAATAGAAATTTCGAATAATATTTTCAAAATATGTTTTAACTGTAAGCCTAGGGTTGGCTTGGATGGAAGGGACGGAGAAAATAAACTAGATGTTATTGGATTTGCACTTCCTAATCATAAGTGAGTAAGTATAAGTTCAAAAATCCGGAAAGACCGTGGAATTGATACAAAACATCTCCAGATTATTGATGGCATCAGCAGGAGTGACTTTGAGACAACAGAAAAATAAATATGGAATATTCGAAGTGTTCAATAATGGAAAGTGAATTTGATGCTGAATCACTAGAACTAACCAAAAAGTTGAGTATGGGGACAAAATTAATATTCTTCAAAGCAGATATTCACATTCTGTTAACTGATGCTCACTTATACGTTGACATCCATATGGAAAAATACCTTCGGCTTTTAGCATAAAAGTACCTTTGAACCGAGTAAGATAGAGACATAAGTAGTTTTGAGGATTTTAAGCGACTTGAATTCCGTGTGGTATGTTTGTCTGCCCTTACTATGACTTTGATTTTCCGTTACTTTTATAGTGTATATCCATCGATATAAGTAGATATAGCTGCAACAGTTCGGGGCCACTTTTTCACTTTTCTAAAAAAGTACCCAGAATCTGGGGAAATTTCCTCTGACCCCGATGGAAACTCCCATAAGAGCCTGTGTATTAGGGAGAGAGGGAGATAGTGATTTTCCCCGATTTTTCCCCAGATCTGGGAAAATTTTCAAAAAGTGCCAAGGTCCAACGTGGTCATTTTGCGACCTCAAATCAGATCCTTGGGGAACACCCATTTTTACGTGCTCGGTTTAGATTCGATTTTTCCAATCTAGGTATTTTAGGGTTGTGGATTTCTACCTTTTGGATTTTTACCTTTTCCACATAGAGGATTGACTTTTTCCCCAGATCTAGGGAATTTTTCACGTAGGTTGTGTTTAGATTAGTCGTTTCAGTTGGATTTTTAGGGTTGACCTGATGGATTTGGATTGATTTTTTCCCCAGATCTAGGGAATTTTTTCGTAGATTGGTTTAGATTAGTCGTTTTAGGTGGATTTTAGGGTTACCTGATGTATTTCTCATGGATGATTGACTTTTTTCCCCAGATCTAGGGAATTTTTCATGTAGGTTGTGTTTAGATTAGTCGTTTCAGATGGATTTTTAGGGTTAACCTGATGGATTTCTCATGGGATAAGTGATTTTTTCCCTAGATTTAGGGATTTTTTCCTAGATTTTCTGAATTTTTATGGTTAATCTCATGGATTTCTCATGGATGATTGACTTTTTCCCCAGATCTAGGGAATTTTTCATGTAGGTTGAGACATGTATATGGATGCATATAAGATTTTTGTATGTTGTTTGTGAAGTCTATGATGTGAATTTAGATGAAGGTTCTTCGTTTACGGCTGTTTGATGGATGTTGTAAATCTAAGTGGGTTTGATGTTTTTTATTAACCCAACCTAACCAAACTCTGCTAACATTGTTATTATATGAGTATTAGTTCCTTCTGCAAACATTCAAGTGACGTATATTTTTTAAATTAACCCAACCTAACCAAACTCTGCTAACATTGTTATTATATGAGTGTTAGTTCCTTCTGCAAGCATTCAAGTGACGTATATTTTTTTAAATTAACCTAACCTAACCAAACTCTGCTAACATTGTTGTTATATGAGTGTTTGCTCCTTCTGCAAGCATCGAAAAACGACTAACATGCGTTGAAAACGTCTATACTCACATAGAAAAAAACGTTGAAAACGTCTAAAATGTCTTAAAAAACGTTGAAACATGTAGGTGGACACACCTTTTCTTTGTTATTGAACCAACCTCAACCACTTTCACAAACACTATACTATGTAGGAGGTGAAGAAATAAAACATTTTTTGTATACATATTTTATTGAAATATAAAAAAAATATAATAATATATAGTAATAGTAAATAATAATATATAATAAAATCCGGGAATATGAGATGTTCTTGAACTCTGCTCCTCCACTGCCGCAACCCTCAGCGAAATCAATCGATGTCCATCAACTCTTGATCATGGATGGAGTAATGTCCCCAAGGTAGCGTCAGGTGTGATCCAGGACACAAGAATCTCTTATCGTCCTCTCCACTCAGAGCGATTTTTTCTTGTTCCATAGAAAACACCTGATGTTTTTCGCTTCTGATCAATCGTTGTTGAACGTATTTTTTGGTTGAATTTTCCAAGCATTCCTCAAAATCTTCGAATGTGATCGCACTATCTACAACGGCTTTCTTCACACCCTTAGCTTTCTTTGTGGTTCCATAATTTGACAGAATTTGAAGAATTTCATCTTTTCCATATCCTTCTTTATCTAAATTGTCTTCAAGTTTTTCAATTTTGTCTAAGGGTGTGAAAACCTTGTTGCATATAATTTTGATCTGAGGCCAATGAAATCGGTCATAAGATTGCCGTTATTTTCGTCCTTCATTATCCCTAGAACTTTTTTGTTAACTAAAGGTATGTTAAACCTATTGTTCTCAGGATAATCGCTGGTATCGAAAATGTAACGACAATCCTCACGAATTATTTTGTAAACATCGGGAACCTGAATATCATAAATTAGCGAATCAGTGTCTGTGTATAGAACGGAGCACTTATCTCCAAATCTTTTCTGCATATAATCATAGTGGAAATCATAAATTTTAGTTTTGGATATTTCAAGGATACTAAAGCCTACATATATTGGTTTGTTGAAGTAAATTTCAGTCTTATTCAACTCTATTGCCGTGAGATTTTCATTGAATATTGTGACCGACTTGAATTCTGGTTTGGAGATATAGGATTCCGCACCATAACGACCCTCCCACTTAGTTATCAGTTTCACAATGCTATGTTTTCGTATATTTTCAACGGTTTTGCCGTAAACAGCATTATTCATAAGCTTAAAGAGATTTTTTTCGAAATTATTTTTAGCATTTTTACGTAAATTGTATTCAAATCAATGTAGGGCTTGAGCCAAGAAGACTGCTCGAATTGAAGGACTCTATGAATTTTTTTGAGAATAAGACCGTTAGACAAAGCCTGGTTTTAGGTTAACGTAATGAATGATATATTTTTTCTTAGGAAAAAGAGTTGCCATAAGTTTAGTAGGTTCATACGAAGACGATGATGGATTCCCTGTTTTTGGATTTATATGCTCAGGGCAGAAAGGAATATCTTGGTGTTGGTCATGAAGATATTGGGGATAATCCAGATCGACTTCCAGAATATAGCCTGTATCGGAGTCATAGGGTATAGAGGTGACATCAATGTTGGAATCGACCCACTCGAAACCTCCATAAGGTAGAGGCTGAGACATCGCCCAACCGTACTGGTTATTTATATCAAAGTACATCAAATAACTGTCCGGTTTTGATGAATCATATGATGGTAGATATTTATTGTTGGCTTGAGCACGTCTCTTTGAGCAAATTTGACTGAGCCCACCTCAGATCCCTTTTCCACAAACAAAAGCATATCGACATCCGTAAGGAGTTCAAGCTCCTGTTTGGTATTATACAGCATACACTGCCAGGTATAACCTGGTAGTGTATATGAGTGGGCAGGATCCAACCCGTATGTACTATGGCTACTATCTCGAAATTGTTCAAAGACATCACATAACAAAAGAATATCGGTTTTCATGTACAAGTCTACATATTCACCCAACGTTGTAAAGTTGAATGCACTCCACACGTTTTGAGCTCTTTCGTATAGTTTTCGCGAGCATGGTTTTTCGGTTAGTGTATTATAAAAATGTTTGATAGAAGGGAGAGTCTTTTCATTGAATTTATCAAAGGAATCAAAATAATCGTAAGGCATAACACCTTTTTTCGTTAGTAAATCGATTTTTTCATTAGAGACCTCTGGAAATTGTGCTCTTAAATTTGGAAATTCTGGTAGATATGATGCTAATTTATCTAGAGAGGAATTTAGAAAACGGAAAGAATCGATAAATCTTAAATGAAAGTTTGTTCCTTCGATATGTTTGGTAAATGAAATATATTTTTCTTTCGTTATTGGAAGCAAATCAATTTTTCCTTTGATTGTGGTGGCTATTTTTTCAATAATAAAATGACTATCATAGCCGCTGAGATTATGGAAAACAATGGGGATCATTTTGCTATCATTCAGATTGATATTGCAAGATTCGTGAGCAGCACCGCGGTAATTAGAATTATTATTATTATTATTTGTTGGAGAAAGATGAAAATGGTCTCTAACTTTTTTATCGCCTAGAGAAAACGGTTTTCCACAGATATGACAATGAGTTGCTTGTTGGAATGCAGTTTCCTCTCCAACTGTCATATTCAAATTATAGACACAATTATGAATAGTTTCAATTTCTTCCGTTAATTCCAAAAGTTGGTTTGCGAACCATTCCATCGAATTCTCCCCTCTATACGAACGGTAAAAAGAAAGGGTGCTGTCGTAAGAACATTTAAGATAGTAGCCAATAGTAGCCGGGGTATGCAGTTGATATTTTGCTCCTTCTTGAATTTTAGTTAGAATACTTTCTATGTCGGCATATACAATAAATGGCACTTTTTCTTTGAATTTATAGTCTTTAAATTTGAGAATAGATTTTTCACCGGTTGGCATTTTTAATTTTACAATCGTTCAGTTTTATACATAATTCAGTATGATTTTGCAATTTTTCCTGTGATCTGAAATAATGAAGGCATCTATCACAAATGAATTTTTTCCCATCTTCTTTACTGAGCTGTTTGGAAAGGAGCCTGGATAGATCCTTGATCCAACAATAATGATAACGAATCGGTTTGTCATCAGAATATTGGTTTTGAATGAGAAGAAGGTTCACATGTTTATCTCTTTTTGTGATGTCAAGAAGGAAGGAAGGACGGAGAAAGATTTACCTAATTTTTTCAATGTATAAACGTTAACCGAAATGTTATTTTGTTTTTCGAAATTGGGAATTTGATGTATGGTCATAGGGAACTGTATCCCTTTGAGCTTCAGAACTTCGGAATAATGGGGATATGATGATTGTCTATCTGGATGATGTCCGTGTGGTACAGGAAACAAGGCCGAAACAATTGACCAAGCAAAGCAGGCTAAGTCATCATTCATTACGTTAATACAGGCTTCTTTTCGCTTAATTTCGGCCGGAAGTTCAATATATGATGATCCAATTTGTGGTGAGAATTTATTAATGTTTACCCCCAAGTTGACAATTTTTTGAAGTGCCCACCCGCTTTCTTTTCCACAGAATTTTTCAAGTTCAATCATTATGGGTTTCATCACATTACATCAAACCTAAATCCAAGTAGTCATGAAATATAGGAGAATTGGCAGTGGTGAAGTATTTATACTCGGTTTGAATTTTGTCAGCCTTGGCGAATACAAATTGCCCGCAGAATACAAAATTTACCTTTATTGAATCAAAATTCTTTAGAACGTTATGGATTCTTCGTTTGAATAGAGATTTACAATCGGAAAAGAAATGCTTAGTATCTTTATGGAAAAGATTGGAGATTGTGCCTGTTCGTATACGAGAACCGAACGCTGATTCACAGTCATTCCAATGGACCCGATGTTTAGCTGTCACATTCGAGTGTTTGAGTCCTGCTTCTTTTTTCTGCTCGTATTTTATTTGAATTCGCAGGGTTTTGACATTCCTTAGGGTTGCCAGCAGATGTTGTTTCTCAGCCAAACTCGTTGCCATTTTAATGGACTTATTGATCCTTCTGTATGCTTTTGTGCACTCTCGTAACCCGTTGAGGGCGGTTTTCCCATTATATTTGATGGTTATCAACCCCAATAATGAGGTGATAAATGTCAGCACATCAGCAAAGTTCATCATTTTTGAACACCTGCAACAAGAATGAGGTAATTAGTCAATGTAATTTTCACCTAAACAATATGTGAATCGCTAACTATCTCGTGGAAAAAAAAACGAACCTTGAATTTGCTAGAGGAGCACCGAAAAAACACGTCTGACCTCTATGAAGACTCGATGAAGACTGATGAAATCAGACAGAGTGAAGACTTAAGTTATGAAAACAATTTGGTTGGGAGAAGACTGAATGACAAAGTGTCACGTGATCAGTTGAAAATGACAGAGCTAAGAAAAAACTCACCTGGAGGAGCACCGAAAAAACACGTCTGACCTCTGTGAAGACTGGAACATGAATGACGAAATCAGACAGTGCAAAGACTTAAGTTCTAAAAACAATTTGGTTGGGAGAGAGACTGAATGACAAAAGTGTCACGTGATCAGTTTTGAAAATGACAGAGTCTAAGAAAAACTCACCTAGAGGAGCACCGAAAAAACACGTCTGACCTCTGTGAAGACTGGAACATGAATGACGAAATCAGACAGTGCAAAGACTTAAGTTCTAAAAACAATTTGGTTGGGAGAGAGACTGAATGACAGAAGTGTCTGACCTCTCTGACAACTGAATCATGAATGACAAAATCAGACAGTGCAAAGACTTAAGTTCTAAAAAATAATTTGGTTGGAAGGAGGACTGAATGACAGAAGTGTCACGTGACCAGTTGAAAATGACAGAGGCTAAGAAAAAAACCTGAAGACTGGACGCTATCAGTTTAAAAAAACACTCACCTTTGAAATTCTGGAGGAACTCTCTAGAAGACTTGGACACAAAAAAAGTAGCAGAGCTGCTCTAGAGACACACGTCTTGTCTGTTCAGCGGTCGGAACAGAAATGAATCAACAGCAAACAGTACCTATACTTAGTAACTTTTTCTGAGAATGAATCGGTAGAGCGTAAGACAGAACGACACAGCGCCACCTGGTGAGTAATTCAAGAACTAAGTTCAGCGATGACGTCATCGAGTTATATAGATTTCAGCTGAGGTTCGAGGTGGGGTGGTGGTCTTCATGTTGGTGTATGAGGGTTTTGGTTGTGTTTGTTGGACAACAGATGTGTTGGTTGGTGTGTTGAGCAACTTGAACGTGTTGGTTGTGTTGTGTTGGACAACTTGAACGTGTTGGTTGTGTTGTGTTGGACAACTAGAACATGTTGGTTGTGTTGTGTTGGATAACTTGAACGTGTTGGTTGTGTTGTGTTGGACAACTAGAACATGTTGGTTGTGTTGGGCAGCTAGAACATGTTAATAAATATGATTGATGTGACAGCGAGTAGAAATGAATGAGTTTGGCAAATGGAAAAAAGCTTGAGAAATTTCACTACCTACTATCATAGAAAAAATAGCCAAAATCAACTAAGAAACGTCTGAGATATATCACAATATTAAAATTTTACCAATACCAATAACAAAAATATCAAGTCTAATAAGTCTGAAAATATCGTACTTTGAACTCACTACGGCAACGCTGTAAATACCTTGACGACGAGAATAATTATAAGCTATCAGCAGATTCCATGCAGGTTCGAACTTGTGTAGCGCGGGGATTCCCAGCTGTTCGACTTCGATCTATTATAACTTTCAGATATATTTCATATTCCATTTGTTTTAATACCTTGGATTACCGTGATCGATTCAAATTCGTTTGAGTACATATGGGAAAAGATAATTTCAACGATTGTTCATGGATTGAATGAATAGTTCAAGTTCCAGAGTGTTGTGTTCATTTTCAGTGTTGATTGAATTGAATATTATTCACAAGTACCTATGTTTCGAATGAAAATGAATGGAATTCGTTTGGGAAGGATAATTTCTGTGCATTTTCGCGGGCTGAATACATGAGCGTTCAGGCATTATTATTAAATTGAATATGGTTTTTCGGGTGGATAAGAGCAAATTTTGTATGAAAATGTATCAACTTCCAGTGTTATAGAATGGATGTTTTTGTGTTGGAAAATTACCGTGTACTTCATTCAGTGATGGAATAATTTGTACTTTATTTCATATAGACTGAGAGTCGATTTTCTGCTGTAGACTATGAATTACTCGTTTTTCCTAGAAAATATGTGTTATGGGTTGAATGCATGTTCTTATTGTATTCGTGGATTTATTCAATAGTTTAGTGCTCTTTTGGATATTTTATAGTTCAGTTTCAGACTTCCACAGTGTCCAAGTATGGATTTTTTCGCTGCGGAAGGTGAATTGATAATTTTTGCGAGAAAGTGTGATGTATTATAGGTTAGATTTTAATATTTTCGTGGTTTTTAATCGATTGTGTGCGTGTTGGTTATTTTCATACAGTATGTGTCTATTCTGGGTTGAATGATGTTTTTCAACGTTTGAGGTACTCCATTAGTGTGTGTGCATGCAACGATTTTCAGACTTCCACGGTGTCCAAGAGTGGATTTTTCGCTGCAGAGGATGACTTATTGTTTTTTCTTTGAAAATATGAATGTATGATGAATCGGATGGATGTTTGCTAGGTCAGATGCATGTTTTTCAACGTTTCAGAAGCTTTTTCGACACATAAAAGTGTAATTTATTATATAAAGAAGATGATTTCGGAGGACGGTGCGCCATCTGTTGGGCAATAGATGAAAGTTAGTAGTATGCTAAGGGGATACGGACAGTTAGTGAGCCGATCCCATAATTTTCGGATGCACCGGCGTGTCGAACCGGCAAGTCGGAAGGTCGGAGTTTTTACCTGGGCTCTGTCAAGGATGGTTTGTTGAAGGGGTCTTCAGGTATAGCGATGTAAAAAAAAAAATGGCTGCCGTTATAGAAAAAAATTAAAGGTGAAAAATCGTTAGGAGAAAAAAAAACATGGCTGCCTAGATGAATAAAAAATGACAGCCATATTGAAAAATGGATACTTCGAGAAAAAAACCATGGTCGCCAAACTATTTCTTGACAAATACTTAAGAAAAAAAAAATTTTCTAGGATCAGGACCCCCCGCTGCCTGAGCTCAGATGGAATAAAGCTCGTATCCCCTTAGCATTACAAATAACTTTCATCTATGCAACAGTTTTGGCGCACCTTCCTCCGAAATCATCTTCTTTATATAAAAAATTTTTCCATGTGTCGAAAAAGCTTCGAAACGTTAAAAAACATGCACCCTGACCTAGCAAACTATCCGATTCAGGGGCCATTCATATTTTTTTAAGAAAAACAATAACTCGTCCTTTGCGGCGAAAAAATCCGCTCTTGGACCCGTGGAAGTCGAAAATCGTTTCATGCACACACCCCCTAATGGAATATCTCCAAACGTTGAAAAAACATTCAACCCAGCATAGACTCACACTGTATTAAAAAAATATCCAAGCATACATTAAAATCTTTTAAAAAAAAAACCGAAAAGGTAAAAAATCCCAAACCTATAACACCACACTTTCCCCACAAATGTGCAATTCATTCCGCAGCAAAAAAAAATCCTACTTAAAATTTTCAAAAAAGCACTAAACTATTAAAGAAATCCACGAATACAATAAGAACATTCATTCAACCCATAACACATATTTTCTAGGAAAATTCATAGTCTACAGCAGAAAATCGACTCTCATTCTATATGAAATAAAGTACAAGGTAATCGTTCCAACACCGAATAAAAATACTCCAAACATTTTTTCCCAACACAAAAACATCCATTCTATAACACTGGAAGTTGATACATTTTCATACAAAATTTGCTCTTAGCCACCCGAAAAACCATAATCAATTTAATAATAATGCCTGAACGCTCATGTATTCAACCAACGAAAATGCACAGAAATTATCCTTCCCAAACGAATTCCATTCATTTTTATTCGAAATATAGGTACTTGTAAATAATATTCAATTCAATCAACACTGAAAATGAACACGACACTCTGGAACTTGAACTATTCATTCAATCCATAAACAATCGCTGAAATTATCTTTTCCCATATGTACTCAAACGAATTTGAATCGATCACGGTAATCCAAGGTATTAAAACAAATGGAATATGTAATACTTTATGATAAATCGAAGTCGAACAGCTGGGAATCCCCGCGCTACACAAGTTCGAGCCTGCATGGAATCTGCTGATAGCTTTAATGATTCTCGTCGTCGAGGTATTTACAGCGTTGCCGTAGTGAGTTTAAAGTACGATATTTTCAGACTTATTAAACTTGATATTTTTGTTATTGGTATTGGTGAAATTTTAATATTGTGATATATCTCAGACGTTTCACAGCTGATTTTGACTATTTTTTCTATGATAAATGGAAGTGAAATTTTTCAAGTTTTTGTTCCATTTGTCAAACTCATATATTTCCACTCGCTGCCACATCAATCATGTTTATAGGAACCGCCTCAAACCCCCTCGAACCCCTCCAACCCCCCTCGAACCCCCTCAGACCCTCCAACCCCTCAAACCCCTCGAACCCTCGCTTCAGACCCCTCAGAGCCCCTCAAGCCCCCTCCAAAGCCCCTCGAACCCTCGAACCCCTCAGACCCCCCTCAAACCCCTAAACCCCTCAAACCCCTAAACCCCCCTCAAACCTCCTCATACTCCCTCATACCCCCTCCAACCCCTCAATCTCAAATATGAATATAGACCGCCACCCCACCTCGAACCTCAGCTGAAATCTATATAACTCGATGACGTCATCGCTGAACTTAGTTCTTGAATCACTCACCAGGTGGCGCTGTTGTCGTTCTGTCTTACGCTCTACCGATTCATTCTCAGAAAAAGTTATTAAGTATAGGTACTGTTTGCTGTTGATTCATTTCTGTTCCAACCGCTGAACAGACAAGACGTGTGTCTCTAGAGCGAGCTCTGCTACTTTTTAATTTGACTTTTTCTGTGTTTTTCTCCCCAAGATCTGCTACTTTTTGTGTCCAAGTCTTCTAGAGAGTTCCTCCAATACTTCAAAGGTGAGTCTTTTTTTTTTAAACTGATAGCGTCCAGTCTTCAGGTGTTTTTTTTCTTAGCCTCTGTCATTTCATAACTGATCACGTGACACTTCTGTCATTCAGTCTCTCTCCCAACCAAATTGTTTTTAGAACTTAAGTCTTCACTCTGTCTGATTTTGTCATTCATGATCCAGTCTTCAGAGAGGTCAGACGTGTTTTTTCGGTGCTCCTCCAGTTAGCTCAAGGTGAGTTTTTCTTAGACTCTGTTATTTTCAAGACTGATCACGTGACACTTCATTCAGTCTTCCTCCCAACCAAATTGTTTTCATAACTTAAGTCTTCACTCTGTCTGATTTTCATCAGTCTTCATCGAGTCTTCATAGAGGTCAGACGTGTTTTTTCGGTGCTCCTCTAGCAAATTCAAGGTTCGTTTTTCTACGAGATAGTTAGCGATTCACATATTGTTTAGGTAAAAATTAAATTGACTAATTACCTCATTTTTGTTGCAGGTGTTCAAAATATGACGAATTTTGCTGATGTGCTAACATTTATCACCTCATTATTGGGGTTGATAACCATAAAATATAATGGGAAAACCGCCCTCAACGGGTTACGAGAATGCACCAGAGCATACAGAAGGATCAATAAGTCCATTAAAATGGCAACGACTTTGGCTGAGAAACAACATCTGCTGGCAACCCTAAGAAATGTCAAAACCCTGCGAAATCAAATCAAATACGAACAGAAAAAAGGAGCAGGACTCAAACACTCGAATGCAACAGCCAAACATCGGGTCCATTGGAATGACAGTGAATCAGCGTTCGGTTCTCGTATACGAACAGGCACAATCTCCAATCTTTCCATAAAGATACTAAGCATTTCTTTTCCGATTTAAATCTCTATTCAAACGAAGAATCCATAACGTTCTAAAGAATTTTGATTCAATAAAGGTAAATTTTGTATTCTGTGGGCATTTTGTATCGCCAAGGCTGACAAAATTCAAACCGAGTATAAATATTTTACAACAGCCAATTCTCCATATTTCATGACACTGGACTGAATTTATGGTTTGATGATAATGTGATGAAACCCATAATTATTGAACTTGAAGAATTCTGTGGAAAAGAAAGCGGTGGGCACTTCAAAAAAATTATTAACTTGGGGTAAACATTGTAAATTTCTCCACAAATCGGATCGTCATATATTGAACTTCCGACCGAAATTAAACTGAAAAAAGCCTGTATTAACGTAATGAATGATGACTCAGCCTGCTTTGCTTGGTCAATTGTTTCGGCCTTGTTTCCAGTTCAGTCAAAAGGATTTAACTCGAGTAGAACATCATCATATCCCCATTATTCCGAAGTTTTGAAGCTCAAAGGGATACAGTTCCCTATGACAATACATCAAATTCCCAATTTCGAAAAACAAAATAACATTTCGGTTAACGTGTATACATTGAAAAAATCAGGTAAATCTTTCTCCGTCCTCCCTTCCTTCTTGACATCTCAAAAAAGAGACAAACATGTCAATCTACTCATGATTCAAAACCAATATTCTGATGACAAACCGATTCGTTATCATTATTGTTGGATCAAGGATCTATCAGAGCTCCTTTCCAAACAACTCAGTAAAGATAAAGCGAAAAATTCATTTGTGATAGATGTCTCCATTATTTCAGATCACAGGAAAAGTTGCAAAATCATACTGAATTATGTATAAAACTGAACGATTGTAAAATTAAAATGCCAACCGGCGAAAAATCAATTCTCAAATTCAAAGATTATAAATTCAAAGAAAAAGTACCTTTTATCATATACGCAGACATTGAAAGTATCCTCAATAATATACAGGAAAGAGGAAAATATCAGTTGCATACCCCGGCTACTATTGGACACTATGTGAAGAATGTTCATGTACATGCACCCTTTCTTTTTACCGTTCGTATGAGGGAGAACTCGATGGAATGGTTCGCAAACCAACTTTTGGAGCTAACGGAAGAAATTAAACTATTCCAATTGTATCTATAATTTGAATATGACTTTGGAACAGGAAACTGCATTCCAACAAGCAACTCACTGTCACATCTGTGAAAGCCGTTTTCTAGGCGATAAAAAGTTAGAGATCATTTTCATCTTTCTCCAACAAATAATAATAATAATAATAATTCTTCTAATTACCGCGGTGCTGCTCATGAATCTTGCAATGTCAATCTAAATGATAGCAAAATGATTCCTATAGTGTTCCATAATCTCAGCGGCTATGATAGCCATTTTATTATTGAAAAAATAGCCACCGCAATCAAAGGAAAAATTGATTTGCTTCCAATAACGAAAGAAAATTACATTTCGTTTACTAAACATATCGAAGGAACAAACTTTCATTTAAGATTTATCGATTCTTTCCGTTTTCTAAATTCCTCTCTAGATAAATTATCATCCTATCTAACAGAATTTCCAAATTTAAGAGCACAATTTCCAGAGGTCTCTAATGAAAAAATCGATTTGCTTTGCGAAAAAGGTGTTATGCCTTACGATTATTTTGATTCCTTTGATAAATTCAATGAAAGACTCTCCTTCTATCAAACATTTTTATACACCCTCACCGAAAACCATGCCCACGAAAACTATACGAAAGAGCTCAAAACGTGTGGAGTGCATTCAACTTTACAACGTTGGGTGAATATGTAGACTTGTACATGAAACCGATATTCTTTGTTATGTGATGTCTTTGAAAATTTCGGATAGTAGCCATAGTACATACGGGTTGGATCCTGCCCACTCATATACACTACCAGGTTATACCTGGCAGTGTATGCTGTATAATACCAAACAGGAGCTTGAACTTCTCACAGATGTTGACATGCTTTTGTTTGTGGAAAAAGGGATTCGGGGCGGACTTAGCCAAATTTGTTCAAAAAGAAAGGCACAAGCCAACAATAAATATCTACCATCATATGATTCATCAAAACCTGACAGTTATTTGATGTACTTTGACATTAATAACCAGTACGGTTGGGCAATGTCTCAACCTCTGCCTTATGGAGGTTTCGAGTGGATTGACAGAAACATCGATGTTACCTCCATTCCTGATGACTCCGATACAGGTTATATTCTCGAAGTTGATCTGGATTATCCCCAATATCTTCATGACCAGCATAAAGATATTCCTTTCTGCCCTGAGCATATAAATCCAAAAACAGGGAAGCCATCATCGTCCCCGTCTGAACCCTCTAAACTTATGGCAACTCTTTTTCCTAAGAAAAAATACATCATTCATTACGTTAACCTAAAACAGGCTTTTTTCTAACGGTCTTATTCTAAAAAGTTCATAGGGTGTTGCAGTTCCAGCAGTCTTCTTGGCTCAAGCCCTACATTGATCTTAATACGGAATTGAGAAAAAGAGCTAAAAATAATTTTGAAAAAAATCTTTTTAAGCTTATGAATAATGCTGTTTACGGCAAAACCGTTGAAAATATACGAAAACATAGCATTGTGAAACTGATAACAAAATGGGAGGGTCGTTATGGTGCGGAATCCTATATCTCCAAACCAGAATTCAAGTCGGTCACAATATTCAATGAAAATCTCACGGCAATAGAGTTAAATAAGACCGAAATTTACTTCAACAAGCCAATATATGTAGGCTTTAGTATCCTTGAAATATCAAAAACTAAAATTTATGATTTCCACTACGATTATATGCAGAAAAGATTTGGAGATAATTGTTCTGTATTATACACCGATACCGATTCGCTAATATATGATATTCAGGTTCCGATGTTTACAAAATGATTCGTGAGGATTGCCATTACATTTTCGATACTAGCGATTATCCGAGAACAATAGGTTTAACATACCTTTAGAAAAACAAAAAAGTTCTGGGAATAATGAAAGATGAAAATAACGGCAATCTTATGACCGATTTCATTGGTCTCAGATCAAAATTATATGCAACTAAGGTTTAAAAAGGGGTGAAAAAAGACGTTGTAGATAATGCGATCACAAATTCTGTCAAATTATGGAACCACAAAGAAAGCTAAGGGGGTGAAAAAAGACGTTGTAGATAATGCGATCACATTTGATGACTTTGAGGAATGCTTGGAAAATTCGACCAAAAAATACGTTCATCAACGATTGATCAGAAGCGAAAAACACCAGGTGTTTTCCATGGAACAAGAAAAAATCGCTCTGAGTGGAGAAGACGACAAGAGATTCTTATGTCCTGGATCGCACCTGACGCTACCTTGGGGACATTACTCCATCCATAATCAAGAGTTGATGGACATCGATTGATTTCGCTGAGGGTTGCGGTAGTGGAGGAGCAGAGTTCAAGGACACCTCATATTCCCGGATTTTATTATATATTATTATTTACTAATACTATATATTATTATATTTTTTTTTATATTTCAATAAAATATGTATACAAAAAAATGTTTTATTTCTTCACCTCCTACATAGTATAGTGTTTGTGAAAGTGGTTAGGTTAGGTTAAGTTAAAAAAATATACGTCACTTGAATGCTTGCAGAAGAAACTCACCCTTTATATAATATGATGAATTATTATGTTAGCAGAGTTTGGTTAGGTTGGGTTAATTTAAAATAATATACGTCACTTGAATGCTTGCAGAAGGAACTAATACTCATATAACAATAATGCTAGCAGAGTTTGGTTAGGTTGGGTTAATTTAAAAAATATACGTCACTTGAATGTTTGCAGAAGGAACTAATACTCATATAACAACAATGTTAGCAGAGTTTGGTTAGGTTGGGTTAATTTAAAAAATATACGTCACTTGAATGTTTGCAGAAGGAACTAATACTCATATAACAACAATGTTAGCAGAGTTTGGTTAGGTTGGGTTATTAAAAAATATACGTCACTTGAATGCTTGCAGAAGGAACTAACACTCATATAACAACAATGTTAGCAGAGTTTGGTTAGGTTAGGTTAATTTAAAAATATACGTCACTTGAATGTTTGCAGAAGGAACTAATACTCATATAACAACAATGTTAGCAGAGTTTGGTTAGGTTAGGTTAATAAAAACATCAAACCCACTTAGATTTACAACATCCATCAAACAACCGTAAACGAAGAACCTTCATCTAAATTCACATCATACATGAAAAATTCCCTAGATCTGGGGAAAAAGTCAATCATCCATGAAAAATTCATCAGGTTAACCCTGAAAATCCACCTGAAACGACTGATCTAAACATAACCTACGTGAAAAATTCCCTAGATCTGGGGAAAAAAGTCAATCATCCATGAGAAATCCATCAGGTTAACCCTAAAATCCCCTGAAACGACTAATCTAAACACAACCTACGTGAAAAATTCCCTGGATCTGGAGAAAAAGTTATCATCCATCAGGTTAACCCTAAAATCCACCTGAAACGACTAATCTAAACATAACCTACGTGAAAAATTCCTTAGATCTAGGGAAAAGTCAATCATCCATGAGAAATCCATCAGGTTAACCCTAAAATCCACCTGAAACGACTAATCTAAACACAACCTACGTGAAAAATTCCTAGATCGGGGGAAAAAGTTATTCATCATGAGAAATCCATCAGGTTAACCCTAAAAATCCACCTGAAACGACTAATCTAAACACAGCCCCCGTGAAAATTCCCTAGATCTGGGGAAAAATCAATTATCCATGAGAAATCCATCAGGTTGACCCCTAAAATACAGTAAAAAGTAATATCAAAAGGTAAAATCATCGGGACCCCTAAAATACAGTAGATATAGGGAAAATCCAGGGTAATATAGACCTCGAGCACGTAAAAATGGGTGTTCCCCAAGGATCTGATTTGAGGTCGCAAAATGACCACGTTGGACCTTGGCACTTTTTGAAAATTTCCCCAGATCTGGGGAAAAATCGGGGAAAATCACTATCTCCCTCTCTCTCTAATACACAGGCTCTTATGGAAGTTTCCATCGGGGTCAGAGGAAATTTCCCCAGATTCTGGGTACTTTTTTAGAAAAGTGAAAAAGTGTCGCCGAATCCGTATAGCTATATCTACTGCAGTGGCGTTTTTAATATAAGGATTGGGTTGATCGGTATTTGTTTGTACTCAGGTCGCGGTATCAAATGCTAAAAAATAAACATGGCGTGGAAATTATTTTTAAATTAAACAATTCCATTTGATATGGCTTATGACACTAACATGCAGGAATTATTCAAACTACAATTTCTTCTGATTGACGGATTTAGGTATCCAGTTATATTAATTTTTATTATCGTATATCTTTTTTTAGGAAGAAAGAAAAGAGGACATTTACTCTTTCATTCTCAACTCAAATGCTTATCGATATCTCTCAATAGTTTGCCGATTCATTTTGAGCTAAATTTTCGATGAAAATAGGAAGAAAAAAACCCCACCACCAAACAAACAGCCAACCTCATTCTGAGTCAGATGTGAGAGGTTAGGATGTATATGTTGATGAAGGATTTTTTCGATAGAACCGGCTGTATTTTGAGTCAAAGTGTTTCAGTGGTCGTAGTTTATGCTGGTTAAAAGAAGGGGGCATTGTGAGAGATTTTTGCTCGAGAAAACGGTGCTTGAAAATAAGGCGATCTAAAACCAAAAAAGGCTATAGGAGACCACTGCGTTTTTCTTCCGGATTCGTGTTTAGGAGGCAAAAACACGTAAGAGAAGTTATACAGCTATTTTCAAGGAGCAGGAGTGCACTTACTCAATATTTACCTGCATCCCAATATTTTCTGATATTTTTTTTTATTTTTTCCCTGCAGCTTCTGAAGACGTTTCAAGGGGATATAACTCCCCACATTTTGCACAAAATTTTGAAGAACATATAATATGAGTTGAGCTGATATATTGGATATATTCTTTGATTCCTTTAGAATGAATAGGGGGCAGTCCAATTCTCTTATATACCAATATTCTGCTCATTTTTATGATTTATTGAGTTCATTTCCTTCAACGTTCGAAATATTTATCCTTTTTAGGTAGAATTCATAAAAATACTACATATACATATACAAATAAAACGAAAATTAGCCACAAAACCTCCACTGAATTGAAATATGGGCTGAATCGATTGCGTAGTAAAATGGCGGATGTTGAAAGATTAAAAATACAAACTTTCATTCTCATACCCATATTGGAAAAATATATAGATATTTTTGAGCCCACAACTTTAATCTGAAACGTATTTTTATGAGATATTCGCTTTCTTTACATGACGTTATTGGTTCGTTCGTACAAATTAGATGCTCTTTAACAGCTTATCTTCCTCTGACACATCGGTCTTATAAATAATATATTGTTCTCATTTTAGACATGAGTAGAATATTTGACTAACGAACAAGCCCTATTGCGAAATCTACCTCCTTTCAATTCACATACGATACCTCAAATAGTTCCCTTGAACCCACCGCCATTCTCTCAATCAGTATCAATACAAATTTCTCATAATTTAGGCCATGAAAAAGGCAAAATGTATGGAAGACCTATTGAATGCGATGACAGTCTTGAATCAATGAAACAAATGGTTTCTGGTGAGTGCTCCTTCTTGGAAAACATTTTTCTTCATCTCATTCATCTATATGAGTTCCTAATCAATAATGGAATAGAAAATGAAATTTTAACTTTCAGAATTTTCTAATGAGTTATTGTCTTTCAATATATATATATATATATATATATATATATATATATATATATATATATATATATATATATATATACATATATATACAGATATATATACATTATTGAACCTGAGAACAGTTGCTAACAGGCAGGTCATTATTGGTGGTGACTTTAACGTAGATTTTTCTACAAGAAGTCACAACTGCATTTTATTGAATGACGTACTAGGATGCCATAGTTTATTCTCAACTGTGAAGGAACCAACCAGGGTATCACAAACTTCCAGTACATGCATTGATAATTTCTTAGTTAGTTCTGAGCTCAAATTTCATAGGGCTGAAGTGATCGATCTCCATTTATCTGACCACTTTTCTCAACGTATCAAAATATTACATTCTACGTCAGCAGCGGCTGATGAGGAACGTAATAAAAAACATCATATAATGCATAGATCTTTCAATGACCAAAATAATATTGATTTCCTAAATTGCATAAGTATTGAAACTTGGCATAGTGTTTATAGTCAAGGAAGGTTGAATGCAGCATCTGACAACTTCACGAATTTAATGATTCATTATTTAGATTCATGTTTTCCTCTACGTGAAATATCAATTAAGAACAAGAGAAAACCATGTAAAAATGAATGGATCACAGAAGACATCATAATACTGAAACGCCAGGTTAGTCTTTACAACGATTTGGCTAAGACCAACAATATTTATAAGGACATAAGCAAATACTTGCAGCAACAATACTGCAATGCACTGAGATCAGCGAATATTAAATTTAATGACATGCGAATACATGGATCGGAAAATAAAACGAAAGCTATGTGGAAACTGATTAATGAATTGAAAACAGGTAGGTATAAAAATAATGAATTAACTATTACACAAAATAACTATCCTTTACCAGATCAGATTGTTTGCTAATCAGTTTGCAAACCAGTTCACCATCCCTATCAATAAAAATTTTGAACGTGACTATAGCTTTTAGATTCAAATATTTCCTTATCGCCATATCATTTTATCTAGAGCCGTTACGATTGTTGAAGTTGAGTCATTAATAAAGTAGACTGAAATCTTCCAACTCCTCTGCCATGATAATATTTCTAATAATTTATTGAAGAAATGCAGCTCGTGGATTAGTGAACCTCTGAATTACCTAATCAATCTTTGTTTTGAGGAAGGAAATTTCCCAGATAACTTAAACTGGCAATAGTTCAGCCACTTTACAAGAAAGGAGATCCGAATGATTTTGTTAACTACAGAGCAATAAGCCTGTTATGCAGTATCTCTAAATTATTTGAGATGGCAATTAGGGATCGGTTAACCAATTACTTACTTAAGTACAAACTCTTATCGTCAACCAACATGGTTTCTGCAGTAACAAAAGTACAGAGACAGCACTATCTGAGTTCAGCGGTCGGATCATTTCAAGTATTGACAAAAATGTTTGCTTTGGGTATTTTCATTGATTTCTCGAAAGCTTTCGACCTAGTGGATCATCGATTAATCACTGCCAAATTAGAGATATGGAATAAGAGGTTTGCCTTTAACTTTAATCGAGTCATACCTCAGTAATAGAAACAAATGATAAGAGTCAATAACATTTTCTCTGAGGAAATGGATGTAGAGCAAGGTGTCGCAAGGTTCTGTCTTGGTCCTCTACTTTTCAACATTTTTGCTAACGATCTCATTCTCTATATTCAAAGGGTTCAGAATGTTCATGTTATCTGCTATGCAGATGACACGAATATTTTGGTTGTTGACAAGGATCTCAATAAGCTGAAAACTACTGCTGAAGCGCTATTTGCCAATATTGCAAAATGGTCCAACAATAATAACCTACAACTGAATCATCGTAAAACAATAACTGTTCTTTTTGGTAATGGCAGGACTGAATGAAATCAAACTTTTTGAAGGTTCCAATGATGAAATAGTAAGTAGTAAATCAGTGAAACTATTGGGGTTACCATGATAGGAAACTTCACTGGAATTGTCATATTGATTGTTTGTGTAAAAAATTACAGAGTAGCTGTTATAGTCTGAAATTTATGAAGAACCACTGTAGTGAGTACACAGTACTGTCATTGTACTATGCAAATTTTCATTCCCATATAAAGTATGGAGTTTTGATTTGGGGAAATTGTGCACATGTGAATAGAGTATTGGTACTTCAGAAATATGCGATTAAATTTTGCTAGTATCGATACTAGAACGAGCTGCAGAGATTATTTTAGAAAATTCAGAATCCTAACTGTTGTAACTTATATATACTGGAAGTTTGTACATACGTCTATAAAAATAAAAACGCGTTTTTGAATACTACTGAGAAGCATGACCATAATACACGTTTCAAAGGCCAACTACAACCTGAGAATCACCGGACTACGCTGTACCAAAAAAGTTTTTTTGTTACTGGCTGTAAATTATACAACTCTCTTGATGAGCATATTAAAAGCTCCCTCAATTTAAATATTTTCAAAACAAGACTGAAACAGCAGCTAGTTCAGAAGGCCTGCTACACTATAGATGAGTACTTAGTATAATTTGTGTTATGTTCGCGATATATGCAATAGATTTTATTTGTATTCAATATAGCATACTTATATATACGATTGTCTCTCTTGTTGTCTCTTGTGCATTCACGTCTTCTACCTTTTTATGATATATTGTCCGAAAAGTATGTTCCTGCAAAGATGAATTTCTCAATTTTTTATCATATATTTTAATCTAATGGTATGTATTTTATTTTATTTTGTTTTGATGTTTAATTTATTTTGTTTTGATGTTTATTTGTGACTTGTTATAAACATGCATCTGTCTTTGGTCCTTGTGATTGAATTTATATGTATATTTTATGATGAATAAATTGATTGATTGATTGATTGATTGATTGATTTATTTGATTCAAAATTGGTATGTGGGGGTTTTCGGTATCAGAGAATATGAATTTTTTGTCAGTATGGTCCGATTCGATTAAAAAATTGGTATGTGGGGGTTTTCGGGGTCGGAAATTATGAAATGTTTGTCAAAATTTATAAATTCAAGATGGCGGCTCCAAGATGGGGACGAGTTTTGTGATTACAGTCCGATTCGTTCAAAATTGGTATGTGAGGGTTTCTGGGTCGGAGATTATGAAATTTTTGTCAAAATTCATAAATTTAAGATGGCGGTCCCAAGATGGAGGACGAGTTTTGTGATTATGGTCCGATTCGATTCAAAATTGGTATGCGGCGGTATTCGCGGACGGAGATTTTTATTTTATTGTCAAAATTTATAAATTCAAGATGCCGGCCCCAAGATGGAGAGCGAGTTTTCTGATCATATCATATTTCATTCAAAATTGGTATGTGGGGGGTTTTCAGGTTGGGAGATTATGAATTTTTTGCCAAAATATATAAATTCGAAATGGCGACTTCAGGATGGCGAACGGGTTTTGTGATTATGGTCAGATTCTATTCAAAATTGGTGTGTGGAATTTTTTGAGGTCGGAGATATTTTTCAGCTTAAAACTTACAGGGAAGAGACCTTGTAATAACGATGCTCTATTAAGAAATGAACAGATTATGGCGAACTAACTAAAAAGGCAGAAAATAAAATAACAAATGAAAAACTTTTTTAAAGACAAGCATTTATTTAAGCCGTGCACTAAAACGTTTAACATAAGTCTAAGTCATCGCTGGCAATGATTTAATTATGTTTTGTTGAATTATTTGGTTTCAAAAAGCTTGTCGCGCGAATTGTAATGAAATTAATACTTTGACAAGTTCTTACTTACCAACCAATCATTGTCCAATGGAATTAATTGGTACCTACTTCGCGTGACAAGGTTTTTGAAAACATAATTCAACAAAACATAATTAAATCATTGTCAGCGATGACTTTAACTTATTTCATACGTTTTAGTACAAGGCTTAAATAAATGCTTGTCTTTAAAAAAGTTTTTTATTAGTTATTTTTAAGATGAAATCCTCATGTATTCAAAATTAAGTGATTTTTGTACGACAAAACCTAATATTCATGTAATGAAATTTTGTTAATTCATTGAAAAAAAGGGTGTTCCGCTTTTCCAGAATTGTTGGTATCTCAATCAAATCTAACCTGGAAATCCCGAATTTGTATGGTTCAAAGTACTCGATATTTTCATCTTCAGTGACCCTTGAAAGAGGTATATACTGTTTTGGCATGAACAAAATCGAAAATAAAAAGGAAAATGAAAACTATATAATTTTCAGGACTCATTCGTCTTGTATATTGTTGAAAATGGGTTCTTTCGAGTGTACGATGTTAGATTTTGTACTTAGAAAACACGATATTCACCTGATAATAAAAGTTGGGATAATTATAGCAACCTGAGTATAATCAGAAATCTCAGCATTAGAAACTTGTATGAAAATTTCAGGTTACACGCATATATCGCATACATGGTGGTCTATTATTGTGAGAATCCAATTGTTATTCAAAATATATAGATTTAATTTGGTTTTAACCAATGCAAGATCCGCACTCTAAAATGAATTGGTTTAACTTTCAATGGTTTAAATTGTTTTTATCTATTGCAAGAAAAATCTGCGAAATTAAAATGGTGTACAAACATTAATTTGTTTATTAAAATCTTATTAAATATGATTTTAAGTTTTTTTTTTATAATATTGTGGAACGTATGTGAAATATTTTCATCATTCACTAAAAATGTTTTTTGTATTTTCAATAAAGGATGTATTTCGAACTAAAATTGAATGTTTAATAGTCCCTATAACTTTGTAGAATATTGAAAAATTCAAGTTTATCATATATTTGTATAATTTGGTGAGTTATTTTTTCCATAACTATTTCACCAAGATCTAATAAAATTTGTCACCTAGAAATTCAAAAATTTTCTTTCCTTATAGCTCTGATCGACGAAAATATACGTGATGATTCGGTGTGTGCTCAGAAAATTCAGGCAGAGTTGGGCTTTTTGGCATGGGAAGGATGGAAGAGAAGCTGTTATGGCCGTTCTTACACTTCGACGATAGTCAGTACATGCAATCCTAAAAAATAATGTACTTACCTTGTTTTTGTTATTTTAAATTGCGAATATATATTCAAGTTGAGCAGTCTTTTTTTATTGTATGCGGCAACTTCCATTGAATAATAAAAAAATCATCCAGAAATAGATAAAGGGGGTAAAAAACTTGTTGCACAAATTATAAAAAGTCGATAATAAGTGAAAAAATACCAATGCAAAGTTTGGGAACTGCTGAAAAATTGTTGAAACGCGCAAGAACCCTATGGTTGTTAATCTGGACCACCAACTGTCAATAATCTGTAATGCTGGGTCACACCTATTTAGTTTCTCGATTGAACGATTATTTTGAAATGGCGTTAAGCTGTTTTTCATAATGTTGATTCGTAGATAGTGCTTTGGAAGTTGTGTTATTGATTTGACCTACGACAGCTTGGAGAAAAACCTATTTTGCAGGCATGTCAGAAGTTCTTGTTTAATTTATTTTTACCTGCTGCACTCGTTATATGGAACTTCATTATTAGTCATAAATTAATCACTAAATTATCTTTCTTTAATAAGTCAATCGAACATTTCAGGATCGCCGGTACTTTATTTCCATAAATGGAGGAAAATAGACATTAGTCCTAAATTCATCACTAAATTGTCATTCTTCAATAAGTCAATCGTTCATTTCAGTATCGCAGGTACTTTATTTCTATAAATGAAGAAAAATAAACATTTTTACAGAAAAACAATTTTAAAGACAAGGACAACGTGTGAAAAAAATGGACGTCGATCGATAATTATCTTAACTCAAGGTTAAAATCCATACCTCCAGCCGCCTACCACTGAAACGAATGTTATAAACATGTACATTTTGGTGGTAGCTTTGATTTGATTTTGAATGAAAATTTGTCAGCCTTTTTTACATTTCTCAAACAATTAAATACATCGGAATTCCGCATACCTAAATGTATTTTCAAGTGATGAAAATGGATCTTTATCAATTTCAGAACAGTCGTAAATTAACTGGTACATTGAGTAGCCCTATCACAACTTCGCACTGATATGCTTTTTGCTTTTTCCCAGAGTTTGGGTGTATACGTTGTATCTTGCGAGTCTTTTCTTACATCATAACTATAAGGCACGACTCCAACTAACGGATTATTGGCCCAAGACGGACAATAAGTGTTATTCAAATATTTCATTGAAATATAAGGGAAATAGAAGATTTTTTATTTTTAACCACTTCATGCGCATCATTAAAAAAATGAATTATATCCCCATCATTCATGGGAACGAAAAGTGGAAAATCAATGCAATCTTTTATCCAAATGAACTAAACAGAAATGGAGAATATTTTGGTTAGATATGTAACATAAGTTATTCTGTTTTTATATTAGCATTCTCTTAATATCATTTTTCGTGGACTGTTCAGTAAATAATGAAAAAAACTACGAATCTTTTATTGAAAATGATTTGGTTTATTTTTTTTAATATTCCCCATCAGTTTAAATACATCATAACAGAAAGATTTTACTTATGGTGGATTGATGACCACTTGGACTTCGGATTCGTTGTGTTTTTGCGGCTGCGGTCGGAGTAGCGTGATCATAGTGTGCAAGATTTCCTACAAACCATATCTTGGGCGATATGCAATTTCCCAAATACTTGATAAAGGTAAGGTTTTGTGATATCTAGTAGAAATTAATGCAGTTAGCAAATATATAAAACGAAAAGTTGTTTGCACTTCAACTACGAATATTTCGTTCTTCGTAGTTATAGTTGGCGACATAAAGCTAGTTTGTAAAGTGAAACTGAACCTGGAACCATGGAAAAGTAGAAAGTTTTCTACACATTGATACGTATCCAACAATTGTTGGCATAGACCAGCATTCAGAGTCTTCTTCTAATCGAGACTTAATAATCTTCTCCGATTAACCATCAACGGTTTTCTTAGATGAACCAGGTATTCTGACAGTTTTGGCTATCTTCAGTTCCACAGAACGCCCTCTTTCGACTGGTGTTGTTGAAATGGATTATTTCCCACCATGGTTCATGGCCATGGTTTTCTGCTCGCCATCGAATTAAAATCCATTATCACTCATCGAATCAAAGTGTGTTAATCTCAGTCTTTTGTATTTCAATATATGTCATCCGTCAATGAATGTCTGCATTGCCAACTGTTCTTTGCCTCTAGGTAGGCAAGCTGGATCAGCCTCTACATGTTTGCTACAAATTCCTGTAGGCTTTCTCTCAACTTCTGAATTCGTGTTCTCATTTGCGTCTGGTACAGCTGTTCTCGTAGTTGGTCTTCTGAAATGGTCTGCAACATCCCTGAAGGTGGACTATAAGTGCAATAGCCTTTTCTTTGCAATCCTACCCATTGATTGGTCTCTGCAGCAGCTTCAAACTGTCTACGATATAGAGTTTTGGATAGAAGCGGCCTATATTTGATGAACATCCATAATTGAAGTAAACTAAAAACACTTCACTACGATGTTCACAAAGAATTTGTTTACAAAACCCACGACACGTTATACTATAGCTTTTTCAAGTGGAAATAAACTTTAAAAAGCTCGATAATTTTTTTGTGAAAATCGTAGTGAAGTGTTTTTAGTTTACTTGCGATATAAATGGTGACTGTCCATCAAAAGTCGGAGGTTTCACGGAATCGTTTGATGTTGGCACCCCTGTCAGGATGGTTTTGAATCTTTAGTGAATCAACTTTCCTTTCTGGTCCTTCTATATGCTTCATTGTTTTCTCGTGCACCGCACTTCTTTTTCTGCTTCTCGTATCGCAGTAATTTATTTCTTTGCTTTATCTCGTATCGCAGTCACTTATCTCTACGCTTCTTCTCGTACTGTGTCAACTTCTTCCTTCAGTTCCGCGATTCCAACTTTGGTTTTCTGAAACATATGTTCGAGAAATGTTTTATTGCTGTTCTCGTTCAATAATTTGTTCTTTCAGAATTATCCGGAAATATTCCTGCAATCGTTCATTTTCCTCTTATTATTTACTGCCTCAGTGCTTCTCCCCTTGTTTTTCTATTACTCGCCATTCTTCCTCCTCTTGTTTTTATATCCGTTGCTTATTCTCTCATCCTCTTGTTTTTCTCTCTGGCTATGTTCCTTCTCCTGCTATCCACGTTCCTCTCCCTCTTTGTTTTCTCTCTGCTGTCGTTCCTCCTCAATTTGTTTTCCTTCCCGCATTTGTCTCACTTGCACAGCAAACTGCTGGTTGATCATTTCCATTATAGCCTCCATCTCGTCGTAGGGCGTATTTCTTGTATTCACAATTAAATTTCCTCAGATATTCACTGAAATCCTCGCTTCTGACACCAACTGTTACGTATCTGGGGTGATTATTAAAATGCTCAACTATGTGTTGGACAAGAATTGATTCCGATGACGGTCATTATTGAGTTTCCACATTTTTTGTTTTAAAAACTGTTGAGGATATAAGCTATGGGAAGTTGAAATGTTGAATGGAAATAATTGCTTAATAACTAAATATTCAAATTATACACAAGATGGTTCCGAAACATTCCAAACATTTTAATGGAATTAATCGGATCAATTTGTTTCGAAAAGTGCATATCAAGATAAGTCTTCCAAATAGTTTAGTTTTGAAAAAAGAGTTAGGCTCTCGTTCTAAAACATAACAAAATAATCCTCTCAATTTGTTGTGTTACATTTTTTTAATTTTCAAATTTTTAGACATTTTTCCAAGTTAATTTTGAAGGAATTCTATACAAGTTCTAATAGCAGGGTTCTTTTTTGCACTGTTTGTGTATGTATTATTTGGCATGAAAGAAGAGGTCATTGCTTATAGTTGAACATTGATAACTGGATCATAATTGATAATATGAAGACTTCCATATCAATTCTGGTGATCTATTTTTTTTAGGGTAGCGTTATGTGTTTTGTGTTACTTCCACTTCAAAAAACTGGGAACAAGTGGTTACAAATTTCAATATTCACTAAACAAAATCATAGTTGTAGGAAAAGAAAATAATAAGAAAAAGTTGAAATATTGTTTTTATAAATGATTTGAGGGCCGTTGGACCGTTCGTTACACGTTACTATGGACCCTCCTTTCTCATATATCAATTATATCTCAAGCTGCAATTCCAAACTGAATATTTCAAAAATAAATTACGTTCCCCAGCATATCATATAAATACCATGATATTTTATTACATGCAAATGAATGAATTGATTCAAAACATATCAGATTCATTTTTCTGCTATATATCCTTTTGTTGTAGAATTTGTTTTTCTTTTATTCAACCTCCTATGTAGTAGATTGTATTGTGGTCGATATGGTTCTTCAGCCTCTCCGTACCTCGACCTATAAGGTCTTTTGTACATAACCCTTCATCTATTCCGAGACTACTTGCGAAGTGTATCAGTTTCCTGGGAGCTAAGTTCCTGATGTCTGAGGGTGTTAGTGAAACCCCTTTGAGGAACTTAAGCCTTTTGCAAAAAAACGCTTGGTAGTCGCAAAACTTCCTATGTAACATTCGTGAAACATCTGGGTAAGATGTATATGAAAAATACATAAATCACTAAAATAATATTTTGATGATTTTATATTTCCAAAAATCTTGCAGATTCGGTATTTTGTATGATGTCAAGAATCAACAAGAAAATTAACATTTTAGTTATCATGGATGGAAACTTAACAGGGTATCATTTATTAAATTTAACTAGGAATTTACATCCTATATCATTAGAAAAGTCAACATTATGTGGGTCATAAATCAAAAAAATTACCGGCTGGATATACCAGTATTAGAATAATAAGATGTAACGAAAACAATAAAATACATTCAGTGCTTCTCAAAAGTCCCCTCCCCCCTCTTATTTTTGGAACGATTATACATAAACAAGTGAAATTTGGAAACTGAATATTAAAGTTTGTGAACTTCCCTACTAGTGATGATAGATGACGAAATCGTCAAAGATGACGTCACAAGGCCATTGTGACCAATAATTTTAAATGGAACCCTACGGCAAGCGACACCTCTTTTAAAAGGTATGGAAAAAACCTATTCAATGATACTGATTTTGTTTGTGTTTATGGCAGTTTTGGCAACTCGCTTTTAAAAAACGCAAAGCTGTGATCAATTAAATCAGTTAATACTAAAATTCCAAATTCAAGCTCCGCCTCTGGATAGTTGTCAAATAAGCTGACGTTTTTGTTAGTCTCCTTAATTCGACGTTTTTGTAATTGTCCAAGTTTTTGCACATTTAATAAGTTGTGTATTGTTGATCGAACGTTTAACTGTTTTAGCAGCTTTTGGTACTTTCAATATTTTTGTACATTTCAATAATTTGTTAAACTGTTGTGAGCCGAACGTTTGAGTGCTTCAAGGAGCGAAATGGTACGTGCTTTAGGTGATGAAGTAGCAGCGATCCTAATTCTTGGTGAAACTGGACAAATTATTCATGCAGCAGAACGCATTTTTAATGAGAGGTTTCCCGATCGCCCCGTTTCGAAGACTTATGTAAGGGAGCTTCTTCGTAAGTTTGAAACAACGGGTAGTATTAATGATGCGAAACGATCTGGCAGACCACAAATTTCTGATGAAAAAAAAATTGATATACTGGCAGAAGTAATAGTTAATCCTACTTCTTCAACAACTAACGTTGCATCTACCTGTGAAGTCAGTACACAGGGTGTTGAAAAAAAAACAAATTTCATCCATACAAATAAAAATAGTTCATCAACTCCCAGACGACGACCCAGACCGAAGACTAGAATTTTGTGAAAATATGGAAACTAAAATTAACCAACAGCCAGACTATGTCAAAACCATTTGTTTTAGTGACGAAAGTACTTTCTATCTTAATGGAAATGTAAATACACAGAATGTGAGGTATTGGAGTGACGCAAATCCTCACCTGTTTCGTGAAACACATACCCAATTTCCCCAGAAGGTGAATGTTTGGGCAGGTATCCTGGGAAACCACATCGTTGGGCTTCTTTTTTTAAATACTAATTTAACTGGTGAGGTTTATCTGGAGCTGTTGCAAAACGCAATAGAACCGTTAATCCTTGAAATTTTGGAAGATAATCCAGATGAATTCGGCAATTTGGAAAGAACATTCCAACAGGATGGTGCTTCTCCACACTATTACGGTACAGTAAGACGGTATTTGGATGAGGAGTATCGTGGTAGATGGATTGGACGACGAGGTTTAACGGAATGGCCAGCTCGATCACCGGACCTCACACCTTTGGATTTTTTTCTGTGGAGGTACCTTGAATCGAAGGTTTACGCCACTGAACCTGACAATATTGACGTTTTAAAACAACATATTGTTGCGGAATGTGAGGCTGTTTCCGCAGACACATTTGCAAAAGTACGAGAAGAGTTTAAAAATAGGATATTTCACTGTCATGAAGTAAATGGAGGTCACTTCGAGCAATTTCTTTAAGTAGATACTGATTCTTAAATCTGTAATTGATATCATACTGAATGGAATTTAAATTTTAATGTTCAGAATGAGCCATTAAAACTGCCATAAACACAAACAAAATTAGTATCATTGAATAGGTTTTTTCGATACCTTTCAAAAGAGGTGTCGCTTGCCGTAGGGTTCCATTTGAAATTATTGGTCACAATGGCCTTGTGACGTCATCTTTGACGATTTCGTCATCTATCATCACTAGTAGGGAAGTTTACAACCTTAAATATTCAGTTTCCAAATTTCACTTGTTTATGTATAATCGTTCCAAAAATAAGAGGGGGGGGGACTTTTGAGAAGCACTGTAGATGCTAGAAAATGGTAACATTTTGAACTATTTACTACTTATCCTTAACCCCAAGAGGCTCTATATTTCTTCCATACTTACACATGTTCTCATTTTTATAATTTTCTCAATCTACTGTGGTCTTTCCAAAGCTCACATTGAGGAACAGTTTCGGCGCTGTGAAGCTGACCAAATCAAAACCCACTGGAATAAGATTCCAGGACATAGACAGGCGAAAAGGCTTCTGAGCCCATCACCAAAGAAAGCTAAACTGCTTCTCGAGTTGGACAAGAAAGACTTGAAACTGGTTACGGGACTACTGAGGGACTACAGAGGTACCACATCAAAAAAAATGGATAGATCAGACAGTGAACTGTGCTATTACCGCGAGAACACCGCTGAAACTGCAGAACCCCAGATTTGTGACTGCCAAATATTGTTTTGCAAAAGGTTTAAGTGCCTCGAAGAGGTTTCATTAACGCCCTCAGACATTAGGAACTTCTCAGGGCGGTGCCGAGCACTGACGAAAAGTGCTTCGAGTACTAAGCACTCTGAAAAGTGCTCCTGAGTCTCGAAAACTTTCATTTATGAAATTCTCGCGATTACTAAGCACTTTCAAAAAGTATTCGAACGTAGCGAGCACTAAGCACTTTTCAAAAGGGTGAGACTGTTAGGAACTTAAGTTTTCTACCGAATGTTGATAATATAAGGACGCGGATGCGATCAGTAGTTCTTGGGGGTGTCGCCGCACAGTGATCTGGCTTGGCCGACATATAATTACTTTTCGTATTCATACCACGCAAGCGCGAATAACTTCAGGATGAAAAGGGAAACATTCTCAATTGAATATTATGAACATCCTGTTTATATTTTCAACAAATCAACTTCAGGATGTTACATATTTTGAGAATAAATACATGATATTTTTAATTGCTTATATTTTCGAAACCAGTCATCGGATTTTGATAATTTTTCTGTGCACGGAAAGTTAATTAACTGTAAATTGTAAATCAGTACAGATTTATGACCTATTTGAAACACATATGGCGGACAAGTTAGATTTTTTTATCAGTATCGGTGTACTTTTTTTTTCAATATATTATTTGAAATGGACCAAAGTAATCCAAACCGCAGTAGGTGAATGGTTTTACATAGGGTGATGTCCTTTCTATCGGTAGATTACCCATTATCGGTGTGGCGAGGCAATGATTTGGTAATTTTGCATTTTAGACAATTACGCCAGGTTTTCTTGACTATACTATTGAGTCCGACTACCCAGTATTTCTGACGTATCTCATTCATAACCATATTTTGATTCTGGTGATTCATGATAGAACTGGATCAGTAGTTTTGTAAAAGTGTTATTCGAATCCAATATAATAGGGTGCTTTTCAAACCCGGGAATATCCGTATCTATTCTGCTCCTCACCCGCAACACATTGGATTCGTTAAGGTATGGACACAACTTTCCAATATGAGAATGAGAATGTGTTTTAGATCACCTCTGATTCCAAGAGCTTTTATGTCTTCTGAAAATGATGGCAGTTGAACAATTTTCCCACAATGAACGTTCTGGTTCATGAATTTCATCAACAGAAAGTTCATTATTCGAAATAAGTTGTTTTCGGCATCGTTTTAAAAATCTGAATATCCAAGCCATCGTCTTCAAAAGTTTCATATACGATGAGAATCTGTCACATTCAGGTAGAGATTTGGAAAGTTCATAATTACTCACGATGATTGTCCCAAAAAATCATTTTTTTATTTCGGTTATGTCTTTTATGTCTTCTAATTCCTTCGGCCAACATTCTGATGGATTATGTAAGAATGTAAGACCAGTCACGGGTTGTTTGTATATTTGAGCCCTCTCTTGTGGCCCCATCGGTAGTATTCATTTTTGTCGGTACCCAATGCCAACTAAACCGTTCTTAGTTCTCAAGAATGACTTGAATTCTGTTCGAAACATACTTAATTTTATCATACCGTATCCAACAAAGGACGATTTGAGAGTCAGTCCACATGAAGGTTTCATCTATATGTATTTCTAATATTTTTTTATGCGGTTGACTAATTTACTACCTATAAAAGCGGCGTGCAACTCCAAACGAGGAATGGTGGTAGATTTCAGAGGACACACTCTACATTTCGAAGACACAAATGATATTTTTGTCCCGAACTCGCTTTCGATTCGTAAATATACTACAGCAGCATACGCTTTTTCGCTAGAGTCGCATAAGGTGTGTAACTGAACACATTTAGCCGAAGAAATATTGAAAGAATAGCATCGAGATATTCTGACATCCGATATAAGTGCTAATTCCTCCAAATAATTTTCCCATTTTTTGGTTGAATTTTCGGAAATTTGCTCGTACCAGCCAATTTTCTGGCGCCACAAGTCTTGCAAAAGAATTCTTCCCGTAACAATGAAATTATTCAAAAATCCTACTGGGTCGAACATACTCATAACAAATCTCAGTACTTCTCGTTTTGATGGAACACATTTGAATGTCGGTAGTTTTTTTGTGATATTTTCGAGATTTATTTGAATTTAAATTCATCCCTGTCTGGGTCCCAGTCTATTTCCAATACTCTTTCTAAAGTGCAATTTGAATCTGAATTGAAATATTTCCCTTTTTTGAGTTTCAAGTCATTGGGTAAAGCCAACATGATATGTTTAGAATTTGATAACCAATTGAAAATATGAAAACTTCCTTTTTTATGGATATGAATATCGTCTTTTATGCGTTCTAGAGCTCATCAACTGAGTCGCAACTATCTAAATAATCATCAACGTAATGTTTGTTGATAATTACATGTGATGCTCTAGGAAAAGAGTTTTTAAATTCAAGGGCATTTTTGTTTTTAATATATTGTGTAAGAGAAGGAGAGCAGGTACCTCCTAACGTCATTACCTGCATTTCCAAAACCTTGTGCACCTGGGATCTATCGAAACCTCTCCATAGAATACGCTGAGCTCACCTGTCTGCTTCTGCCACCTGTACTTGATGGAACATTTCAGAAATATCTCCGCAGAATGCAATATTACGTTGTCTGAAATTCCAAAAGGTCTGGACCGGAGAGAAGTATGTCATCGAGGCTCAGACCATGCGGTTTGGCGGCAGCGTCCAATACTAACTATTTTTTTATTTGGGAATTCTTCTTCTCGAATTCCTTTCAGATATCCCTTTGCAATATAGTTATCAATTTTTTGACAATGAGCTCCTCCAAAAATACTATCCTTGTCCATTTTTCTTTCTTGGCAAAATAAACGATTCAGAGCAACAGTCTTACTCTTACTAATACAGTCATTTCTCCATAGAAGTCCAGTCTCGAAACGATCACCTATCCGTTTCGTAGTTCGTCTCATGATAGAAAAGGCATATTGATCGTCTCCAGATAACACAGTCATTTTCTTCCATATCATGGTTATTTATTTCAAGAGATTGCCTTATATCGTCATCAAAGATTGCCGTATATCGTCATCAAAGTTTTTTTCACAAATATGAAAACTGAAATTATTGTCCACTTTCTCAGGAATTATTCTACCATTAATAACCCACCCTAATTTTGTCAAAGTCGCTTTTGGGGCATGTCTAGATGAACTTTCTACGAAACAACGAAACTCCGTGGCATTGTCAAATCGTAGTTGTCTGTTCCTATCAACATTTTGGGTCTGATATTGTCGAATTATTCTATGGGAATATTTATGAGGGCGGCCAATATTTGACTATTATTTCCACATCTAAAGACTGTATGGGTAAACTGAGGTTATTTACTGCTCTGTCGTCCGTCAACTTGAATGGTTTATTTCCCAAATAAGTTCCACTTATCGTCAAGTTCACTTTTTGAGAGTAATTATCAGTGTATGTCTATCCATTCGTCCATTGCATACAGAAGGGTTTGATAGGACCTTTCAAACTTATTTCATTTGCCAAGTCATTGTCTAGTAACGTGACAGTAGAACCTTCGTCTAGTAAGGCGTACAATGAAATTTTACCAATTTGGACCTTGTATACTTACTGGAGTAGTTCGAAGCATGACATCAGAAGAATACCTCTGGTGAATGTGGACAGGGTATCGCAAAATATTTTCTTCGACGTTGGGTCGTTCTTCCATCGTCTGAATGTCTATATTTTTATATATGATTTGCAATTGTTTTCCCCACACACTTGCTCGATGGTTCGGTTTGAGACAGGACATGCACAGTTAATTTTTTGTCACATGTGCCCAACGATTGTTCACAGTCATTTCTTGAAATTTGTTATATTTTTCTAAATTATGCTTCTTTTTATTATATGTACAGTTTCCGTTATAGTGCTTGATCTTTCTTTTTTCTGTCATAAAAAGTGATTCCAACTTTTTATGTGACTGTGATCGATCGTTTCTGTTACCAGGGTTACAGAGAAGATTGAAAGCTTTTCTAACCTCTTTCAACCAATCTGCGAAATTCAACAATGTCACTTCTTTTAAATTGGCAGCATGAAATACCCATTGCTGTTTCAAGCTGACAGTCAAATTTGAGACAAATTCTTCCAAAAGTAATGGTTGGTTGGTTGAAAGCTGACGAGCCAGAAACAGGGTTGGCACTTAGCTTCCCTTGACACTGTGACCAGCTGGGGGTCTATTGTATCACTCTGTCGTCAGTGGTTCCTCATTCAAACAGGTTTGTGCTTTTAATTAGGTTTAGTAGGCTGTTAATAAGGTTCTTCGGTTACATGCCTGTTTCCGGGCTGATCTCTTCAAAGGTTCTGTGTCGCCTTCTACTTAGGGCGTCACAGTCGAAGAATGGACAAATCATTCGGATGAATTTCATCAAAATTTGGCAACGTACGGTCGTTAGCTTGTCTGCGTTTACATGTTCACGTACCTACCATCAACATCCTGGGATAGCTTTTTCACGCTGTCGGTAATTTTATTATCTTCCTGCACATCCTGTATGTCACAGTGATATAGACATTTTTTTACTATGACAGAACTATTTGACATATTATTTCATTTTCAATATCAGAATTTTCTGAACTTGTCACTTCGTCGACTAATCTCAATTTGTCTAACGCCAATTTCTTCAAAATCAACTTCTTATCCAACTCGAAAATCTTTCTTTCTGCTATTAACTCCATTTCCTTCTTATGTCTTTCTGCTAGGGTTGATGATGTTATACGACTCTTTGTTTTGGACTTCCTTAAAGAACCGTCTTTTTCATCATGCTCAAAGTTATGGCATGACAAAACTTCTTGCTTCTTGTCTTTTTGCTTTTCTTGCCTGTCTGACAAGATCTGCTTTACCCTTTTCGAACTGAACTTCCACGTTAGATAATTCTTCTAGTGTTCCCGCTCGTCTTCGAAATCTGGTATCATAGATTTTTCGTATTGCTCCTGTTGCCTTCTCGCTGTTCATCTTTCATATGTCGATGTCTCAGATAAACAGAATTGTAAAAAAAATCTTCAGAATGCGGCTGCGAAGGACCAATGTAGCTGTCTGCTGGCTCAAAACCTTCACAATGTCCTCGCATAGGTTTAAAATTTGCTGGACACTGAAGAAATTGTACAAAAAGTCTTCAACTTCATTGCCGTACGAAAATTCAAATACTAACAACTTGACATTGACACAGTTTATAGCTAAAGAATCAGTTCGCTCACTTGGCCCAAATGCATGTTCCAAGGTAACATCTACTCCAGGGAAACAATTCAGGATGCGCAGAAGACTGTACGCGGTTATCGCTCTTCGAAGTATCCGAAAAATGTCCGTATTAGTAACACAGTAATACGCGGTATGCGCGAGGGATACAAATCAGAATTGCGCAGTGTACAAACGGGAACATAAAGATCAAAGTGCCGACGCCAAGTGAGCGAACTGATTCTATATTATATCTTTATTATATATTATATATATATATATATATATATATATATATATTATATATTATTATTTATGTAATACAGAGAGATAAGAACTTTTATGAAATATATAAAAATAAAAATAGCAAACACAATAACAGATATTGCAAGAACATGGTAACCTTCACCTGCTGCAGCATCACCTGGAATCTGCAGGATACCCAACTTCTCACCAACTTACAGCAGATCTATCGTGTTTGGGCTCATTGGAATGGTATCAATGAATAGGTTATAGATAGATGATGATCAGGTCTGATGATGGAGCAGCACAAAGAAATGAGATAATTTGGTGAGGGATTCTAAGCTACTTTCTCTCGTTCAATCGATATGCAATTTTGGTATATGATGTAGTACCGTTTGGCGAATTGGTGTATGGATGTGTTAAGCGATTGGAAGAATTCATTGCCAAAATCTTACAACTGTAATAATATTTATGAAAATACAACTATTGTCAGAATACGCAGATTTCGCGAGGCAAAATCTCGTGTCGCAATTTGTTTAAATAATAATAATAATTTATTTACCATGAACTTACAAAGTTTTTTGATTGTACATTACATTAATTATATAGCACATGGCGAATAAATGGGAGAAAAACCCACACAAGTAAAACTTGTACGTGGGCCGATTTTTCCATGTATATATTTGTGTGGAGTTGAGTTGTGCAAGTTTTAAATTAAAAAAAAAAATAAACTAGTAAAATTTGTGGAGTGTTTTTTATTACATGTTGACACATAAGGACATACCATATAATATATATATATATATATATATATATATATATATATATATATATATATATATATATATATATATATATGTGAACAGTAATTTGTATGAATAAAATGTTATAGTTATAAAATAGTGAAAATTGTGGAATCTTATTTTATGTACAACATGTAAACACATGGATACAGGGAATAATATATATGTACATCAGAATAAGAATAATAACTTAAACATTGTTACAAAAATGAACTTGTTTTGTTACTAATATAAGTTAATTAATGTATTTTATGACCTATTTGTGTATAAAATATCAGATATGTAATCATAGGGGAGAGTCAGTAGCCAACTTGTAATCAGCTTTTTGAATAAGTTATATGAATGTATTTTTTTTATATATGGAGGTAATTTATTGAATAGTTTAGGGCCAAGGTAGGTAGAACATTTTTGACCAATTGTCTTTCCTGCTCGGGGTATGGTAACGGCATTTATCATTATCTAGTATTATAGGGATGGTTAAATGTGGGGATATACTCTCGATCGTAGCGAAATAAATCTTTTAAAAACCTCTGAATCAAAAAAGTTAAAAATAATATGTATTGGCCCTTCAAGTTTAATATTAGTAGTAATATTTTGTTCCAAGTATGATAAAGTATGAAATTTGGAAACAAGTAAGTTACCTAGGCAACGTAGGTAAATTTCAAAACAAAAATAGCAAATCACTGATGTTTTAATTAATTTACTCCGAATAATTCGCAAAATAGACACAACCGTCAATGACGTCTGACTTAGCGGTCCCCCGATGGATGACGCTTGGATCAAAATATTACTACTTATATTAAACTAAAAGGGCCAATACATATATTTTTTTACTCCTTAGAGGTTTTTTGTGTCGGAGGTTTATAAATTTTTTATTTCAATCTGTCAATTTTTTAGAGTTTCTTTATATTACTCAAGATATTCATCGTTTTCTAACTCAACAGAATATTTCGATTGCGTAAAATCTTAAGCCCCTCTTCAACCCAGAGAACTCTTAGATGAGTTCTGTGCTTTAATCTGGCAATACTATGAACCCGAATAAATAGAGTCAGCTAAGACTTTCCACTTAATCATTTCCTGTGATTTAAAATGTTTATGATATATGTTGATATAGCGATTGATTTAATATTTCCAATAAACAAAAGTAAAATAAATATTTTACCTTCATGACTAACTTCACTATGAAATATATTATAGTTCATCCATTATCAATTGCAGAAGCATAAAAAACAAGTTTCCCAGTCTTGCGGCGGAATCCTTTGAGCAGCAGAGGCGGAGATAACTAATTTTATTTAGATATTTAAATACTTTAAAAATACGTTAAAATAAAAAAATATGCCATAAACGAGGAAGTATGTATTAATAGGCAATCGGATCATCATAATTTCATTTTCCCTAGATCGAAAAAAAGCCATATTTTCCATCAAAACACAACACAGCTATAGAATATTTTGAAACCTATTTCGATCCCAGACCAGAGACGCTACTGGCTTTCATTTACTCACACCTCCTGAAACTGGTGATTTATTAGTCTCAACGTATAGCATTATCATTGGCTTGCGGTCACTCAAACAGCTGTCACTCAAACCCACGTTGACTATCGGCTCTTTTGATCTTTGGTTCGCCCTCGGAGAATGTTTACGGGTACTACACTTTATTTTTCGTTCCGTTTCTTCCCATATACGCTCGTGTTAGTTTTTTATTTTCTCCCTCCCTTCTGCAATTGAAAATGGTTAAACTATACCTTCGACGTTTGAATCTTTTTTTCTATATCTTATATGGGGTCGGCCAAAATTAAAAACCAGGTGCTCATTGTTAGTTGTTAGAATACCTATATCAAGTGCCAAAATGTGTGCAATGAATAAGATTCAGAAAATTTGGTCCAAATTCTACTCAAATCCAACATTTTTGTATTGAAAAGTGCGGTCCTTTGTTTTTACCCAACTTATAAAAAAATCATTTCTCATTTCACCCATCACCTCCGTCCATCTCAATTTTCTATCACCTACCTTGAAAACAGCAAATGCGTTTTCCAAACACAAAATTCATGGTTCAAACGAAGATTTCTGTTTTTTTTCTTGCAGATTTAATCAATGAAAATATTAGAGACGACGCAACATGTGCAAAAAAGATGGAAAGAGAGGGTGGTTTCCGAACATGGGAAGGATGGGTCAGAAGTTGCTCTAGGCGAACTGTGCCACTGCCAAGTTGCTAGATCTAGATCGCAACTCTAGAACGGGATATTAATCGCAACAAAACGTAGTGTTGACTGTAGCAGTAGAATATTCATACTATCTCATGCTAATTATTAATCTACTAATATTCTGAATATTATTATCAATTTTTGTTTTTCTCTTAGGTTCAATATGGCTTGTAAAACTAATCCGATAGAGGATGCATGAATTTTAGTGAATATTTATCCAAGTCTCCAACCGTGCAAATGAGTAATTATAGTCCAAACTAATTTCTACTACGAGACAATAGCCGGAGAACTGGCAGGCAGGCACTGTCAAAGATTATCGTTCTACTCTTTGGCACTGTTGTCGATGAGTTACGTAATCCATGTAATAGCTGTCTTGAAGTATCAATTAACATTTGGTTTGGAAATCAATCAGGAAGAAATGATTCGTGAAATAGTTATTCCGAAATAACATTCTTTGAAAATAAATCCAACGTTGTTATATCCATCATTATGAGGTCCAACAAAGGTTAAAAAATGAACCTATAGATTCGTAATGATATTGGCGGGCTTGGCAACATGCCAGTTTGGTTATACTCTGAAGGTTAAATCAGCAAACCCTCGTTACGGATTTTACGGCAGAATATATCATTCCAGCGGCAGAGGAATCGTTATTAGATTTTGAATTTTGATATTCTTCTAGTGAATGTTTTGAAAATCTCGCGTTGTCAACCGGGCATATATTAGTTTTGAATCCCAGGTTCATATGTATTTTGATTGCGACTTTTGTGTTAGTTTGTTTGAATAAGTCGTTGGGAATGAACCGATTCTTATGGAATTAATGAATAATCTTTGGATGCCATAATTCACTGGTTGAATTCTTACAACAGAAGATTTCAGAGTTGAAAGCTGCAGCTCATAATTTTTGAGAAAAAAAAACAAAAAAATGTCAGCAAAACGTTGCCCAAATATCACAAAAAAGCAGGTTCCAATATCTGTGGCATTTTTACGGTTCTTTCTGAATCACTTGAATATTTATCTTCCTTAATATTCGTTGAGAAAGAAACGAAATTTATGCGGAGAGAAAAAATGGTTTCCACGTAAAAAATATTTTATATGGATTGTGTACTGAAGGAAATAATCAGACAACGTTCTCTAAGGGAGGAAAAATGTTGTGACCCTCCGTGAATAGAAGATGCTGTAGAATCAAAAATAGAGAGAAAAACATGATATTTTTTTACGTTCTATATGTTGTTCGCTGAATTTTTCTTTGTAAAATCAGATATCATTGATTTATTCTCATACATCGTGTGTGATTTTCAGTAGTTATATCACAAGTGATGGATATTTTGGTGAGTATACTTTGACAATTATGTATCAATATTGTAAAAATTCACGAGACCAAATTTCTTTGAAAGAAATTGAGTGGTATTTCTGCAAAATATTGGCGAAAAAATATCTATCACGAGTGGTATATGACCAGACTATATATCGAGCTATCTCTATTTCAAGCATACCTCCACTTGAGAAAACTATGTTTTTCTACGTTCTTTCGAATTTCTTCTAAGGAACTGTTTCCGAAACGGTCAGACATCATTTTTCAATGTGATAGTGACTTGGACGTCATCTGACAGTGACTGAATTATTTTTATAGGTTTGGTATAAACAATGGTAAATGCCCACTTGTTTTATAGCAAGTAGCGTATATTCAAAATAATCAAAAGTACTTCAAAATAATCAGGTTATACATCGATAACTTGTTGCATAATTACAAAGAGTGTCAGTTTGACAGTTTAAATAATCCGACCGCGAAGCGGGAGGATTATTCTGTAAAACTGACACGATTTGTAATTATGCAGCCCACCTTAACTTTTCGGAGAAATCATAAAAATACATTCATATATGATTTGCGTTATTGGAGCAATTGTATTCACTGCTTATTTTTGAAATATCAAATTAAAAACTACATTTAGCAGCATTTCTTTTTTTTTCAAACTCCTCCATAAACAACACGTCGCAAACACCAGAAGATGTATTTGTTCAGAACATAATAGGTATTCGATAACTTAATAATAATAATAATTATTATGTTTATTCAAGCCAACATAAGATGTTATATATATATATATATATATATATATATATATCATATCAACATTATCATTTAAATTAACAGAAGCTGTGTTAATTACAGCTTGTGCATGATATGAGTGCGTGTGTAATACGAGGTAGTCCCAGAAGTACCCGACAAAGAAAACCCAAAAAAATTGAGATATAATATCTATATTTCTCCACCTCTCCTTTTAGCTCAATACACTTTTCCCAGCGAAATTCAATACCTCCGTCATAGTGAGAATCGTCGAGCTCCTCAAACTAGTCATCAACCGCAGACTTCACCTCACCTTTTTTCAAGTTTGGAAACAGAGATCTGAGAGGACTGAATCTGGCGGATGGGGTGCGGAAAGAAGTAATTCGAACTTTAACTCATTGATTTTGGCCATCGCGATAACGGATGTGTGAACTGGTGCATTGTCTTGATTGAATAAAACTCTCTTTTTCACTAAATGCGGCCATTTTTTTATTTAATCACTCAAACGCTGCAATGAGTTCGCATAATACTCGCCGTTTTTCCTTTGTGAAGGTAATTAATAAAAATTATCGCAAGCGCATCCCAAAAAACTGACGCCATGGCCTTGCCTGCTGATGGAACTGCCCTCGCCTTCTTCGGTGCCGAATCTCTCCTTTCAGTCCATTGTTTTGACTGTTCCTTCATTTCAGGTGTAAAGTGATCCATGGTTATGAATCGACGCGAAAATTCGACTTATTGCTGTGAAACTTCGTCAATCACTTCATTAAAATATCCTCACGATACTGTTTTTGTTGCATTGTAAAGGTAAGTACATGCCGAAGATGCCTCGATGGCCGATGAGAGATGTAACAGATCGATGATAGATTATTGGTGTACATACCGAAGATAGCTTCCTCGATGAGCGATGGAAAGTGGGAGTCGAAGTTAATTTCGTTCTATTCACACAATATTATTTCCAGTGTGCTAACGGAAAAATTATAGATAAAGTAGAACCAGAAATACCTATAAGAAGGTCGCAAATCACCAACCACTTGAGTTATCAGCAGGCGGTGGATTCTACGCAGAGTTGTACCTGCCCTAGCCATTAAATTTTGTTTTATAGGTAGGTATAATGATATTGGGTTAAGATAATTATTAAGAAAAATCGCATGAATATAATTGAGAATTATTTATTTATATATATTATATGATAATAATAATATATATATATATATATATATATATAATTATATTATATTATATAATAATATATAATATACCTAATGTAAAATGTCAAACTTTATACTTTATAAAAAGTTCAGTTTCTCGATAAAAGGTATTTATAAACAAATTTTCACACGAAGATTAGTTTCACTTTCACTGTCGTCATCCAAATTGATAATAAACTTTCCTTTGGGAATTTTTTTTATACCCATATATGACTTTTCCACCTTTTCAATATGGGAAACACACTTGGCCCAGCTGCTATCAGGAATGTTTGCAGTTTCTGTTTGAATAAGAGCTACCACAGTTGAACTTAAGGTTGGAGAAGTATATATTTCTTCGAACTGCTGACTTAAGCTGATGCCATATACAGTATCGGAAACAATTTAGCTGGGGTATAGACATAAATCTACACGAGCAACAAGGAACGCAATGATATGATAATACCACATAAACAAGAGAGACGCACTGCTGTGCGCCCCTCCTGTTACCCCACCCGACGCATTAACTGACCACGTGGCAATGCGACACAGCGCACAGCGACTCATTCTTGCCGAGCCGTGGTTGCGAAAACAAAAGACCGTGACAATTATTACCTTTTGAAACATGCCGCCTATTCACACAACCGCAGGGAAAGTACAGATCGTTAAGTGGTACTTTGGAGGTAATTCTGTATAAGATACTAGAAATCTATTCATAGTGGCTTTTGCAGATAGACATGTACCTACGGAAGCGACTGTGCTCTCAATTGAATTTCAGAATTTTGGGTGTGTGGCAGCACATTGCAAAAAATGTTGTCCCACAAATCCTAGACAAATACCCGAGGAACGGAAAATACGAGAAACACAAGTGTGTGCATTGTCAGAAACGACACCTTGTTCGAGTAGACAGATCGCCGACGAAGTGAATTTGAATGAAAGAACTGTAAAGAATATTTTGAAGAGAAACGGTTGTCATTATTTCAAAGTCAAGACCACACAAGAACTTTTGCCTGGAAACCATTTCAGACGTATGGAGTTTTGTGAAACGATGGTCGAAAAATGCAATAGGGCATTTCGTGTGAATGATGACTTTCTAAAAAAGGTATTATTTACCGATGAATCGTCCTTCTCAATTCATCGAAAACACAACCCATCCGTAGTACGTTATTGGTCTCGTAAAAATAAACATTTGAGTATTGCTGTGAGGACACAGTACCCAAGAAAATTAAATGTGTGGACGGGACTTTTAGGCGATCACGTCATAGGCCCATTTTTTATTGAAGGGAATTTAAATGCAGCAAAATATTTGCAACTTTTGCAAAATCAAATTATTTCTGCAGTTCGCGCTCTTCCGATTTACTTTAACGACGTGTGGTTTCAACATGATGGTTGTCCTGCCGACAATGCAGGCACGGTGGTTACATTTTTGAAGTAATTATTTCCCGATCGGTTTATTTGTACGCGAGGTACAATCAACTGGCCACCTCGATCACCAGATGTAGCACCTCTCGATTTTTATTTCTGGGGCATGCTAAAATTGGAGGTATATCGGCACGAGTTCGAACGTGCCACCAATTTAGATGAACTGAGGGCAAAAATTATTCAGTTGTGTGCTCAGGTAACACCAGTTACCCTTGCGGCTACCAGAACAGAATTGTACAATAGATTCGGCTATTGTTTGGCCCAAAATGGTGGTTTGTTCGAACATTCAATAAAATAATTCCGTACACAAACTATTTAATTTGGTTTGTCTTTTCTTGTAAATATTTTTTCTCTCAATTCAAGAAATCATTGTTTTTCTGTTAAAAAAAAGTTTTTTTGTTTTTATTGTCTTACAGAAATATCGTTTGCTTTTGTTTATGTTAAAGCATTTTCTTTTGTTTTCGCGGCCACCACGGCACCAAAGATATTTTGATCTACCTGTCGTCAGGTTAATTTGTTCAAATTATCTGATGTGAAATTATCGTCAATAAATCTTCTTCGTTGCAGCGCACACATTCTCCCAACTGCTGCTGGTATGATACTGACGTCCTGAGTTGACCGCCCTGGCTCTCCTATCTCTGTGTCGTGACGTCGATATCCCGTCCTCGAGCGAGTCGAGGAGAAATTGTAATGCTCTCTCAACATATATTCTTTACGGTCTCATGAAACCACCATACCCAAGATAAATACTTTCCGATACATGTTCAATTGGGTTAAACATACAGTGATAAGGAGGAAGTCTGAGCACCGTATGTCCCAAGCTTTCAGCCAATGAATCACAAAAATATTTCTTTTTTATCGAAAAACTGCGTGAAACTTCTAGTAACTGCTTTTTGTGTACTTTTCCTCATATTATATTTAACATATATTCTTGTATAGTGGCTTTGGTGTCATTTGAACATGGTGCTTTATCTAGTCTTCGACTGTGGTATCCATGACGATAATACTGTTGGGTGGAATATTTGGTATGAGTTTATTTTGGAACCAGTCTTCAAACAATTCGGCTGTAGTATCATCATGATAATCGACAAAACAGTCCTTAATATTTTTTGCCGATAAAGACAACGCCAAATGCGTATAAAACCATTTTCGGTTCTTGCGTGAATTATCGAAATACGTTTTCCTTTATTGGACGGCGCATTAGTTTGGCACAAGTCAAATGAGTCTACCCAACTTTTGTTTGGAATATCTAGTGTATCGAACCAAGTTTCATCCAAATACACTACTATTCTACCATATTCTCTAAATTCGTTTATTGCCAATAAATATTTAAATCTCCATTTCTTAAGGCGCACAGATTCCATTAAGATTTTTCTGCTACTAGTGAGTTTTTTAAATTTAAATCCGTTTTGTAAAAGAGACTTTCTTAAAGTCTCTTCGCAACACTGGATACCAGTTTCATTCTTTTCAAGCCGTTGCATTAAAATATCTAATGTAGGCACAATTTGCTCTTCATACAAGGCATATATTGTTCTTCGAATTATATCTACATCACAGCCATCTAGTTTCCTTGAACCGCCAGTCTTTTCATTTCTTTCTTTTTAAAATAGGGTTACTTACTGTTATGTTCTTCGAATTAACAACAACAAAGTTTTTTATTGCTACCCGTTACAGTCACAGCGAGATAAGGAAGTCAGTTTGAAATTACCAAGACGTAACCATTGTATACGAATGCTTACATGACTCATCTAGGAGAGAAAAACAAAGTTTTTATTGCTACCCGTTACAGTCACAGCGAGATAAGGAAGTCAGTTTAAATAATTACCAAAACTAAGTCGATAAACACTGAGCAGTTGAAAGACGAGGTAAACAACTTATAAATCACCGGGAGTCGAGACACCTCTGAAATTCATAAACACACTTGTTGGTCATTAACTCAACGATAACGCACCAGCGATCGTAAATACCTGTCATTCAGTAAAATATTATCCAATTATAACATAAGATAAGCTAGAACGGGTTAGAAAAACAAGACCCTTTATCAGTTTTACGACTTCACAACAACCTAAGCTCCGCCTACTAGCTCCCGTGCGGACGATACTATAAAAGCGTGAGCTTCATGTCAATATTCAATTTTCAAGTAGTTCGATTTGGTATTCCACAGTGAACACGAGAATATGCCATTCTCAAAAGTTAGGTTAAAAAGTCAGTCTAATTACAGTATCGTGCAATAATAATGAGAGTTTCCAAACCAGTGTAGTTAACTTCAGCAAACATAGAACTCAGCCGATTCAAATCAAGTATTGAAGCTCCTAGTAAAAACACGAGTGAACAGTATAGTTTCCACAAATTGTCAAAGCTTACAAAACAGAGATCATAACGGGATTCCGCAATTTCAATGGTTCACTATCACTTAGAAAAGCCTTATCTGTATACGAATATACCGGACGAATTAATTAGAATAACCGATTGACTCGGGAGAAAACGATGCTGATAATAATAAATTCTAAGCTAATTGCCGATTAAAACTACTCCAGTGAATAAGTGGTAAACAGGGTGCGTCTCATGTTTGTTTTTCTGTACTTATGTTTATGGCAAAACCCAACCCATTAAAATGTGTATGTGTCTAAAAAGTATGTCCATAGTTTTCAAGATCACCAAGTTTTCAAAAAGAGAATTATTGTTAGTCGTTTGCAGCACTTGATTGCAAGATTTCTTTTAGTAAAAATTATTTCTATTGTGAAGCCCATTGCAGAATTATTTGCCAATACGCTACATTAGTTTTCATTGCATGAATATTGTTACCTATCATGCGTCCATAGACGATTGAGAGAATTGTGTCAGTTTTTATTAAATATATATATACATTTTTAACATTTTATGAGTGCATTATTATTTTATTAAATCATTGTTTGGTTCGAATCTTTCTGAACGGTAGTACTTCCTGAATAAACAGCCCATGTTCCGGTATTGAAAGAAAGGATATTGATATTTGTAGGCCGCTCCATATATCATATCCGGTTCGACTATATTCATATAGTCGATGCTTTTAATACTGTTTTCCCAACCTAACGAATAACGTCTGGTATTACAGGTGTGGTGGGTTAGTTCACAACACCCCGTAGTCCAGTCATCAACATTGGTGGTCAGGTGTGTGGTTTTCCCAACGCCCTGTATAGACCAGTCGTTCAACATTGGTGTCAGGTGTGGGGTAATAATTGAGGAAGTACATTAACGCATATATGATATTTTCCACAGAAAAAAGTGTCAAACAAAAATTTAATTTGAAATTTTTTTTAATAAATATTTTATTTTTTTATTTTTACAAATAAGTGTCAGTGAAAAAAAGACTAATTTGAACAGAAGTAAATAGTAGAAAAATTGTGAAAATAGTTTAGTATAATATCGTTTTATTTTGCAAACACGATATTGGGAAAATAAATAGATATAGCGTTTATACCGATCAAAAACTCAGGAAGTATTCGAAAAAGCAAGTGAAGTTTTATTTTCAATCAATGGAGATTTTTATCAAAATAATTAAATCATGGAAACTCAGACAACAGTGCCGAGGGTTAGATATGAACCGCAAATTAGTATCACTTTGGATAATATTCCTTTTTATAATGGTACCACAGAAATCAAAGATTTTATTCGTGAAATTGAAGATTTGGCAGCTGTAGCAGAATGGACAGACAGTCAAATAAGTTCTATAGTTAGATTAAAACTGAAAGGTATCGCTAGATTATTTATTGAAGCAAAATATAGTTTACAAAATACCGACAACTGGCAATTAATTAAAAAATTAATTAAACGAAAATTTTTGAATTGTTTCAGAAAACGAATGAATCAGTTAGGAATTTTTTCATAAGATTAAAAATATGTGCATCAAAGATAAGGCACCTCACAGGAAATAATAGAATTGACAATGTATTAGAGCAAAAATACGAGCAGGATATTTTGGTTCAATTTGCCATTGGATTGTTAGATCCTGTTAGAAAAAAAGTTTTATCTGAAAGTCCTGTCAGTTTAGAAGAAGCCATCACATTAGCAGAAAAAGAAGAATTAATTGAGCAAATTACGAATACACCGAATATGAATTTCAGAACTTTCAATGCGAATATAATATTGTGCACACATTGTAACAGAAAAGGTCACACAGCAGGAGATTGTTATATGAAAAATTGCGTATGCCTAACATGTCAAGAAGTAGGACATATGTCATATCGTTGCCCAAATAGGAATAGTTTTCAAAATAAGAGATTGAATGATTCAGGAAAATGGTTTTCCAACTACGCTAAGGAAAAACGATTTAAAAAATATGGAAAAATGAATAAATATAGAAAAGAATTTTCTAACAATTCGAAAGAGAATAGATTTCGATCTCAGGGGAGCAGGAATGAACGAGGACATACAGGAAATGGTTATCGAAATTTTAAGAGAATAAATTACAGACAGCAAACAGGAAATAGTTATGGAAAGAATGCAAAATATAACAGGAATTTAAATAGCGAGAGGCAAGAGGAAAATATACTAATCGACGATGAACAGAAAAATGTAATTAATTTAGAAATAGCAGGAATTTTGAGACATATATCCGTAGATATGAGATCTCAAGTATCAGTGGCTCATATTAATATTGTTAGAGGTATGAAATTAAATTATGATTTGCCGTATCACCTCAGAAAAAGACAAGGAAATTTCACTCAGTATATTGGCTCGGTTATATTGCCAATCAAAGTAAAGGAAGGAAAAATTATTGAACATGAATTCTTAATAGTTGAAAATGATCATCGTAGTACTGAAATAACACTGGGATTAGATTTTTTACGAAAACATAACGTGCAAATTGATTGGAGAGAAAATCAAATGTATTTATCAGGGGAAATTATCGAGTTGAAAAAGAAAATCCAACACATATGCCAACCAAATCGGGATGACGAACAGAGGAAGTTGCAAAAGAGATTTGAAGAAGTAGAAAAACGATTGAGAGATGTCAATATCATGATGTACGATTGGATGAATTCTGTAGAAAAACTAGAATTGAAGAGGGAGGGCCCGCCCAAATCAATCCGCGAAGTATTCTTAAACAGAGTTTCATGCCATGAAACGAGACGTACAACTTCGAATCAAATAGAGATATCAGGGACCGGTGATTTAATTGTGACACCAGGTTTAGAAAAAACAGTTTCAAAGATGTCAGCGACTGGTGATTTAAAGGAGACGCTAGTCTGCAAAGAAATAGTTGAAATTGAAGAATATGGAAAATCGTCTGGAACAAGAGAAAAGCGAAACATGCGTTTAAACGAGCAACAAGAGAAAGAGATGAATCGTAGAAACTGCCACATATGGAAAATGGAAATACCGACGCATCCTGTACATTAGGACCGATAGTCACAGTGACAGTCGACAAGTGGAAATGCCTACGTATAGGTACGAGCATTTCCTGCCTAAAGAAACGGAGAGATGTAACGGAACATTGCCCATACAGCACTACAGCAAGGAGCTTTTGAAAGTGAAAATATTCCAGGAAGTAGCCAGACATATTCAGGGAGAACGGAAATTGCAACAGTTAATGCATCAAGGAATCGAAGGAAGGTGATAAATGTAGAAAATAGTAAATCATTGGAAGATAGTTTAAGTGATAAATCACCCACGGGAGATGCTCTATCCACCAGGAAGTTGGAATCTACCAAGCACCTAGGAATAACAGTCGCCAAAGATAAGATTTTTTCTACAGTCGTAAATCACAAGGATGAAAATGTCTTGCCTAAGGACAAAATTCTACCGCCCAGATTTTTGAATGTATGTAAAGTTCAAGCAAAAAGTATAGTGAACTCCGAAGATACGAAATTACGAAGTATTGCAGAAAATGGATTTTAACGCCGAGAAAACGAAGCATAGGAGAAGATTTTAATATAGATACGAAAGTAAAGAAAGAAATAAACCCCGAAGTGAAAAAGATTAGAACTTTAGCCAGACAGAAAGGAAAATCTAATTTAAAAAAGACATCGCACGTTAATTTTGAACTCCAACCAGTGAAAGAAACAGAGAGTCAAATAATAAACGATGATCGATTCAACAAGTATATGAATGGAAGCGTTCGACAAGCGACACAAGAAAATGAGGTAAAATTAGATCAAGTTTTAGTTCAAACTCAAGAAAATATGCCAGATGAATTACCAATAGTTAATGCCGAAAATATAGGAAAATGTCAGCCAAGTGAAATGTCCAAAGAAAATGAAGAAAACATTTCTGAAAATAAATTCCCCCTTACACAACCCATGACACGCGGCACTGTTCAAATGACACCCATGAAAAATTTGGTTCAATCATTTAGATATCAGTAAATAAGAAAATTTTCAGTATGCACCAGAATGTAGGAACGTATATATAGTATGGTAATTATTATAGTTTTAGCAGACTGCAAAAGACGCAGAAAAATGAAAAATCCCTGAAGGTAAATTTGCCAAAGCATATTTATAGTTACAATGGACTTGTAAAAATGGAATGAATAATAATACGAAATGCCACGATACTTTAATGAAAACCGGAACTAAATTGATTGTATCATAGTAGGGAACAAACTGAAAAAAATATATAAGGGAATCAACGCAAAACGGGAAACGCGAACAGGGACAATTTTATCAAGGGTTTTGATGTAAAATAATGACAGTAAATTCCCGGAAAATTCAAGCAAAGCTATTTTTGAGACGGATATAGTTCATTACAGGTCATAGAAAAACGAAGAATGGACGAAAGAACTGAAATGAAACACTGTACGGATTACAGACTATACAAACCACAAACGAGATATGTTATGAAAAATTAATGCAAATAGAAACAGTTATAGAATATCGAATCGCCGAGTTACATAATACAGATAAATAATATAATCACGATTTTCGGAAAATGTGTTTGGATTTGTAGAATATTCACACGAGAACATCGCGACAATTACAATTGTAAAGTACCTAAGTAAAAATATTGAAAAAATTTACTAACCGCGCATATATGGAAGGTTTGATAGGAATATCGTGGACTATTATTGTTGAAACCAAGAAAATATCTCTGAAACGATGGCAGTGGACAATCCAGCATGGCGAAGCGAAATGATGAGACCAGCAGATTCTAGAGCATTGCGAATTCACAGTGTGGTTTGAGTTCAAGCACTCCGCACAGAATATAGTAACCACCATTCACAAAACAAATCACCTGTGTTAATGGTACCGCACAAAATAGGATTCCCAGGAACGAAGATTTTTAACGAATGAATTACCACCGTTTGACCACCGGAAACCGAACACCATTTACAACATTACGCCAACGAATGCACCTGCCACTGAACCAGAAAACACAGGCTGTGTATCTGTCTAGCCCCGATACCGACTAATTATCACGGATTGCTGACCCGAAAAACGTATGGAAGGCTTTACAATCCCCAAAAAGCCAGATGGTTAGAGAAGATAAAGAAGGAACAAATCGTCCCGTATCGCTGCTACGTACCCAACCAGCGGCGTAGCAGGAAAAATTCCCAGAGGATCCAACGGCTAGAGTTAAATTGATGCCCACCGGAATAGAATTGAGAAAATCCCCTCGTTGAAGAAGGCGAGTACATACCCTTACAGTATGGAAATTACCCCATGGACGAAAAAGACTTTATTGTGTGTTTGCATGATTATTTGCATGTTATTTTTAAGAAAATTAGAATTAAGTACTGAGCAGTGAGGGTAATAAATTTGTGGATAGATTATAATTATCCTCTAGAAGATGTAAACAGTAATCTATTGTAATTGTCAAAGCAAGACTTATAAAATTTGGCGCTAGAATAGGATTACATTTCAGAAAGTTAAAACATTTTGCTTATTGAAAGAGTTGTTATTCGAAAAAAATTTGAGTTTGTCAAAATTTTTTTGTTTGAGGGTTGGATCGAATGTTATGCCCTGTAATTACAGAAATGCATTTAAAAGATAATTACCAAGACGTAACCATTGTATAACGAATGCTTACATGACTCATCTAGGAGAGAAAAACAAAGTTTTTTATTGCTACCCGTTACAGTCACAGCGAGATAAGGAAGTCAGTTTAAATAATTACCAAAACTAAGTCGATAAACACTGAGCAGTTGAAAGACGAGGTAAACAACTTATAAATCACCGGGAGTCGAGACACCTCTGAAATTCATAAACACACTTGTTGGTCATTAACTCAACGATAACGCACCAGCGATCGTAAATACCTGTCATTCAGTAAAATATTATCCAATTATAACATAAGATAAGCTAGAACGGGTTAGAAAAACAAGACCCTTTATCAGTTTTACGACTTCACAACAACCTAAGCTCCGCCTACTAGCTCCCGTGCGGACGACACTATAAAAGCGTGAGCTTCATGTCAATATTCAATTTTCAAGTAGTTCGATTTGGTATTCCACAGTGAACACGAGAATATGCCATTCTCAAAAGTTAGGTTAAAAAGTCAGTCTAATTACAGTATCGTGCAATAATAATGAGAGTTTCCAAACCAGTGTAGTTAACTTCAGCAAACATAGAACTCAGCCGATTCAAATCAAGTATTGAAGCTCCTAGTAAAACACGAGTGAACAGTATAGTTTCCACAAATTGTCAAAGCACAAAACAGAGATCATAACGGGATTCCGCAATTTCAATGGTTCACTATCACTTAGAAAAGCCTTATCTGTATACGAATATACCGGACGAATTAATTAGAATAACCGATTGACTCGGGAGAAAACGATGCTGATAATAATAAATTCTAAGCTAATTGCCGATTAAAACTACTCCAGTGAATAAGTGGTAAACAGGGTGAGTCTCATGTTTGTTTTTCTGTACTTATGTTTATGGCAAAACCCAACCCATTAAAATGTGTATGTGTCTAAAAAGTATGTCCATAGTTTTCAAGATCACCAAGTTTTCAAAAAGAGAATTATTGTTAGTCGTTTGCAGCACTTGATTGCAAGATTTCTTTTAGTAAAAATTATTTCTATTGTGAGGCCCATTGCAGAATTATTTGCCAATACGCTACATTAGTTTTCATTGCATGAATATTGTTACCTATCATGCGTCCATAGACGATTGAGAGAATTGTGTCAGTTTTTATTAAATATATATATATACATTTTTAACATTTTATGAGTGCATTATTATTTTATTAAACATTGTTTGGTTCAATTTAAGGACTTCCTGAATAAACAGCCCATGTTCCGGTATTGAAAGAAAGGATATTGATATTTGTAGGCCGCTCCATATATCATATCCGGTTCGACTATATTCATATAGTCGATGCTTTTAATACTGTTTTCCCAACCTAACGAATAACGTCTGGTATTACAGGTGTGGTGGGTTAGTTCACAACACCCCGTAGTCCAGTCATCAACATTGGTGGTCAGGTGTGTGGTTTTCCCAACGCCCTGTATAGACCAGTCGTTCAACATTACTATTTTAAACACTGTGGAATACGGTGTTTTTGTTAAAGAAGCACTTTCTTGCACAGCTTGATCCTTGGACATTCCACGTTCCAGAAGGGAACTATAAACATTTAATATATTTTGTTTCCCATGAGGGTGTAACATTTGTCGACTAGTGGTACTACGACCACCAGTTGAAGTACTAGCTTCAGGATGAGCCCATGGACGCCACATTTTTCACGACACAAAAATCGAATAGACACTTTAAAATAGACACAACTGACACAACGGAATATTAGGTAGGTAATGACTAAATGTTGATTAACTTTCCCCCTTTTATTTCTGAAATTGGAAAGCGGTCAGTTCTCAAAACAGTCTTGTTTTCCAAATCTGGTAGGTGATTTATTTTGTAACCGTAAATAGACCATTATCGCTATAATCTCGTTGATAGCCCATTAGTACTGAAAGTATGGTAGTCAGGTAAGTAAATTTTATTATTTACACACATTTAAACATATCCTTACCAAGGGTTCTAAATCAACCTTACGAGATTTTTTATTATCAAATGAATTTAAATACAAAACTGTCAACAAAAGCCAAAAATAATGGAGAGCCCACTATTATTAAAATGCCAAACTATTTCATGAGATATTTTAATCTGGTCCTGGGAATCTTCTAAGGGACACACACTTTCATAGCTTATCTATATTTCGAACAATAGGTAATAATAATGAGGGTAGTCGGCTAATATTGTTTCACGACCTTCTTAGATTTCTAGTTCTACTATACTTCAGTCATTTGGTGATTAAAACGGGAGTTACCTGGAAAGTTTTCCGGGAGTTTTTATAATTGGTATTTTATAGATTTCGACGTGTTCTTTCCGAATTTTCACTTTGCCACCTCGTATTTTTTCCGCTTGCGCCACCATATTGAAAAAGTGGCGCCCAGAAACAGTTTTTTGGCAATATTCCATTTCCGACTCATTTTACGATTAAAATAGTAATGTAATAAATTAAACTAGAGAACTTCCTACAATTTATGTTCCAACGTTTTTTTTTGTAAAATGGATAGTTTTAGCGTACGAGTGCCGCAAGCCAACACACATCTACACTGAATCATCAGTACGAGTTTTGAATTGATGCGATACTTGATGGACATTGGAGTAGACTTTGCAGCCCTCGTACGCTGAAACTATTCATTTTACAAAAAAAACGTTAGAACATAAATTGTAGGATATTGAGTTCAATTTATTACATAACTATTTTCATCTTAAAATGAGATATTGTCAAAAAACTATTTTTGGGCGCCATTTTTCCTTATTGGCGGCGCAAGCAGCAACGATGCGAGATGGTAAATTTAAAATTCGGAAAGAGCATGTCGAAATCTATGGAAATACCAATTTTCAAAAACTTTCCAGGTAAAACTATCAAATGACTGGGATAAGAACTGTGTTTCAATAATTAGATCTTTAAATAATGATTTAAAGTGACAGTAATCCGCTACAGCAGTATTATAGTTTTGGCTGACAGCAAACAGCTCAAACCGAGATATCAGTACCTAAAACAGCCCAGACAGATTTTTTGTTTATATGCGAATGAACATTGATACATTTCAGTATATTTTTGAGGAGGTTAAATCAGAAATTCATAAGTGTTACTATAATTACTATCACACGAATCCAATATTTGACTAGTCGTAACTATAAGGCAGCTGAATATCAAATATATGCTTACATAATTCATTTCAATAACACAAAAATTTCAGTGCAAACAGACTAACCCGTTAGAAGTTAAAATAGTTTGGTGTATTGTTCCAATTTGATTGGGTTTCAGTTGGAGAAGGCGCAAAGAGATGGCCACTTGCTTCAGTATCATTGATGTCATTATTTAAAAGGAATGGCATTGCAAACAACATTTCTTGGACTTCAATCCGAAACATTGATTCATCTCTTGCTGTCAGTCTTCGTACGTATGACAACAGAGAATTAAAAAATCCTGCATCGTCATCATTGCGGTCGCACGATGATGGCTTGCTTTTCCTTAAAGCCAACTTTTCTTTTTCCAAGTCAATTAATTACTTGCGAATTTCTGCTTGAGTTGTTAACCTCTTTCTAAATGCAGTACTGGTTATTGTTGAAGTCGAGTTAGTTAATAGTAGAGTAGTCTTTTCATTACTTCTGGACGTACTTGGAACTTCAGACACCACTGACTTTTCTTCTTGATAATCCGAAACTGGTGTTGAAGCAGAATAAAAACCTTCTTAACAAAATTAAACCGACGAAAAAAGAAACTGAAAACAAATTGATTACGTAAAGCATAAAATGATGGCCGTGGGGTGCGCGGCGGCGGCGCGTCCCTCGCTGAAAATTGCCGAGACAGCTACTCGAACGGCACACACGTGAGGGCACACGTCGTTGTGCGCATTTTTGGAATGTTATTGTTTATCGCTGGAGATTTCACGATGCATTTTTATGTTATTTTGTTTTGGTCATTCCTTTAAAGTAATTTAATGATCTTAGTTGATTGTTTGTTTGACGCCGACTCAAAATCATTACTTACATTAGTTTAGGAGCTTAGTTATTAAGACTAAGAAGGTTCATTTTAGTTTTTGCTTTTCAGTTTCTTTTTCGTCGGTTTTAATTTTTTTGTTGAAAAGTTTTTAATTTTTAATTTTTGTGCCTAAAATTTACTAATTGCTACCTACTTAATTTGGATTACTTTTACTTACCCACCTTACTTCAACTATTATATACTATAACTAGCTTGGTACCAGCGACTTCGTCCCATTTAAAAAATAACGAAGCTCATACAAATTTTCACCCGCGTAGGGGTTGCAATTATAAAAACACTGAAAAATGTATTTCCTTATCCCTTACAAAGACCTCAAATACCAATTTTATGACCCTAACTTGAAAACTTACGGAATTCCTATACAAACTTCCAATTACAATTTACTAACCCCAAAAAAATTTTTTTTCCATATCACCCCTTTAGGGGTTGAATTTCCAAAAACACCGAAACATGTATTTTTATTTGTAGCAAAAACCCCCAGATGGTTTATGCGTGGTCATACATAAGAAAATATATATAAAATATAGCTTCTCCTTTTTTTTCGTCGGTTAAAAAGACTCATCATTAGTATTATGTGATTCATCACCGGAAACATTTGAATCTTCTTGTGTCTCAAGGCGATCTTCAAAATCATCTGAAGTTTTACATGGTGTAAATTGATCCTTAATAAAGAGCATATTTTTTTAAATATATCGTGAATCACACTTTTTCAGTTTCCCAAATTCTTGCCTGAGATTTTTCCAAGCCAATTTTACATCGTTTTCTGAAATTAAATATGGCTACTAAATAAGAGCATTTCTGTATTGGCAGCAATTATTAAATTATATATCTCAATTTGACGCCAAATAAAATACGATCAAGTACCTAATTAAATTATTGTTATACGATGTCTTTGCAGGTATCCCGCAACAGGAAGCAGTTTTAGAACGATAGCATTTTCATTTCGAATAGGAGTATCTACAGTAGCGAGAAATGTTAAGGATGTATGCGAAATTCTTTGGAAAATCTTTCTACCTATTCATATGAAACAATCGAATTGCGCAAGTCTATGAACGCATTTGGAATTTTCCCAACTGCATAGGGGCATTGGAGCAAACATCTTCGAATAAAATGTCTTGCACGATCGGGTGTTATGTTTTTCAACTACAAAAAAGTTTTCTCCATAGTTTTGCAAGCACTTGTTAACAACCATTACAGATTTGTTTATATTGACGTTGGAGCATATGGAAAGCAGGGTGACGGAGGTACTCTTTGAGCGTCTAAAATTTGCAAACGATGATTAACAGAAAACTTAATGTAGCCATATTGTGGAAATTAGTTAAATTTAGCACAACAAACTTTTAACAAACGATTGTCACGGGCCCGATAAACGGTTGAGTGTTCTTTCGGAATGCTTTTTGTAAAATGGCGTTTTTACAGGGTGTCATTGAAACGAAGACAACAACAAGTGATACAGTGATAAAAGCAATTTGCATCCTGTACAATGACCCCATTGACCCATTGATAAAGAAGCACACGTACGAAACATTTCAGATCTGCCTACAATCCCAGCCAATGATGTGATTCGAGTCTCATAACTCTTCGAAAAATGCAGCAAAATTAATTCGAAATAAATTTGCAAACTATTTTCTAGCAAATCCTGTGTAAGAAAGGTTAACAGGTTACTCAGTTATGCATCCATGTTTCAAACGCTTGTTTTACAGTAACGTACCTTAAGTAATACACAGGATGTAATGTAAAATAGTGCACTTATTTAAAACTGTCATAGATCAAATAGCGACAAACAAAAAAGTTCAATGAATTTTTAGTCCAATGTTAAATTGATTATACTTTTTTATGAGCGTGAAATTTTTCTTTGCACTCTGTATTTCATTTATGATGCAATGCTACCATACTCTTTTCCTAGGACATATCTATTATGTTGCTGTTTATGTTTTTTGTCCCGTACTGCTGGACTTCTAAACACCAAGTTTATTAACTGTTCTTTGTCAATCATAGTGGCCACGTTTATACCGTATGTGAATTTGGTAACCTTACCAAGTGTATGTGACCAAATTCAAACCAAATGTTTTATTAATCGTTTATTCACATCGTGTTTTGTCAAATGATTAATTAACCAACTTGGTTCTGGTTTGGTATTTATTTAGCCATATAACCAAGAGAAAGGTTTGAAACTCTGCTATCTAATTCGGAATTGTCATCTGTCAATGACAATGTCTGGATGTCAGTGAGCTCAGGCTCAGTCATTTTAAATTTCATTTGTTCAGCAGTTTTTGTAAAGCCCCTACTCAACATGTCTTCTTCAAGGCTCTTGTAAATGTTTTTGCCATCCAAAATTGATATAATTTTCTTGTCCAAAAATATTTGGAGAAACGCACTGGTTTCTTCATCTGTCCAATTCTTTGGACAAAAAAATGATTATTCAAAACATGTAGGAAATTTAGTCTTCGTCTTCAAATTTGTATGGGAAATTTTTGTTTTAGGATTAACGTTGAAGAATTATTTCGAAAAAAACAAGTTTTGTATCTTTAATCCAAGATGGCGGACCGCGCCGATCCCCCCACCCCCCACCAAAGTCAAAAACTTGGATTTTTCATCCGGGCCCGGAACTGAATAGCATGTATCAAAATCGTTTCCACCCCACCTTTTGTAGGGCAAAAACCCCCACATACTGGACTACTATTTTACAGTATCTAACATATTCAAGTAAAGTATGTATGTGTTGTTAGAGTTTGTTTTATCTTGTAGAAAAGCATGTTACAACAAATACGCTAAGAGTAAACTTTGTAGGAAACACATTTTGAATTGTAAGTCAAGCCATCTTACATAGTCTACGTCTACACTTGGGTTTCACATTTAAAATTGATGACAATCAGAGAGCACTGATGGAAAACCCCCAAAATGGCCACAATGAGAAAAATATAGACAACTGGTATTTATGGAAGAAGCAGTAAACCAGTGAAAGATACGATATTGTTCGAAAATATGAATAGGATGTTCATAAAATCAGACATGGAATCATCTGCGATTGAAAAATAAACTTTAGTCACTATCTTCCATCGTTCAAGATAACCTTTTATCAGTTATTCATGTTGAAAGGGAAAACATTGTCAATTAAATATTGAATAGAAATATTTTGCTGTGAAATAAAAAATCCAAGATAAAACTGAAGTTATTTTCTGTAAATATCTAACGGAAAACAACTACTTTCCCGGCTAAAGCCACGCTGGACATCTGATAGATATTGAGAAGGTACCCTAACTTAAAAGAAAAAATCTTTAAGTGACAATTTGAATTTTCATTCAGGTAGTTATTTGATTTTCTATTCCAATCTCAATTGAGAACTCATATAGATGAATGAGGCAAAGAAGTTCAGGAGGTGATTCCTCACAATATTCTAATATGAATTGTGCAAAGAAATATATGTCCGGAAACGCTTCGTTTCCAAGATACAGGGTGTTAAAGTTTTATTTTTATTTTCGTTTTTTTTAAATAACTTTCGAAATACTGACCTTAATTAAACGAACATTGGTATTGAGAGGTTTATTGAGGTGTTGAATTCGAACCTGATATTATTATTGCTCGTACTCGTAGGGGGCGCCACCTAAACGTCTTTTTATTTTTTGAAGATTCATAACTTTTTGAGCGTACTTCTAGCACATTTTTCAGTAAAAAATCAATCTCTCTATCATATCTACGTAAAAAAGCTACCCTTGCTACAAGTCGCTATAAGCAACCGTTTTCTAGATATTCGGACTTGAAAATTTCAAGTCGATTATTTGATAATCGATGCGTGTTGAAGTTATTACCATTATTTTGCATTTTTCACAAGAATGCTTAGGAAATGAATTTGACGTTTAAGTAACTAATTTTGGTAATTACATATTATGTGACAGTTAAACGTTTTGTTGAAGTTTCTGTGAGTTTTAAAACACTAATTTTGAAAAAATGGATTATATAAACAATAATGCTCATTTAGCCGATATGCATTTCGTTTATGGCCTTGCGGTTGGCAACAATGCGCGCGAAGCAAGACGTATTTACCAGGAGCGATTTCCTAATCGAGTACTGCCTTCAGCTCCAGCATTTACCAGTCTCCACCGTCGTTTGGCAGAAACAGGTAGTTTCAAGAGGGCAGCTGATATTATTGGAAGACCACGAGCAGTCCGAACCCCAGAATTGGAAGAAGCTGTTTTGAACGCTCTCGAGGAGAATCCAGAAACAAGTACAAGAATAATTGCTGAAGCTCTCAATTCTACTCAGTCCACAGTTTGGCGAATTATCTACGATCAACAATTTTATCCATACCATATTCAAAGGGTACAAGCTCTTTTGCCACGAGACTTTCTCCAACGCATTACTATGTGTCAGTGGTTTTTGAGAAAATTGGCTGGAAATCCTCAATTTTTAAGATATGTACCCTTCACGGACGAGCCAAACTTTTCCCGAAATGCTATCACAAACTTTCATAACAGCCATGTTTGGGCTCTGGAAAATCCGCACGCAGTTAGTGAAAGACATTATCAGTATCAATTTTCTGTAAATGTATGGGCGGAAATAATTGATAATTACTTGATAGGTCCTTTCTCTATTCCGTTCCGACTGAATGGCGCAACTTACAGAGACTTTTTAGAAAATGAATTGCCGGGACTACTTCAGAATGTACCATTAGAAATTCCGGCCCATTTTAGCGTTGTAACCAGGGAATTCCTTAACACTGTCTATCCAAATCGATGGATCGGTTGGGGTTTAGAAGAACCTAACCAGGCGTGGGCACCAAGGTCCCCAGATCTAAACCCGCTAGATTTTAATTTTTGGGGACATTTGAAGTCACTAGTTTATAAAACTCCAGTAGCGAACGAGGAAGATCTAAGAAACCGAATAGTAGACGCCTTTGAAACAATAAGAAACACACCAATAATTTTTGAGCGGGTACGAGATTCAATGTCTAGGAGACTGAATGCCTGTATCTTCGCTGAAGGTGGACACTTTGAACAATTCATTTGAATACAATTTAGTTTCCCTTATTTTATTCTACATATTCAAAATTTCTTGAAATAAAATGTTGATATTTCTTGCAAATTTTATTAAAACAAATACAGATTTTGCACCCTTGATACAAAAATAACTATTTTTAGCGAGTAAAAATAAATAGAATAGGTGGCACCTCCTACAAAAAAAAAACTACTTACTTAAATGTCAAATTCATTTCCTAAGCATTCTTGTGAAAAATGCGAAATAATGGTAATAACTTCAACACGCATCGATTATCAAATCCAAATATCTAGAAAACGGTTGCTTATAGCGACTTGTAGCAAGGGTAGCTTTTTTACGAAGATATGATAGAGGAATTGATTTTTTTACTGAAAAATGTGCTAGAAGTACGCTCAAAAAGTAATGAATTTTCAAAAAAGAAAATGACGTGTAGGTAGCGCCCCCTACGAGTTAGCGCAATAATAATATCAGGTTCGAATTTCACACCTCAATACCAATTTTCGTTCAATTAAGGTCAGTATTTCGAAAGTTATTTAAAAAAAACGAAAATAAAAATAAAACTTTAACACCCTGTATCTTGGAAACGAAGCGTTTCCGGACATATATTTATTTGAACAATTCATATTAGAATATTGTGAGGAATCACCTCCTGAAGTTTGTCAAAGTACTTTTGAATCACCCTTTATATGAGATTATTATAGTTCGCTAAATAGTACCGATATCACCTGGTTGTGGTGTACCAGACCAAAGTTGTATTAAGATTGAGTGGAAGCTAGTCCAGATATAGGTACCTGTTTTACTTCAGAGAAATAAAATGACACTCTGAATTTCACAGTTCTTTATTTCTTTAAGATGAACGATATCTTTCCAAAATCAAGAATAGTAAACACACATAGTACGATGAGGTAATCAAAATATTATTACAAAATTTTTCGACAAAATTGACACTTTCAGTAACACCAACACTACCACTCACTCTATTTGCCGTGGGTGTCTGGGATCCATTGACCTCCCAAAGCACCTTCGACTGCTCCTCTTGAAACTCCGATACCTCCAATACCAGCACCCAATCCAAGTCCTGCGGCACCCAATCCTAGAGCGGGGACACCCAATCCCAGAGCGGGGACACCCAATCCCAGAGCAGGGACACCCAATCCTAGAGCAGGGACACCCAATCCTATGCCAGGGGCTGCTACGGGTACATCAGGAATCCATTGTCCTCCAAGGGCTCCTTCGAGATCCCCTTTGATGCTCGTTTGGACTAGACCAATGCCACTAGCGCTGGTGTAGGCTACGGCTACGAAAAGGATTGCTACGGCCTGTGGGGAAATGGAAACAATATTAATATATCAAATGAGCCAGAGGGCGAGTAAATATGCATTTTCAAAGAAGTCTGTTTTGAAATCCAGGTTGCCATATTACATATCGAATATTTAATCGAAGATTTCCATCAAAATATCAACTATCGTATTGTGAGTAACCGCATTCTGCATCCGCAAATCGTCCCCAAAGTCATATCCAATCAACAATAACTCATAATGGAAATTTCAAATGATGGGTTACTCTTATAAAAAACAGTCTAAATCTTACTGTGAGTACATGGATGATAGATCAACATTAAAGTACTTTTTCATGCATTTTTAGATACATGAAATTTCAAAGTTGCATTGGTTAGGACAGTTGTGAATTTATGGGAAAGAGGCTATACTATAGCACTCTCCATACCCTCTTCAGCTCCATACCCTACAAATAAGAGGTGTGAATATGCCCCTAAGACAATCGGTGTAATCATCTCATACCAATTCTATGAAATGAAATAGAGGAAGACCCCAGATGAGATGGGTGCAAATCGAATGAAAAATAGAGGAAGGAAGGGAGGATGCCCCTGAGAGGGTAGTGACATGTGTCAAAACATCCACACTTTGCAATAAAAATCGACTTGTTAAAGCTAGTAAAGAGGGCAGGATTATTGGAAATTATCTTTCAACTGATCAAATAAATTTTGTTTCTAATGAAGGACGAGTGACTGAAGAATAGTAATATAAAAATGTGAATTCCTGGAAAACGAATACTTTTTCATATTTATTTATTTTCATTTTCCATGATAATTAAACGCTGATATTGATAGATTCTAAAAATATGTAACAATATTTTGTGACGACAAAATTTGAGAAAAAATAAATATCAAAAAAGTTTTTATCCACTTATGAAGTAGGCGAATGGCATTCCTCGATTTCTATTCAGATCAAATTCTTCATTCACTCTATGTTATACTGATTTCATCAAGATTTTGTAGAAATAAGTGGGAAAATCGCCAAGCGGAATGTGAAAATGTAAATTGAATCTTCAATAATGAAAATAACTGGATTTACCATAAAGTTTTTAATTTGTTGTACCTTCATATACTGGAAATGACAATCGAGTCGATAATATTATTCGCTGAAAAAGAAGGAAAATATGAGACTTACCAAAGAGTTCATGTTGCTTTGTTTGTTGGTATGAATATGGTTAAATACAAATGCTCTGTATTTTATATAGTGTGCAGTAACCTTGCCCACGCCCAGACAGTTATTTCTTTCCTTGTATATGCACCGAGGCAATGAGAATGCCAGAAAAAATCTATGAATGCGAAAACTGCAATCGTTTGCAGGATATTGCATCATTTTTGAAGATGATGAAAAAAGTTTGGATATTTCTGAACTTTGGTTGAACGAACTTGCTAAAGGGGTAATTCCAAAAATCAAAAGCCCCATCATACATGTTTTAGATACAGGTAAAATAAAAAGAAGAATTCCTGGGACATAGCGTTATATAATTCATGATTGAAGGCTCAACTACGCGAAAAAACTCGAATTTTCGAAATGTTTTAACATGGATCCATATGGACAAATTGTGAATTCCAGGCAATATTCAATAAAAAAATCGTTACGGCTTTATCGTTACTTCTTTCAAAAGAAAACTCAACCTATTTATTTTAACTTCACATTTGAATCATTATCAAAGCGCATGATCAGAACATTTCTCGATCTACTAAAAATGTAGGTATATTTTTTAAACTAGAAGATAACAATGTATTTTCGTAAAAAAAGAGGTTCGCCATGTTAGATATATTTGTTGAATATCGCTCATATTGTCGTACCAAAATTCAAGAAAATCTATACGGATGGTAAGTTGATATCATTCGTGATTCATTTCATTCAAGATATGATTGAAACAACCGACATTTCAGCGACTCTGCAGTAAAAGAAAACTGGTACGAATCATTGTGGAACCTGACGTATTTTTCTTGGAAATATCCTTGAATTTTGTTGATTCGTAAGTCAAGTGTGAGCCCAATGAATAATATCGTTGCAGTCGTAAAAAATTATAGTAGACAAGCATGTAATGTCAACTTCTCATTCATATGTAAGTATTTTTTAATCTATTTTCTAATACATCTACGTCAAGCGAGAACATAGAGAAATTAAAAGAACTACTACGAATTTTACGTTTTCGGGTACGAAAACAGTAATTGTTCCCGAAACCTCAAAATATTGTAGAAAAGTAAATCGCATTCAACCTTTACTTATTTTTTCGATAGACAAATTCATAAGTTACTGACTATTTTAGGTAGCTTTCATATATTTTTTAACTTCAAATATTGATAAAAACTTTTTAACAAAAAATTAAACCGACGAAATACGGAACTGAAAAGTAAAAAATAAAATAAACCTTCTTAGTCTCAATAACTAATCTCCTAAACTAATGTAAGTAACTAATTTTGAGTCGGCGCCAAACAAACAAGCAAATGAATTAGGTAAGGCGTAAAATGATGGCATCGAGTTGCGCGGTGACATTCTGATAATTTTTTTGAAGTAATTCGTTGATTGTTCGTTTGGCGCCGACTCAAAATCAGTTACTTACATTAGTTTAGGAGATTAGTTATTGAGACTAAGAAGGTTCATTTTATTTTTTACTTTTCAGTTCCGTATTTCGTCGGTTTAATTTTTTGTTAAAAAGTTTTTATTTTTCAATTTTTTGTGGCTGAAATCTACTAATTACTACCTACTTGTTTTTTTATTACTTCCAAAATACTTACTTACCCACCATACTTCCATTATTACCAGTTAAATAATATAATTATCTACTTTTACTATTTGTTGTAATATAAATTATTTTTGTTGTTCTGGTTAGTTTATTTCATTACTTTGTATATCATTTCATCCTCTCATAGAATATAATGATTGTGACGGATGTAGAACAAAAATACTGACAGTAGCGATCTGTCATTGTCAACTACATATGTGTGCCAATGTTCACAAGTGAAAAATCAATTATCGCCTATTTTTCTACCCATAAGGGTGGAAATCCAAATCTGATCAACTATGAGGTATACCCTATCTAATAAAAAAAGAATCATCCAAATCGATGAACCCAGTACAAAGTTATGCCTGATAGAATCGGTTAACGGACCAGAATTCAGAATTCAATATCCTTCATTTTGCTACCCGTAGGGGTGGATTTCATCTTTTAAATCCAAATGGGACCAACTTCGAAGTACACCCTATTCACTAAAAAAAGATTGATCGGAATCGGACGTCTCAGTAAAAAGTAATGCGTGGTCATACATAAAAAAAATATACGCGTCGACTAGAAAACCTCCTCCTTTTTGGTTTCGTCGGTTTATAATAAAAAGGATAGTCTATGTGAAGCCAAAACAATTGAACATCGATTTTCAAACTCGGGCGCTGAAAGTGATTGAATCAAAGTCGTGATTTTGTTCGTCCATCTCGTTCTAGTAGTATTTCACGTGAAAAAATATTGAGTATGACAAGTTCATTTCATTTGTTGCAAATTCTCATTATGGTAACATAACCACAAAATTGTGACATTTCTTTTAACGTGTCCAGCGATCTATCAAAACGAAAGCAATATGGCGGCTGAGGTCACTAATTCGTTATATGTGACCACCGTGGTAAAAGTGTTCATTTTGTGATTTTCTATGCGAATTTGAGTAGTTTTTTCAATTCTGAATAATAATTCGTGCTTCAGCTGAAGGAAAATGCCAGTTACTTGCATTGTAGTTGACTATGGGATAGGGATAGAGTCGGGTTTTACTCGGTGCCTACCCTTCAAAATAACAAGTTTTTGACTAGTAAAAATTACTTATCGAGGAAGAGAAGAGCTTTATGGTTAGCTGCAACTAAGCGAGATGATCTTACGGATTCGAAAATCAAGTATCAGAGTCTGCAGCAGACATAAATGCACATTCATGAAAATATCCATCATTCATTCATGGATATTACTTCAAAATTTTGTGATTTGTTCTTACGATTATTTGGATGATTTTGCCTACTTGAATATTCCTGAATTGTACATTAGGAAGTCTCATTTCAAATAAAATGCGTATACATACAGATAATTGATATATTCTCGACTTCCCAAGGAGAGAAAACTCAAAATGAATGTTCATCCTCAAAAAACATTCAGACATTCTTATTGAATTATTGGACTACAAATTTTACCTACGATTCTGGTGACTCAACAAATAAAAAATACTTTGAAATATGTGTTTTTCAATCTGAACCTTCCCTTTATAGATATTTCAGGCAATTGTGGAAAGACTCGATCAAGTTTGTGAAGGGTATTGTAATATTAAAATAAAAAAATTCTGTATGAATTTATTAGTCAAAATTCATGTTACATACCAGGGATCGTAAGTATCGTGCTATATATATTGAAATTATTCTAGATAAAAAATATTAAAATAGGATTAAATTTTTTTCCAGTTTTTTTATGATTTGTATTAAATAAAAAGTAATTAACTGAATCAGGAAAACAACGAATAAACAACCATTCATTTATTGAATAAACAACTTGAAATGCATAATAATAGATGAAGTTGTCATGAAATCAATTCTAAAATTAAATAAAAATAGTATTATTATCAAATACAAATAGTATGGTTGGCATTGGCCACACAGCTTCCAAATATGTGCGAGACATTGCCTTCCTCTTGGTGTTCGCATACTCTGCTGCAAATACTATGGCACAAACGTAACTGCATACTTCACTGTTTCACGCCATACAAGTACAGTGAGCTGTAAAAATGCTTCCTTCCTTTGCAATTATGCACCAAACATCTGGAGGTTTTTCAGTTGCCTTTTGTGAATACTTGACCTGGAGAAAAAGTTATGTTGATTAGAACTATTATGAAAGTTGAGAAGTGATATTCTGAAATATAAAATCAATGTCTCTTATAATAAAGCAAAGTTGACGATGAACATAATAGATCAGATCACAAGTCATAAATTGCCTCGTATGAATTATTATTAATTTATAATAGTCCTGTTTGAAATGAAAAATTCAATTCGATGCCTTATGATTCAAGATTTGCTACTGTACATGTATCCACATTAGAAAAAGCCTAATGCTTAGGAAAATACTTACCTATATATGAATGATTCTGAACCTTTGTTCTCACCTTCACAATAAAGCCAGATTCAAAATATTTATCTGATGGCATGTCATAATGACAACGTTATGTCACTCAATTTTGATGACATAAGAAAGCTCATTATGGTACTTAGTCCCATAATGAATTCATTATGGTACTAAGTACCATAATGAAATTATGCTATTTCATATGCACTCCGTGATTTTTCCGGTAAAAGGGAGTTCACGATATTTCGCGTAATTTCTTCCAAATCAGAAGGTAAACTACCAGTTTCAGAATCACTCATTATTATTTAAATTATATTCTATTCTACGTGGAAATTGTGTTTGACAGCAGATGAATAAATATTGCCGTTACAACCTGACGTTGTCAAGGAAATGGCAAAACACAGCTCACAAACCTACTTATATTTGAAACTACACATATACTTACTCCTTTAAAAATAGTTGTCATTGTGAGATGTCAAAAATGCTGTTTTTAATTTATCGAAAATGTGTTAATATAAATGCCATCAGATAAAATTTTGTATGTAATACGAATCATAAACAATCATTATGGCACACGTCGTGTTATCGGACTCGGCTACGCCTCGCCCAATAACATTCACGACTTGTACCATAATGATCATCTTTATGATCCTTATTACATAAATAACTATTATAGATTTCTATACTTATAGACCTTCATCTGCATTTGGGAATGAAAGCTATGAGTAAAAACCAAATAGGAAATAATATCCATATTCCTAACAGGAGGAGTACCCCATCAATTGAACAATTAAGTTCAGAATTATTCAGTGTAAAACGATTTAAAACACTGATCAATCTCAACTTCATTATATACCTATAACAAATACAATGATAAAAATGTAAACAGAACACGGGGATGTATTTTCAAGCATACCATTCACTAACGTCTCTGCTTTTCAACAATAGTGTCTTCAGGTAATCAGCACTCGCCATCTACATATTGATAATTAACAACACGAAAGCTCCAAAAATACACTTTTACTAACTAACGACTCCAACGAGCACACTGACAATGCAGTTCCTATTGCGATTAATTTGTGATTTGTGTGCCAACAACCGCCATATTGGATCACGCAGTTTAGATTGCCTAATTCTGATCAAAATGTCAAATTAATAACCTAACCTCAAATATTTTTGTCATGAGTCGTAATTCAAAAGTTGCGCATGCGCAGTAGTTTTCAAGCGCCCACATGAAAAAAGGACAGACTGATTTTCGTGACTTCACTTTGTTAACATGGCGTCTTATGGAGTGTTATCGATATTGGTGGTTAATAAATATATGCTCTATCGATCTAAAACATTTCCAGTGCTGCGGCGTTGCCGCTTATATTGAAAAGTAGTAACAACTTTGATATTTTAAATGAGACGTCCTGTATATTATAGCTTTCCGATTATTTTTGTATAATACTTTCCTATACCTATCTCCAGAGGTTTGCGGGAAATTAATTGATTTGTTTATTCTTTGTGCGGTATTTGGATTCAGAAGCTGAAATTTTGGGTGTAGTTTTCCAATGTTTTGTGTATCAGTTATGATTGAGGGAATTTGTTTTCTATTATACAGGGTCGTTCAAAATTTGTGATTTTAAGATATAAATAAAAAAATTGTGAAAAGTTTATTTTTTTAAACGTAGCACCCTGTATATTATCGAGTATCCTGAAATACAATTGAAATTCCTTCCAAGTGATGAATCATGTTCCTATACCTGAATAGTCAGGTTTCCGAAATAAAAGCAAGTTTCTATTAAAATAGGATTATTTGGCCATATTTTGTATTAGGCAGCTATGAAATGTCATGAACAAGCCATTATGAAAATTCGACCATTAGTGCATCAATAATTAAAATTTGATCTGAAAAGAATCGAAATGGAAGGCAATACTTAACTATTCAAATGAAGTTTTGATGAAATTCTTCATTATTCATGGTCAATGTTATCAAATTAAAGCAAGAACACGCAGAAGGTTCATTAAAATGTATCCCGATTTACAACCAATGAATGAGAGAAAATTTGTACGATAACAACATAATTTCATCAGTTATGGGTCAAAACTGAAAGCCAAACAAAATTTACTAAAGTAATAAAAAAACTATTTTCATTATGTAAAATAACAAAACGGTTAAACAGCAATTAACAATGTTAATACAATAATATAATATGTATCAAAATTTAGGAAATATTTACAATCATTGTTCAAAATGACCATTGTTGGTTTCCAAACATTTCAAAATCGGGATAATTGTAGAAAGATTTGTGGCCCTCCTCAGTTCATTGGCATCTAGCTCCTCGATGCAAGTGATCACACGAGGTCATGTAAACTTTGCTTTTCAAATTCCCCCACAAGTGAAAATCAAGTGGCGTTAGGTCACGTGATCTCGCAGGCAAATCCACGGTCCTAAACGTCTAAACCAGCGATCTTCGAATATTTGGAACAACTTCCTTGTTACTTTCCCATTGCAATTAACTGATGCCCAATCCAGTTGAAACCAGCAAGTACGGTACTCCTCTATTGACAGATTATCCAATAAATCGTTCACCACTGACTTTTCTTAGAATTTAACGTTTCAGCGTAAATGAGAAATCTTATTTGGTTATCTTTCAGAAGGCAAAATACCTACTTTAAAACTGAACTTTTCCTGAAATCCCTTTTTCTTGACAATATGTGGATTCTTGACAGCCCAAAATGTTTGTTTCTTCTATTAAAAATGCCTTCCCTGGAAAATTTTGCTTTCTTTAAAAAGTGAGGATTTTCTTGGGTACGGATCAGAATGGTTTCACACAAGTGTATCCTATTTTGATGATCTTCTGGTTGCTGGGCTCGAACTTTCGTAAACTTGTATGGGTGCATGTTATGATTATGAAAGATCTTTTGGGCAGAAGCATGAGTTAGCCTAAATATTTCTGTGCACTTTTGGTGGAAGCTTGGGGATATGCGTGTTCATGGTGTTGTCTCCTTTTGAAGTTACAAGCTTCGGTAAATTTTGTTTCGCTTTCAGTTTTGACCCATACCTGATGAAATGATGTTGTAATCGAACAAATTTTCTCTCGATCATTGGTTGTAAATCGGGATACATTTCATTAAACCTTCTACATGTTCTTGCTATAATTTGATCACATTGACCATGAAGAATGAACAATTTCATCGAAACTTCATTTTAATAGGTAGTTATAGCTTTTCATTTCGATTCTTTTCAGATAAAATTTTCGTTAATGAAAGCGCAAACGTTTTATTATTGTGTAACAAAGCATTTTTTTTTTGAGCTCCGTTACTAAGAACGGCTAAAGAATATTTAACCTTACTTTGGTACGTCCCTGCCTATTTCGGATTTCCATTGGTTCCGGTCTGGCAAAATATTTCATTCCCATGTTAGGAAATTAATACACATACCCAAAGCTACTGGAATTCACGTCAACATCATGCATAAAATATAACGGAGTCCTTCTATATCTTATAAAAAGGAAAGCTCCGGTGATGGTTTTTGTAAAAGACGGGAAAGAAACCAAAATCGCGATGGGAAAAACCAGGTCATTTTTTGTAACATGCACGAAATCATCCTTCAGATTTCCGGTCCAGTTTCGATTTATCGGACAAAAAGTGCGCCGTTCTTACCCAAAAAGCGCGCCTTTCTTAATGGGGTTTTTCGTCTAGTTTGGACATAAATTCAAGACCTATAAAAGGCACGATGAAGCTAGCATCGGAGCTTGTTCCTGTTGTTCTACCGTAAGGATTGTTCCTGTTGTTCTTCCGTAAGGCTTGTTCCGGTTGTGCTACAGTAAGGCTGGTTCCAGTTTCATAATCGCGAGAAAAGTGTAAAAGAGTGACGAATAGATTCGAGATCGGTATCCGTAAGTGGAAATTGTGAATAAATTGTATTTGAGCTTGGTTTCTCCGTGTGCTGAAGCACCCGAAGTTTATTATTTCTGCATTTATTATTATTACATTTGGTTCTATTATTTGCCGGGAATTTAAATATTATTGCTTGCATTATTATTATTTCATTTCAATTATCTGTCGTGGCATTTACATCTTAGTTCTGCGATAGTATTCCTTCTTTGATTCAATTAGTTACCTGTGAAGTTAAATTTATTTTCTGCATTATTATCATTTCCTTTATTCGAGCATTTGCCGAAAAGTTTAGATTTGGTCAGAAGACTACAGAGTGAATATTGGTTTATGTTATTTTTAAGTGGTACAATCAAACTTTTCGTGAAATCTATTGAGTGTTTAATTTAGGGTAGTATTGACACTTTAGTCAATTGTTGGTTGGATTATTGGTACATATATATAATTTATTTGCCAAGTTGAATAATATAAAGTGGATGATTTTATTTTGATTTTTCTCTAAAACAGTTATCGATTCCTCGCCTCGAATTACAAGCAGCTGTAATGGCCAGCAGACTTTCTTGTGCAGTAAGAAAAAACCCAGAAATCGAAATTCACCGACAAATTTTCTGGACGGACTCAAAATGTGTGTTACTCTGGATAAGGAGTGATGGAGGACGATACAAGCAGTTTGTTTCGCACCGTGTGGGGAAAATTCAAGAGTTAACGAATACAGAAGATTGGAAATGGGTACCAACGAACGAAAATATAGCTGACGAATCAACAAGGGAGACGACCAAACAGAAGTTTGATGTTTTGAAAAGAAAGTGGTTTTATGGTCCTGAATTTCTGCAGAATTCTGAAGAAAATTGGCCAAATAAAAAATCAGAAATGAAGAAATTCACACAAGTATGTTAGAGGTGAAAAATTAATTTGTGGCTATCATATCTCGGAAAATTAGAAATCCCATTCTTGATATCAATAAATTCTCCAAATGGATTCAATTGATCAGGACCACAGCATGGGTGATGAGATTTTCGAAAATTTTGGTTCAGAAAATCAGGAATTACCAGTCAAAATCCGAATCCCAAGAAAATATTTCAGTTGCTGAAATACAAGCAGCTGAAAAATACTGGATAATAGAATCCCAGTGTTCGAGTTTCCATGAAGACATCCAAAGACTAAAGGAAGGCAAGCCACTTCATAAAAAAGTCGACTGAAACAATTGAATGCAGTCCTGGATGAAGAAGGAATATTGATTTTGGATGAAAGAACGAACTTAGCATCCTGTTTGGAATATCATACGAAAAAACCATTTATTCTGAGCTCGAAAAATAGGTTTACCGTACTTCTTCTGCAGTATCACCATGAAAAGTTCCGACATCAAGGAGTGGAAATGATTCTGAATGAAATTCGCCAAAAATTCTGGGTTATCGATGGAAGAGCTGCAGTCAAGTCTACATTTGCTCAATGTCTGAAATGCAGAAAATCCTAAATCAAGCCTTCCGTTCCGATAATGGGTCAGTTACCTACTGTTAGACTGACTCCTGGAATACGTTCCTTCATCAATGTTGGCATGGATTATTTCGGACAACTTCAAGTGACTATCGGCAGGCGCAGAGAAAAAAGATGGGAGTCCTATTCACTTGTATGGCTGTGCGAGCTATACATTTGGAGGTTGCACATAGTTTAACAACCGACTCAGCAATAATGGCCATAAGGAGGATGATGGCCCGCAGAGGAAAACCATCAACCATCATGTGTGACAATGGTACGAATCTGAGGGGAGCTTCCGAAGAACTTCGCAAAGCCTTAGCAGAAATGGATAAATCCACTTTAAATGATACTATGCTCTCTGAAGAGATATGTTTCAAATTCATTCCACTTGCTTCACCACACATGGGAGGTGCCTGGAAGCGACCGATTGGGGTAGTTAAGAAAACCATTGGAGCGGTTTCATATTCTCAATCGCTAAGAGACGAAACCGTACTGACTCTATTCGCAGAAGCAGAAAATATTATTAATAGCCGTCCATTGACCCACGTTTCAGTAGACCCGACAGATCCAGAAGGGCTTACCCCTAATAATTTTTTGATAGGCTTTGGAAATCAAAATGGAGCACCATGTGATACGGACTCAGGAAAGATTCTCAGAAAAGAATTGAGGAAATCTCAGATGTTAGCGGATTTTTTCTGGTCTAGGTGGGCCGAAGAATATCTACCGAAACTGACCAAGAGATCGAAGTGGACAGATGATAATGAGCCGATAATCGATGAGCCGATATCGTCATTATTGTGGATGATAAAGCAGCTAGAAACTCATGGACCATGGGAAAAATTTAAAAACTGTTTCCCGGACCTGATGGGCGAGTGAGGGTTGCTGATGTGAAAACGAGAACTTCTACTTATCGTAGACCAGTAAACGAGTTATGCAAGATGAAACTAGATGATGAAGAAAAAGAAGTTTCCTCATCGGGGGGAGAAATGTGACATCTAATTTTACATCCTGTATATATTTATTTTAATATTTCAATTTTGAAACGAAATGTGGTTGCTGTTGATAATTTTTGGAATGTGTCAGATTCACTTGTTAATTAGTAATTTGGAAAAAAAAAGGTTCAATAGAGAAAAAGGTTTTAATAAGCCGAAACATTACCCATATATACTCTTATTCAATTTACCCATAAATTATTGTTATGTTAGAATGTATATAATGAATGAAGACATATTACTATTCTTATGTCATTATGAAAATTTGACAATCAGTGTATCAATTGTGACGTGTTTTTCTAGGGCCCTTTTATAATAGGCCTCAAACTCCTAGAAAGTCACGTTATTTATGACGCCAGAAATGCAGGAAATATTTTATTTTCTCTATTACAAATCTCGGGCGTTAGATTTTATGGTGGTTTTCTCCACGCACTAGGGTAGGCTACAGATGGAGATACGGAACGTCCAGGGGTCTGGTATGTTGACATTTTTTGAATCTTTACAAAATACTGTAGGCTTTAAGTACAATGTTTGGATACTGGACGCCGATTGCTTTTATGTCTCCCAAGAGACAGACAGATAGAAATGTCTTTGTTTGTTTTTTTACTAATTTCTTTCTTACAACTTGATCAAATACGTCTGCTGCGTAACTTCAATACTTTATATGAAATAGGAAAGGTTTCTTTTTTTTTCAATGTAAACACAGTGTGTAATATGTATTAAACTAACTGGTATATTCAAAGAAAGCAAGACGAAACCATACATGAATATCTAATTCGAAGGAATGGTTTATATCACAAAGTAAAAAATGCAGGTTTCGAATTTTCCGAAAAAGTCCAAGCGGGATTTGCGGTATTAGGACTACCAAATGAACTCGAATATTTAGCCAGAAATTTGAGAGCTGATGAAGACGATCTCAACATGAGTTACCTGAAGTCAAAATTAGTTGAAGAGGAGAGACGTATTAACAATAAAAATAATATAGGCACTGAACCAGAAAATGTTAAAGCTTCCACAACAAAAAGACGGCCTTTCGCAAAGAATGAGCAGTTTATGAAAAATAAAATTTTCACAAACAAACCTCAATTTTCTAAAGAAGTAACAAATGAAAAATACGGACAAGAACGATTTCATCAATTTCTAAGATGTTATAGATGTCTAGAAATTGGGCATATTGGAAAAAATTGTCCGTTATCAGTCAACAAAATTGTTTATGCCGATGAATCAGATTATCAAGAACTCTCTACATCAAGAGCCGCCGCATTCAGTGTGATGCAACAATCGACATCCATGAGTATTCTAAATCATCGTCAGAAGACAGATTCGGGAACATGTATATTAGACAGTGGTTGTACTGATCATGACATCACATCGTGAAAAATTTTGTTCATTTATACCTTACGAATCAGTAGTGGAAGTAGCTGAAGGAGGTGTTCGGAGATCTACTGGTTATGGAGACGTTAACTTGCAATTATCGAAGAAAAATGGTGGATATCAAATTACTTTGATGAAAGTTTTATATGTACCAGAACTAAATGAAAATCTACTATCGATGAGTTTGGCTGCAGAAAGAGGGATGAAAGTTACAAGGAGAAATTATTGTAGAATCTACTAAAATACGACGTTTGCTTTATATTTTTGAAAATGAAAGACGGGTTTTTACAAACAAAGCAATTTCAAAAGAAAATCAACTCTGGCATCAACGACTAGCTCATTTGAATTTTCCCGATTTGAAGAAAATGTTAGGGAGAAATGTTGTCAAATCACAGTCCAAACCAGAATATAATGAAAGCTGCCAAATATATTTCAAAGGGAAACTCGAGAAAATTCCATTTCCAAACAAGAGTTCAACCAGAGCAGAAAGTCCTTTGAAGTTGATTCATTCAGACGTTGTCGGACCTATAAAACCTATGTCGTTTGGAGGAAATTCATATGTAGTGACATTTATTGATGATCATTCTCGGTTTTGCGAAGTAAAGATAATAAAGAGAAAAAATTAAGTTTTTAAAAAATTTGTAGAGTTTCACAGACGTGTTGAAAATCTTCATAACAGAGAAATTGTTTACCTGAGAAGTGACAATGGAGGCGAGTACCTATATCAAATGAATTCAAGGAGTATTTGAAGAGAAATGGAATCGATCATCAACTTACGATTCCAGGAACTCCACAGCACAATGGCGTTGCGGAAAGGATGAATCAGACGTTATTTGATGCAGCAAGATTCATGCTGATCCAATTCGGACTACCAGAAACATTTTGGGGAGAAGCAGTGGCAACTGCATCTGATGTTAGAAATAGATGTTTCACTAGTGCAAATGAAGATGTAACTCCGATTGAAAAATGGCTGCAAAGATCGAAAAATCATACTTCACATTTACGAGTTTTCGGATGTCAAGCTTGGGCAGTAAACAAATCCAAATCAAGCAAATTATCACCAAAAGGCATTTCATGCATTTTCATAGGATATGATTGTAATTCGAAAGCATATCGTTTGTGGAACACAAGAAATAATGAAATATTCATTAGTCGAGATGTGAAATTTGAGGAGGACGTATTTCCTATGAAAATACAGTCTAATCAGACGAAAATCACCACTGAAGACGAAAAGAAAAGAATTATACTCAATAACATTGATGGATTATTTTATAAAGACGAAAGTGATCATGAAGATGTAACCCACATAGGAGAATATCTGGAAGAGGAAGAACAAATCAATTTACAAACGAAATTTTTCATTTCAATCTCCTTTGTTGTTGGTAATTTATGAAAAAAATGTTTCAATTCAATGGCGAGTTCATCATAGCCAGTTGGCACTTCCATGTACACATCCTCATTTAATTCTGCAGATAAATATGCTGCGGTTATATCGATGTGATGTATGCTCCAATCTTTTTTTGCTGATAATGCAAATAAAAGTCTCATCGTCTTCTTTTGTACTACTGGTGCATGTGTTTGGTCGAAATCAATACCTTGTATTTGGATATGTCCAAGTGCAACTACCCTAGCTTAATATCTTTCTATTTCTCCATCTTTATTGTATTTTGTTTTGAACACCCATTTAGTTCTTATAATTTTCCGATTTCCTGGGTTTCTAACAAAAATCCATGTTTCATTTTTAATTGAATTTTTCATTTCTTCCATCATTGCGTCTTTCCAGAATCGCCTATTCATTCCTCCGAGTGCTTCTGCAACATTTATTGGGTCTTTGACTTTACCCATTGAAATGTTTCTTATCTGAGTTTCTGTCACTTGAACTGCTGTCCCTTGGTTACATTCATATACAGGATCCTTATCATTTACCACATAATCAGCCATCCAACTTGGATTTTTCGCATTTCTTCCAAATTTTGTTCTTCTCGTATTGCTGGATTCAGCCAATTCATCTTCATTTGATTTTGTTCCATTATCTCCTTCATTTTCTGCTAATCTCTCCTTGATTTGTTCTTCCTCTTCCAGATATTCTCCTATGTGGGTTACATCTTCATGATCACTTTCGACTTTATAAAATAATCCATCAATGTTATTCAGTATAATACTTTTCTTTTCGTCTTCAGTGGCGATTTTCGTCTGATTAAGTAATTCCTTAGACTGTATTTTCATAGGGAATACGTCCTCCTCAAATTTCACATCTCGACTAATGAATATTTCATTATTTCTTGTGTTCCACAAACGATATGCTTTCGAATTACAATCATATCCTATGAAAATGCATGAAATGCCTTTTGGTGATAATTTGCTTGATTTGGATTTGTTTACTGCCCAAGCTTGACATCCGAAAACTCGTAAATGTGAAGTATGATTTTTCGATCTTTGCAGCCATTTTTCAATCGGACTTACATCTTCATTTGCACTAGTGAAACATCAGATGCAGTTGCCACTGCTTCTCCCCAAAATGTTTGTGGTAGTCCGAATTGGATCAGCATGCATCTTGCTGCATCAAATAACGTCTGATTCATCCTTTCCGCAACACCATTTTGCTGTGGAGTTCCTCCATTGTCACTTCTCAGGTAAACAATTTTTTTGTCATGAAGATTTTCAACACGTCTGTGAAACTCTACAAATTTTTTAAAAACTTCATTTTTTCTCTTTATTATCTTTACTTCGCAAAACCGAGAATGATCATCAATAAATGTCACTACATATGAATTTCCTCCAAACGACATAGGTTTCATAGGTCCGACAACGTCTGAATGAATCAACTTCGAAGGACTTTCTGCTCTGGTTGAACTCTTGTTTGGAAATGGAATTTTCTTGAGTTTCCCTTTGAAATATATTTGGCAGCTTCCATTATATTCTGGTTCGGACTGTGATTTGACAACATTTCTCCCTAACATTTTCTTCAAATCGGGAAAATTCAAATGAGCTAGTCGTTGATGCCAGAGTTGATTTTCTTTTGAAATTGCTTTGTTTGTAAAAACCCGTCTTTCAATTTCAAAAATATAATGCAAACGTCGTATTTTTGTAGATTCTGCAATAATTTCTCCTTGTAACTTTCATCCCTCTTTCTGCAGCCAAACTCACCGATGGTAGATTTTCATTTAGTTCTGGTACATATAAAACTTTTATCAAAGTAATTTGATATCAACCATTTTTCTTCGATAATTGCAAGTTAACGTCTCCATAACCAGTAGATCTCCAAACACCTCCTTCAGCTACTTCCACTACTGATTCGTAAGGTATAAATGAACAACATTTTTCACGATGTGATGTCATGATCAGTACAACCACTGTCTAATATCCATGTTCCCGAATCTGCCTTCTGACGATGATTTAGAATACTCATGGATGTCGATTGTTGCATCACATTGAATGCGGCGGCTGTTGATGTAGAGAGTTCTTGATAATCTGATTCATCGGCATAAACAATTTTGTTGACTGATAACGGACAATTTTTTCCAATATGCCCAATTTCTAGACATCTATAACATCTCAGAAATTGATGAAATCGTTCTTGTCCATATTTTTCATTTGGTGTACTTGTTACTTCTTTAGAAAATTGAGGTTTGTTTGTGAAAATTTTATTTTTCATAAACTGCTTATTCTTTGCGAAAGGCCGTCTTTTTGTTGTGGAAGCTTTAACATTTTCTGGTTCAGTGCCTATATTATTTTTATTGTTGATACGTCTCTCCTCTTCAACTAATTTTGACTTCAGGTAACTCATGTTGAGATCGTCTTCATCAGCTCTCAAATTTCTGGCTAAATATTCGAGTTCATTTGGTAGTCCTAATACCGCAAATCCCGCTTGGACTTTTTCGGAAAATTCGAAACCTGCATTTTTTACTTTGTGATATAAACCATTCCTTCGAATTAGATATTCATGTATGGTTTCGTCTTGCTTTCTTTGAATATACCAGTTAGTTTAATACATATTACACACTGTGTTTACATTGAAAAAAAAAGAAACCTTTCCTATTTCATATAAAGTATTGAAGTTACGCAGCAGACGTATTTGATCAAGTTGTAAGGAAGAAATTAGTAAAAAAACAAACAAAGACATTTCTATCTGTCTGTCTCTTGGGAGACATAAAAGCAATCGGCGTCCAGTATCCAAACATTGTACTTAAAGCCTACAGTATTTTGTAAAGATTCAAAAAATGTCAACATACCAGACCCCTGGACGTTCCGTATCTCCATCTGTAGCCTACCCTAGTGCGTGGAGAAAACCACCATAACGCCCGAGATTTGTAATAGAGAAAGGAAAATATTTCCTGCATTTCTGGCGTCATAAATAACGTGACTTTCTAGGAGTTTGAGGCCTATTATAAAAGGGCCCTAGAAAAACGCGTCACAATTGATACACTGATTGTCAAATTTTCATAATGACGTAAGAATAGTAATATGTCTTTATTCATTATATACATTCTAACATAACAATAATTTATGGGAGTAGCAAAACAAAATAGTAAATAATGAAAGGGCGGGGTTCAGCTACGGTGCATAACCAAGAAGAATATCGAGCCGTCATAAAATATCACTGCTGCCTTGCCAGAAACATAACTTTAAAATGTTTTTTTAAATTTTTTTAGGGAAAGTTCCTTGAATTGCACAGGGATGGTATTGTAAAGTTTAGCCGCATTATAGGAAAAACTACGGGTAAATATCGTCTTAGAATGGCCGGGAATTAGTAGCATATGCTCATTACGTGAGGAATTTGTATGTTATTGCGGAACTAGTTTCTTACGCAGATAAGGAGGACTACCCGATGTCAAAAATTTGTGGGTGAAGGTAAGCTAGTGCATTTCCCTCCAATAATTTAATTTTAGCCATCCCGAGTCCTTAAAGGATGCACTGATTTGGTCATACTTACGGGCACCGTGAGAAAATCTAATGCAGCTATTTTGAATTTTTCGCAATCGCGTTGCATCAGGTTGTAGGAGGGTAGGTCCATAAATGCTGTGGCAGAAAGCCAATCTAGAGACAATGAAGGATTCGCATGAATTCAACTTCATATTTTTCGATAATAAGTCTCTACATTGAAAGATGTTTTACATAAATGGTTAATATGTTTGGTGAACCTCAAGTCGGTGTCGAACCAAAGACCCAAGTTTTTAGCTTCACTCACGAAGGGAATGACGTCATTGTTGATTCGGATGGAAAGAGAGTCACACACATCTTTTCTCGTAATTTTCGGACCGGAAAGCATGACTGGTGATTTCTTCGGGTTAAGTTCAAGTTGTGGGCACAAGCCACATCGAACAACAATTGAAGATTTCTATTAATGTCAGCTTCGGCCAGTTCAGACATAAAGGAACAGAATGAACTATGTTGTTACGGAAATCACGAATATACCTTGAGTCCACACCTGTGCTCTTACAACCGTCGGCACGACCGTTGGGAGTGACGTCTTATTCCAGATGTTCGATAACCGCCATTGGAAACTTTGAGAAATGGCCGTTAACGATGATGTCATGCTCCAAATGTTCGATAACCGCAATTCGAAGAATCGAAAAGAGAAAAGTGAAATACATTTGAGTTGTAAACAAATATTCTATTGTCAGAGTGTTGTGCTTCAAAGTGAGATAAACGGATTGAATTTATCGCACTATTTTTGAACCCAAGTTTCGTAACAGTTGGTGTCGGAAGTGAGGATTTTTAGCGACCATTCGAAGACAATTAATGGTGAATGTCATAAATACATCCTTCGACGAGATGGAGGCCATGATGGAAATGATTAAACACCAGTTTGCCGAGCAACAAAGACGAACGCTGGAAGAAAAACAAAAAGAAAAACAAGAGATGAAGAACGACGGCAGAAAGAAAAACAAGAGGAAAATAAACAGATGTAGGAAAATTTCTGGAAAATTATGGAAGAACAAAACAAGGAACGGGAACAACAGAAAGCATTTTTAGAGCTGATGTTCCAGAAACCCGAAGGAAAAATCGGAGAGCTGAAAGAAGAAGTTGACACAGTGCGAGAAGAAGCAAAGAAAGGAGTGTGGACAGTGCGAGAAGTCAAAGAGAAAACAATGCATGAAAGAACTAGAAAAGAAAGTTGCTTCGTTGAAAATCCAAGACCATCCTGATTTATTCAAACCCAAGAAACGACCCAATTTCACCACCCATTTTTAACCGACGAAACCAAAATGGAGGAGGTTCTCTATTCGACGCGTATATTTTTTAATTTTTTTTTATGTATGATCACGCATAACTTTTTACTGAGACGTCCGATTCCGATAATTATTTTTTCAGTGAATAGGGTGTACTTCGAAGTTGGTCCCATTTGAATTTAAAAGATGAAATCTACCCCAAAGGGTAGCAAAATGAAGGATATTGATCACTCACCCTCTGAATTCTGGTCCGTTAACCGATTCTATCAGGCATAACTTTGTACTGGGTTCTTCGAATTGGATGATTCTTTTTTTATTAGATAGGGTATACCTCATACTTGATCATATTTGGATTTCGAATGGAATTATCCACCCTTACGGGTAGAAAAATAAGGGATAATTGATTATTCACTTGTGAACATTGGCACACATGTAGTTGACAATGACAGATCGCTAATGTCATTATTTTTGTTCTCCTACATCCGTCACAATCATTATATTCTATGAGAGGATGGAATGATATACGAAGTAATGAAATAAACTAACCAGAACGACAAAAATAATTCATATTACAACAAATAGTAAAAGTAGATAATCATATTATTTAACTGGTAATAGTTGAAGTGAGGTGGGTAAGTAAGTATTTTGGAAGTAATCAAAAAACAAGTAGGTAGTAATTAGTAGATTTCAGAAACAAAAAATTGAAAAATAAAACTTTTAACAATATAAACCGACGAATAGGAACTGAAAGTAAAATAAAATAAACCTTCTTAGTCTCAATAACTAAGCTCCTAAGCTAATGTAAGTAACTAATTTTGGGTCGGCGCCAAACAAACAAGCAAATGAATTAGATAAGGCGTAAAATGATGGCATCGAGTTGCGCGGTGACATTCTGATAATTTTTTTTGAAGTAATTTAATGATCTTCGTTGATTGTTCGTTTGGCGTCGACTCAAAATTAGTTACTTATATTAGTTTAGGAGCTTAGTTATTGAGACTAAGAAAGTTTATTTTATTTTTTACTTTTCAGTTCCGTATTTCGTCGGTTTAATTTTTTGTTAAAATGTTTTTATTATATTCCTTACTTGCTGAATGTTATAATAATTGTTTTCTTTAGTATAAGTGTAATATTAAGTATGATGTTATATTAAATTTTACCATTACATCGTGAACCTGTAGTGAGAATTTAGAATTGAATTTTTCACCACGCACAACCAAACCGGTTGCAGTGGAGACTATTTTCTTTCTGTTTATTCAGAACCAGGAAACGACCTAATGTTCAGTAACTATTTATAATTAATATGTTATATTAATGGTTTGTAAACCTGCACCATTCTACTGGATTGAATAAACTTATTATTATTATATCGTGACAGGGTTGCTACATCGCACAATTCCGTAAAACCACCGACTTTAGACGGGCAGTCGCCATGGTTTCGGAAACAGTTTGAAGCTGCTGCAACGGTCAATGGATGGGACGATAAAGAAAAGGCGACGGCACTTATAGTGGCTTTGAGAGGACCTGCTTTGGCAAGAATGAATATCGTATTGCTACTTTATAATTGAGATATGGCAACCAACATCGAGAGTAGCTATATCGGGCACAGTTGAAAACACGTATGCAGGAGTTTGAAGCAGACGTGCGAAGACTTATTCAGCTTGCCTACCCAGATGCCCCCGATGATTTCAAAGAACAGTTGGCAGTGCAGATGTTTATCGATGGATTGATGAATATCGAAATACAGATAACCCTAAGATTAAAAAGCTTTGAGAAATGCAGTGAAGCTCTAGTGCGTTCCTTGGAAGTAGAAGAGGTTCGTTCTTCGAAAGTAGAAGCGGTTCGTTCCTTGGAAGTAGAAGCGGCTTTCAACACCTCAAGGCCGAAAGTGAGGGAGGTATCAATCAAAGAGCTACCTCAGGAAGATACAGACGGTGACAAAATAATGCTCATGCTGGAAAGACTTAAAGAAAAACTAGAACCCAGAAGAAGCAGCGCTGCTTCAGGTGTGGTATGAGTGGACATTTCAAGAGGTATTTCAGTGAGAGGGTGCCACCACGCTCATTGTCACCTGCCAGGAAACCCCCACGTTCTTACTCACCTGCGAGGACAGGACCATCTAGAAGGTCCTCGGACAGATAGCAGGAAAATTAAAACTAGCAAGCTGGCTAGCGATAACGGAGCCTCCAGGGTCATCCACGTCAATAGGATAAGAAGAACCACCGATAGCTTACTATCAGAGGAAAGGTGAACCAAAGACACTGATGACTCTGTTTCCCTGGTCCGCAGCGGTATCCAGACAGTGTGAGACCGCTACATCCAATTTCTGGGGAAAATAATAATAATGTGCCTTTATTAAAAAAAAAAAACAATGATTATCATGAAGATAACGGGTGGCGATATTCGCTTTACACGATCTTCCATATTATCACCCTAAGAGATGCAACACAACTAATAATTAAAATAAATAATGAGTAATTATGTACGATAGAAGGAAAAATAAACAAACATGAGATTCACTAAATCTGAACGCATAATAAAACTACTGAAAAGTCGTTTGCCGAAGGACTCCGCACTGTAGTAGCTTGATTGACGGAGGTAAGGAATTCAAAGTTTTGACGGCATTATAGCTGAAAGACCGTTAAAGCTGACTAGTAGTATGCCTGGAAACTCTAAAAAAATCAGCAAACCTCGTATCAGGATCATGGGTGACATTGCGCTCCATCAGCTTACATGAGAGATCGGGGGTATTTTATATTCCCTCAATTTATAAATAAACCGCGCGCCATTTGTAGTGAGTACCTTTCAGATGAAGAGAGCCAGCCTGAGTCCTGAAAGGGAGCTGAAACATGGTCAAATTTCCTCAGGCCGTAACTGTATCTTATACAAGCGTTTTGTATTCTATGGAGACATTCCTCATCCCTACTCAACAGAGCAGGCCAGTAAACAATGTTACAGTATCTAGAGAAGATGAGTGAGTCGCATAGTCTCAATTTAACCTCTTTATTCAAAATATTTTTATGCAAATATAGCAGTTTCAATTTACTGAACGACGATCTAACCAAGTGACTCGTATGACTTGCAAATCGCAGTTTAGTGTCAAACGGGGAGAAAGAAGATATGGTCCAACGATACGATTTTCGATAATTCCCACCCAAATATTCACTGAAATCTTTTGTTGGTAGCCTTTTCGAAACATTCCATGCGGATTTTGTTCATCCCATAAATGGCTGTTCTCACTATTGAAATATCCATCTCTTGTGAAACACGTCTCATCCGTGACTAGAACATATCTAGGAAAGTCGTTTGCTCCTTCATACATCCTCAGAAACCATTCATAAAAAAATCTACGAGGGCTATAATCACCAGCATCTAGGGCCATCACCTTCTGTAGGCGACCCGACTTACTGTTGATTGTGACACTTGTAACCTATACGAAATAGCCCGAGTGCTGGTAGATGGATCTGCTGCTAATCGTTCAAGAATTTGTTCTTCCGTAACATTATCTCTTCTTGTTCTATTCGCACCACAACGGTGTTTACTGAATTTAAAGACCCCGTTTTCTTCAATCGCCGATGCACAGCTATAAAAGTAGTAAAATGTGGATGATGTCTGTTTGGATATCTATGTTAATATAATTCAGCATCGGCTCTGGCATTTTCCCCTGTTTCACCATAAACGAAAAGCATATCTGTATATTCTTCAAATGAATAATCCATTTTGAAACGATGTTCTCTCACTAAAATTATAACAGATGACTTGACAATATACAAACTGTTTTGGGTTACTGTCAATTATGTCTATGTAAGTATCGATATATCAGTGTTTCTACAGGGAACAATGAAAAAAGGCTACGTTTCTTTTTAGTTCCAAATTTCGTGTATGTTTTATGCGTTGATCAATGGTGTACTGTACAGCCTACCACAAACTAGCATGAAAGGCTCGACTTTGCAACTACTTATCACGAATCGAAAGAAATCATTTAAGTAGATATTAATTACAAAATAATTGTTTTTCTTCATCAGAAACAAGTTGATTGGATAATATTTTCCTAAATAATTAAATCAGAAATGGCTTTGATAATGATACTACAACATAAACTTCAACAAATTAAGAGTACTTATCTTCAGTTTTTCGCAAAAATTATTTCAGACCTTAACTCTTATCTAAGTGGAGTATTATGAATTTGAGGTTGGGTTTGTTTGTCAGTTGATCTGTCAAAACCATCATATGCAAGAAAGTATGGTAACATATCAGTGAATCCACGACATCGATTCGATCAAATAATATGATGATTGAAAAAATGGAGTTATCGGTCTCATTCTGATCTTTTGTGTCTGCTCCAAGCTTTGTGCTTACGTTCAAGTTTTTTTATTATACTAGTGTTATACCAAAGCGGGTAGTTTCTTTTACAGGTCTTAACTTGTGGCACAATAGAGTTAATAATTCCATTCAGCTCGTGATAGAACACATTTAAGTCAGATACATTTTTCAAAAACCCCCAATCAGTATCGTAGAGTTCTGGAAGATTTGCTTTTTGTAGTTATAATAGACCGAGTTAGTTTTATTTTTATTATTACTACTCTTACCAATTAGTTCATATGCACTGTAACTCAATTCCGTAATTATTGGAGAAGAATTCTGTAATTCTCACGATCCGTAGATATACTGGGGGTGAGTCTAAATTTTCTAATGGGGTTGACCTAAGTGACAATCACTGCGCGCCAGGAACGATGGATATACCGATTTTTGCTAAAAATAATATTAGGGCAAGATATGCTCAAAATTCTTACGAATTCGTGATCAAGACATCAACTTTAGTACCATTCCATATTTTCACTGAAAAATTTTCAGTTCTGAAAAATCCGAATGTGTTCCACTTCTCAAATTTACTGAGCTTCTAGAGGGGAGTACAAAAATATGGATTTTCTAAAAGGAGTATTGAACTTTATTTTCGAAAACATCACAAAATCGAAAAAAGTGTTCGAAATGAAAAACCAAGCCAGACTATGTTATTGAAGCATATCTGAAAAAAAATCCTTTTTTTTTCTGTTAATTAATATTCATTGAAGAACCAACGGCTAGAGAAACTCAATATAGAAATATTTCTCAAAAATACTGCATTATCAGTGATAATTATCACTCTATAGACAATCCTCAGCTTCCCATACACCAGGATACGGGTAAATCATGCAGAAACAGACTACGATCCAGAAGACCAACCATAAGAACCGCAAGAGAACTACACACGTCACAGTTCAACCCCATAGACTCTTGGGAGCGAAACTGACGCCTCAATTGACTATGTATCAAATTTAAATGTGTGCTTGTAAACTAGAATAATTTGTAATATCTGTCTATACACTTTTACGTGCTTTGTACACTTTTATGTATCTTATGTACACTTTTATGTATTTTTATGACATGTGTAGTCATACGATAAATAAATAAATCACTCTATATCACTTGATTACTATCGTTTCGGACGTCTATCGTCTTAATGTATTTAAAAGGTTTTCACGACGTTTCGAATGCTTGTATCTGCAATCGTCTTCAGGTGAATACTGACAAGTTTAGGTGCCACTTACCAATTTTTATGACTCTCGCGCAATGATGCGTGCACTTCCGCCATGTGCAGCGGTGCGAGTAATTTCGCGCTGTGTGGTGGTGCGTGAAGTTTCGCGCCTCTGCAGCCCGCCAGAAAGAGCAATCAGGGGTTTCCATACGTTCTTGATCTCAACTCTTGGTTGACTAAAGGCGTTATTGGCTTCGATGTAGGCGGCCTCTTTGAACTTTCGTTTGTACCAATGCTCCTCTCTATGTAGAACACTTGCGTCATCCCATAGAACTCGATGGTGCTCAGTCCAGGCGTGGTCAGCGATTCCCGATTCTGATGTGTCTCCACGTTGAGTCCATTTCTTGTGCTCATCCAATCTTACCGATAACGGTCTCTTTGTCTCTCCAATGTAGGAATCTCCGCATTCACATGAAACTTCATAAATGCAATTCTTACTGATTTCATTTTTGTTGTCAGGTTTGATCCTGTTCAGTAAACTCCGTAAAGTACTGCCGGATTGAAAGCAGCTCTTGATGTTGAACTTGTTTCCGATCCTTCTGATCTTCTCTGATGTACGGAAGGCTTTGTTGTTGCTCTTCAGATGTCTTCGTTCTCCGGAGTTGTTTCAATACTTCTTCTAGGAGTTTCTTGGGATATCCATTCCGGTGGAGTTCCTCTCTGATGTGGTTTAATTCGGCATCCAGTGACTCCACGTCGTTGCATATGTGCGTCGCTCTCTCCACCAATGTTCTCACGATCCCTCTCTTCGTCGAACTCGGATGGTTGGAGCTGTAACTGAGGTACTGCCCCATATGTGTCTTTTTTCTGTAGACGGAGGTGCGAATTTTATTGCCTATTCTCTCAACGTTCACATCGAGGAAGGGTAAGGCACTGTTGGTTTCCATCTCCATCGTGAACTTGATCGAATCCCTGATTATGTTAATTCCTGAGAAGAAATCCTGGAGATGTTCGTCTCCGTGATTCCATACAATTAAGGTGTCATCCACGTACCTCAACCAAGTTCAAAGAGGCCGCCTACATCGAAGCCAATAACGCCTTTAGTCAACCAAGCGTTGAGATCAAGAACGTATGGAAACCCCTAATTGCTCTTTCTGGTGGGCTGCAGAGGCGCGAAACTTCACGCACTACCACACCTCGCGAAATTACACGCACCGCTGCACATGGCGGAATTGCACACATCATTGCGCCGACAGTCATAAAAATTGGTAAGTAGCACCTAAACTTGTCAGTATTCACCTGAAGACGATTGCAGATACAAGCATTCGAAACGTCGTGAAAACCTGGACGTCCGGAATGATAGTAATCAAGTTACCACATCGTCTACAACCTTCAAACAAACTCTATATCACGTTCTACAGTTATAAACTCTGCAAAAAATGTTCTATCCATCGCCTCTGGTGCGCAGTGTATGTCACCCCAGAAGAGATTCAGACTCAAACTCGGTATATTCAACGATCGTGGAATTCACAGAATTCTACTGCAATAATTACGGAAGATACGGTAAGTAAGACAAATTCTGATTTTTCAGACCTGAAAATATGGATTGGTACTGAAGTTGATGTCCTGATCACGAATTCGTAAGAATGTTGAGCCTATCTTGCCCCCTAATATTATTTTTCGCAAAATTCGCTATATGCATCGCTTCTGGCGCGCAGTGTATGTCACTCAGGTGGACCTCATGAGAGAATTCAGACTCACCCCCAGTATTTCTACCGAACATTAAAATTACAGAATTCTACTCCAATAATTACGGAAGATACGGGTGTGTTTCCATGAGAAGTGAAACACACTGTATAATCAGGAGAGAGGAATGATGATGGTCTTCTTGAATTAATATATCGGGAGCTGACTCAACAGTACATATAAAATTTGCTAAGGCCAGATCTAAAATTACAACTAGAAAATCCGTTGACGCCATCTGAAACTCTAGTAATCTCCTATTATCGAGTAAACCGAGTATCCCAAAATTTCACAGGTCTAAGATCTAAGCGCCAGCACCAGGTTTTCTAGACATCTTACCTAGGTCTGTTATTCATCAACAGAAATGAGCATTGTTCTGGTCTACATTTTTCTATCATATGAGAAAATCCAATGTTGTCCAAAATTCATCATGTCTAATTTGAGCATTTAAGCAACACAGCAAGTGTGCGAATAATGTTTCGCCACCTTGTATACATACTTGAGTCCGCCAGCTGGAATAATTTTTATTTCGAACAGTGTTTTGAAAAGTTTAATCAAAACAAGTTCTGATATTGTGGGTTCCAAAAATGGATCAATTTTTCTGTTTTATTTATAGAGAACTTGTGGTAATATCCTTCATACGGTATCGCTTATCGATATATTAGAATATCGCAAGCCCTGTATAAATCATACTTTTAATTTGCTTGGAATGTATGCCCAATCACATCTCCCTGTTGAACTGAAAAAGCACTGCTATGTCAAGTGGTCTGTCAATAGATCAGTCCGTTGTGAGACTTCCCCCGAAAATGATAAATCCAAATAAATCCACATAAAATTGAACGTGATTATGGTTTGCCATAGACTCCACCCGAGAATAGAGATCCATCCTTTCGGACTCCTTCTAATAATTGTTGGATGCACCGTAGCGGTTATGGTTCACAATATCGCGTTACAGAAAGGCTCAGATGAAGACAAGAAAGAGGATGAAGGAGGCGACAAAAAAAAAGATAAAGGAGGCGACAAAAAAAAAGATAAAGGAGGCGACAAAAAGTAGGGAAGTGACGAATAAGGTGAGGGAAAAGGATAGGAAAAACGATGGCTAAATCGGTGGGTGCAACTGTATCAACACTTTCATCTTTTTTATATACTGATTTCTTTGGGAATATGTGAAAATTAAAGTATTTGCACCACAAAGTTTTTATGTGTTATCACAAAAGAAATCATCAGCTGATTTCAAGGTTCCCAGTCTGCAATTGAGATTCAAAAAGTTAAGCCTTCGAATGTTAGTATTTATTATTTCCAAATAGGAGCATGTCGCTGAAGTTAGCTTCGGATTTAAATCTCATGCATGGATTTATATAGTCGACCATGTGAATAATGCTCATGAATTGATAATTCGTGAAAACGGCGATCAGAAAAAATTATTTATTAACCACTTCCAGTAATCAAGAATACTGGGTCAACTTGAGGTATATATACCTATTTTGCATGGGGTATTTCTACCCCCGGCTCGGTGATTATATTTTGAAAAGTAGATGGGATCGGATGAAAAATAACGTTTCGAGCAATGAATATACCTAATTACTTCATTCGCTACAAAAATAGCGATTCATGAAAATTAACCCTCGGGGTAATGGTTCCACCCCTAACTTCTCCATATTTAGCAAATCAGACGAGATCAGGTGAAATATGGAGTGTCCCTAGATCAAAAGTCACTGCAAACGACACCTGCGACTCAATCGTCGAGAGGGTGGTTTTACCCCCAACTCCTAACATACAATATTCTTAATATTTTGAAAAGTAGATGGGATCAGATGAAATACATTATCTCAGGCAACCAGTATCATCACCTTATGCAAAATCAGAAAAGCGATTCATGAAAATTAGCAGTCAGGGTAGTGGTTTCATCCCCAAATATCCTTTTGCAATACTCTCAATGATTGCAAAACTGGACGAGATCAAATGAAATACGAAGTGTCATGTGATCAGAAGTATTGATACTGTCACTGCAAGCATAGTGACACATGCGATTCAATCGTCGATAGGGTGGTTTCACCCCTACACTTAATATACAATGTTCTCAATATTTCGAAACGTAGATGAGATCAGATAAAATGCAATATATCAGGCAACGAATATCATCACTGTTTGCATAATCAGAATAGCGTTAAAAGGTTTATTACAATACTCTCCATTATCAGAAAACTAGACGAGATCAGATAAAAGTGGAAGTGTCATGTGATCAATAATATTTATACTGTTAGTGCAAGCAAAGATGCACATGCGATCAAGATTGGAGGGCGGTTTTACCCCTTACGTTTCACATACAATATTCTGAATATTTCGAAAAGTAGATAAGTCAGATAAAATACAAATGGAAAATTATAACAGTCAGTGTGGTGGTTTCATCCCCAACTCTCTTATTACAATACTCTCCATAATCAGAAAACTAGACGAAATCAGATGAAAGACGAAGTATCATGTGATCAATAGTATTGATACTGTTAGTGCAAGCATAAAGACACATGTGTTACAACCGTCGGGAGGGTGGTTTCACCCCCCTGATAATGGAGAGTATTTTAATAAGTGAGTTGGAGAAGAAAACAACACCCTAGCTGTTATTTTGTGATGTTATACAGTGATGTTATACAGTGATGATATTCGTTGCCTGAGGTATTGTATATTATCTGATCTCGTCTTCTTTTTGAAATTGGGAATATTGTATGTGAGAAGTAGGGGATAAAACCACCCTCTCGACGGTTGCATCGCATGTGTCTATATGTTTGCACTAACAGTATCAATACTAGTGATCACATGACACTTCGTCTTTCATCTGATCTGGTCTAGTTTTCTGATAATGGATATTGTAATAAGAGAGTTGGGGATGAAACCACCACTCTGACTGTTATTTTAAAAATCGTTGCCTGATAATTATTTTTGATCATCTACGTTTCGAAATATTGAGATTATTGTATGTTAAGTGTAGGGGTAAAACCACCCTATCGACGATTGAATCGCATGAATCACTATGCTTGCAGTGACAGTATCAATACTTCTGATCACATGACACTTCGTATTTCATTTGATCTCGTCCAGTTTTGCATTCATTGAGGATTGAAAATTTGGGGATGAAACCACTACCCTGACTAATTTAATTTTCATAAGGTGATGATACTGGTTGCCTGAGATAATGTATTTCATCTGATCCCATCTACTTTTCAAAATATTAAGAATATTGTATGTTAGGAGTTGGGGGTAAAACCACCCTCTCGACGATTGAGTCGCAGGTGTCGTTTGCAGTGACAGTAGTAATACTTTTGATCTAGGGACACTCCATATTTCACCTGATCTCGTCTGATTTGCTAAATATGGAGAAGTTAGGGGTGGAACCATCACCCTGAGGGTTAATTTTCTGAATCGCTATTTTTGTGGCGAATGAAGTAATTAGGTATATTCATTGCTCAAAACGTTATTTTTCATCCGATCCCATCTACTTTTCAAAATATAATCACCGTGACGGAGAAATACCCCAAGCAAAATGGGTATATATACCTCAAGTTGACCCAGTATTCTTGATTACTGGAAGTGGTTCAAAAATATTTTTTCTCATCGCCGTTTTCACAAATTATCAATTCATGAGCATTATTCACATGGTCGACTATATAAATCCATGCATGAGATTTAAATCCGAAGCTAACTTCAGCGACATATAGGAGCATCTAAATACTATGGATTCGAAAAAAGTTAGGAAATAGAATCCGTAAATTTACTCACCTCATAGATTAATTTCCTAAATAAAAGCATAGAATACATGCTTCGAAATTACAATACTGCACTATTTTTCATTGTTTTATAGAAAATAATTTGATTAAAAAAAATTAGAAGCTATATGAATATACAGTATGTTCCTTTTATCACGTCTTGCCATCGCTATATTCTAAACCATAAGAGATACGAACACGAATAAATGGTCCAAAATGTAACTATTTTGGAGAGCAATACATTAGTCGAAAAAAAATCTACAGGAACTCTAGCTCTTCTCGAGTTATATAGGGAAAACTAAAAATGCTAGTTTTGTTTTGTTTTTACGCATATAATTTTTACTTCTAAAAATATCAAAAAATAGAAAAAGAAAGTTTTATTGTGTCTGAAATTTGATATAATAGTGTACTAATAAATCTCTGACGATGTTTCGTGTCTTCACGGTCACCATCAAGATTTTGTTAATACGGACCTGTCTTTTTTTATAACAAATATTGATAAACCGTTAAAATCCAAATTCGTGATATATCACACTTGTCATTTTAACGACGTTTTAACTGAAATAATTAACATCATCAGTGACAATAATTTTTAATTACGGTCCTGTTGTAGTTCTTTTGTAACAATAGGCATACTTCGACATTACCTAACAATTTATAAATAAAAAGATAATAAAACATAACGAAAATTGAAGATTTAAAATCTGATTTCTCCTAAATCAATTTTTATTAGAAATTGTTTTCATAATTCTCAAATCCTAAGTGAAGAAAATATCAGTTTTTTTCAAAAGACGATTTTTGTTTGATTTAGTCCAATTAAATAGCATCTCAGTTCTTTTACCATTTGAAAACACGTAGGCTTTGCTTCGTTTCTATGGCAGGAAAAATAAATTAGTTGATATCTGTTAAAAGGTGTCAATCGGTTAATTATTAAAAATGTACCTATTCAAATGACGAAAGGACTGATATGTTATTTACTTATGTTCAATCGTATAGAAATCCTCTTTCGGCAAGAAATATGTACCTATGTTGAGTTTTACCCGAATCGTCGCATTTGAAACATTGAAATATTACTTAGACGATTGGAAAAAAATATGAGAGACTATGGCGCATTTGACAAAAATAAAACTAGAAAATGTGTTGCGACTGGAAGTATGACAAACCAAATAGATGTTTCGGGTAAGCAAATAGTACCTAATAAAGATTAACAAAGTATAAAAACGAATATTTTATTTGTCAGGCCCCATAATTACAGAAAAACTTTCATTCATAAGAAACAACACGATATGACTTAATACGAACTTTATAACCCGAAAGAAAGTTCTATAGAAATGAACATAGGTTCTAAATTCAAATACGCGACCAAAGCTGATAAGCACATGCCACAAGACAATTAAATGCACTTAAGAATTCCTATATCGCCATATCTCGGTAAAATAAACGAGTAAACAAAAGTATAATTCAGAGTTTTGTTGACAGCTCGCCTAATCGCATTGCGATATGAGATATCATAAAACTGTTAATAATTTATTTATGACGACAGAAAAACGCTATAAATTTAGAGATTATGACAGCCCATTAATGTAACTCGAAAGTCGAAAGGCATACATTTTTGTTTTATATATTTTCGATGACAGAAACAAAGCCATTAATTATTGAGCCGCTGACAAGTTGCAGATAATTATAATATCAGACATTTTTCCCCGCGACTAGCCCAACTATCACGTGATCCGCTAACGGGTTATAAAAAGGTGCGATGTTTCGGACCAACAATATCTCGTGGTTCGGCAGTCAAACAAAGAACAAGTACGTTCATAATGAGGTTAGATTTCAGTCAATCACGACATAGTGAAATCAAGATGAGAAGAGTACGAATATAGTTGTCAAGCAGTGAACTTAAGTAGCCATTAATAGAAATTATATTCAATTTAATCCGAGTATCCAAGTGAATTCACCAGTAAACCAGTATTTTTTTCCAAAAATTACCTATTATTGATCAACGCTTCGAGAACGTGATAAGTCAACGACAAACCTCAAATCATGATCTCATATAAAACCGTATCCATACAGCGATAATCTGATATACCGTGCGAGTTAAAAATAAAATACACATTGTAGCGGAGTTAATCGAGATAATAATACAATTAAACTAATTGTCGTTTAAAAACCTTCTCTAGTGAACAGTGTGGGCTATGCTGAGTTGAAGTAAGTTCATATGTATTTTTCTGTATTTATGTGTGGGCAAATTGAATTGATTTTATAATACGAATGTGTCTTTAAATGTATCTCCATAATTTCATGTTACCCAAGTTTTCAAAAGATAATTATTTCCAGCCATTTTTGACAATTGATGTCACTTTTGTTTTTAGTCAATCTAATTGATTTGTAGACTGATGTAAAATCAACTTAAACTACACTCTAGTTGTTTTTCTGAATATTGTCTCATATTATCCGTTGATAGAACGAATGAAATATTTTTGTCAACTTTTATTAAATATATATGTCTATTCTTAACATTTTTATGAGTGCATTATTATTTTTTATTATTATTTTTTTGAATCTTTCTGAAAACGGTACGTACTTTCTGGATAAACAACTCACGCCCAAGCACAGAGAGAAAGGGGTATTTTCCTATAGACCGCTCCCGGAACATAATTTCGGTTCGACCATCCTCAGATAGTCGATGCTCTCGATGCTTGTTTTATCAATCTAACAAAAAGTCTGGTGGTACAGGTGTGTTGTGTTAATTCATAACACCCTGTATAGACCGGGCTCAAGATATTCAATTTCAGGATTTATTAGTTATAAAAATATTTCCGATCAAGATTGTTCTCTAATATGAATCAGCCACGAACTAAGAGTTATAGTAAAAGATTATACAAAAATTACAAAAAATACAAATGCTACAGGGTACGCAAAGTTCACCACCTTAAATAAAGGGGTTACGAATGAAGAGTACCTACGATTTGCAAAGATGCTAAGATGTAAACATCGGGAAGTTTTTGGATATTAGTAAAAAAATAATATGGAGTGGCGAATCAAGATTCACCAACAAGGGTTGGTTTAACAGGAACGTCCATTATCGATGGAATGATACAAATGATCATTCACATAGAGAAACCAATTTTCAGGAAAGGTTCGGAATAAATGTTTGGTAGGGAATTTTGGAAACAAATAACATACTAGGTCCTTTTTTTATGATGATCATTTAAATGTATTTACATTTTTTATCAAATGAGTTTGTTGGTTATTTAGATGAATTGCTAGCACTGAACAACAGCCGTGATATAGAATATTTTCAAGAAGACGGTGCCCCTCCCGATAACTCAGCAATTCTGAGGGAAGATCAGTATCAGTGCTGCCGTTTCCTAAATGACAGATTGTACCAAATTTGAGGAAGAAAATGTACTAAATCGAGGAAAATTTTACTCTTTTGCGATTGACTTGGAAAAAATTAATTTGACATTTCGGGACTCCACATAGTTGGAGAGAGAGCACTACTCATTTAGCTCATATCATGTTGGCAACATTGAAAATCAAAGGAATCGCACTGATCAACGATGACTTTCCATTGAGCGAAAAATATACAAGCAAATTCTATAGGCCACGACATGTTACGCGTAAGCGCACCCGCCATATTAAAAAAGCGGGTAATATGAAAATTTCGGACACTAACTTTTTGCTTGTTTTTTTAGCCTGTCTACTACGGACAATATACCAGTATCGGGGATTATAGCGCATATTAACAGGTTATACTCGTATAAAGTGTCGGAAAAATATGGTGCACGTTGGGGACGGGGACGGAACACGGAACGACGGAAGAACGAAAAACAGCATAGAACACAATAACAGAACGGTCATCGTTATTGCTTCTTATAACTGTCATATAATTGTCGACGTATCTCTGCGAAGGTTCCACAGTTTACATGCGATGTTAAATTTTTGTCAGAATACGAGTATCTACATCTGTAGTATTCCGATTGGAGGGAAATTTAAATTGTACTGAAATTTATGGAATTGTACTTACGAAATTCACAGAAAAACTGAATTGTACTAGCGTACTAAATCGGTCTGAATTGTACTAAAAAAGTACAATTTTACTAAAAATAACAGATTGAACATTGAGATGCAATATTCATTCCCAAGAAACTAGATTGGAAACAATGGACCGGTTAAAACGAACTACCGAGGAAAGATTGTTCAATCAAATGCCGATAATTTGCGAAATTTTACGACCGCAGTCGACCGGTGGGATTCCCCTATTTCTCTGTTAGGGATTTGTTAGACACAGTGTTAGTACGTGTTCAACTCACAGAACTCACTGTGGTTCAACTGCATTGTACCAAAATCCCTACTACAAAAGCATGTAGGAAGGCTATTACATTGTCGGTTAAGCTAGAAATAATTAGAAAATTTGACAGTAGGTGCACAAATGCACAAATTTGTCGGGATTATGGTCTCAAAAAATTAACAGTGTCGTCAATTTACGCGAAAAAAATCTACCAGGATGCATGTACTCTTAGATTTATATAGTTTTCCAGTGAATTACAATCAGATAGCAAAGCAGCTTTAAGTTTTATTCGGAGAAAAATGTACAACTACAACTGACAAAAATATCATACATGACATATCAAAATTGTTTTTTATCTTTTGTCAAATATAAAACAAACACAGGGTGATCCAATATATTCATCCAACAATTTCTTCTAACACCCCTCCTGGATCTCTGAACCCCAGAAATTTCAAATGATTTTTCAATACATGAGCTGAAATAGTTTTGGTGAGATGATCAGCCAGGTTCTGGTTGGAAGGAATATATCTAAGAATGATTTGCTTTTCTTCTATCAAGTCCCGAATATAGAATAGCTTCAAATCAATATGTTTCGATCGGTCTGAAGTGGTTCGATTTTCAGCAAGTTTCATAGCTCATTGATTATCAATGTGAATTGGAAAACATCTTCTGAAGAAAAACTCTTCGCATATTTCTCCACACAATTTCTGAAGAAATACCAATTCTTTCGTCGTCTCACTGAGAGCTATGAACTCTGATTCGACTGTACTTAGAGATACACATCTTTGCTTGCGGCTAGACCAACTTATAGCCCCTCCTCCAAGTATGAAAACATATCCACTGAATGACTTTCGGTCCATTTGATTTGCTCCCCAATCTGCATCCGTATAAGCTGCAACACCCCTTACTTTTGAACCCCAGATTTTAAATTATATGATTCAAATTTAACAAGGTGAAATCACTTTGCCGATAGGCTGCTCAGATGGATACGGTTAGGCCGTGAGTAAGGTTCAATTAATGACTTTTCCTAGTTAATCAAATTTGGCCACTAAAAAATTATACATTAATTAACTGACTAGTTCAATAAATGTTACCTAGCTTGTATGGGAAGGCAAATAAATATGCAATAAATCAACTTAACAAATTTATTCCAGTTGGAATTCTGAACAAGATAATTTTTTTTTACAAATACTAGAAAAGTATTTAACTTCTCTTAAAAAAAAATGGAAAAATTACATAAAAAAGGAACCAGTAATTTTGACTCTGATCAAAATTCGAACATTTACACCTATGATTCCTCCAGTTGTTGGTCAAGAATATACCTTCGGAGATCTTGAGCGAGATAGAGGAAGGCTAGTTTCTTGAAGCTGGTCCCAGCGGTTCTAGGAGGAACTTGGTTTCAGCGTTACGATTAAGATGGTCGTGGGTGGTTCTATAGTTGGTTTTAGACCCCCTTATCGGCGTGAATTGAGTTGATCTTCACGGACCAGTGCTGATATTGATGTGCTGTAAGACCTCCCAGGCTACTAGTCCTTCCGTCTCCGTAGATGGGTTCCCTCCGTGGTATATATCATGCGGAGAAGATGATAGGAATCAAAATATGTACATAAAGGGGAGAACGAAGGATATCCTTTGAACCTCAAGTTTTATGTTTCAAATTTTAATCGAGAGTCAAAAGATAGATGCAAATGATAGCATACAATAAAAATCTCAATCTATATAAAAGACGAGAAGGTTACAGTGAAAGAACAAAGATAATAAATAGCAATTCAATCTGCTATTCTGGAGTTAAATTTATAAGTTAATTTTAATAATAATTAAAAAAAAATAAAAACAAGAAAGGTATTCCAAAAGAAATATAAAAATTTCCTTGAAATTTTACCAGAGAAAAAATATAGTATTTTAAAGCAAAATATTTAAAGGTTGCCAGTACAAAGATATATTATTTTAAAGCAAGTGCCAAAGGAAAATATAGCGTTATAACCAAAATACTCTAGTAAGCTACAAAAATATAGGGTTTCTGAACCAAGATAATAACCAGAGTAAAAGTATACTCTTCAGCCAAGATAAGAAGAGAGAGACACACGTCTTTCAGTGAGCACGACTCTCTTAGATAAAGATAAAGTGAAATAATTCTTTTTATAGAAGAATTTCCAGAGATAAACCGAAGAGGGAGACCACACGTCTTTCAGTGGGCACGACTCTCTTAGATAAAGATAATGTTAAATAATTCTTTTAATTGAAGAATTTTTAAAGATAACTGAAGAGGGAGACCTCACGACTTTCAGTGGGCACAACTCTCTTAGATAAAGATAATTTTGAAATAGGGCGAATTCCCTTTTCAAATCGATAAACAGGTAATTCTCAAAATAGAATGAATCTCCCTGCTCTTGGCGATAAGGTAGTAACTGAAGTGAATGACTCTGCAACGATCAAAAATCAAATAAGCTACACTGGGAATTGAATGGAGTAATAGAGATAAGAAATGTATTAAACGGAAATCAACTTCGCTTGAGGCATATATTGAATCGAGTGTTCTGAGACCGTTAGGCCAGAGGTACAACTCTCGATAAGCAATTCTTTCTCAAGAGAAAAGAAAATTACTCTCATAAACATATAGTTATGAAATAAAGAAAATTGCTTACCAGAGAGCCGCCCATTAGTCACTCCAAACAATCAAATCGCCCTTCGCTCAATTGGAATCCTTGGAACAATCTACTGGTAGTATGAGGGGAGTAAGCTCTAGTCCATTCGAGATTACCAATTACTTGGTACCTAAAAAAGGCAAAAGCGTAGAACTGATTTCCAATGAAAAAAATCAGTTCCCAATATTCGGAACAGATGTTACGTTAGCCACAATATGTACTATGAATGATTTGTCAAAATGGCCGAAATATCTATCTTTAACCTTCAAAAATTACCATGCAGTATTTCCAAGAATTCTAATATTACAAGCATAAGAAAAAACAAGAGAATGCTAATCAGCTACAACATTAATTAAAAGATAAAGAGAATAATATTACTCTATTAAACTCCAGCAGTGAAACTCACTCAACATATAGATCGTACAAATCAAAGCCAACTCACCCCGTACACCTGCCTATCTCGACGTTCAAATCAAGAAAGAGAGCGATTCTCCTTTCGGTTCGACGAAATCATAGTTCACCTGTTTTTCATTCTAGGATTCTTTTTTATTATAAAAACACTTGGAAAAAACCAAACGCTCGACAAACCCGATCGACACGAAAATGAAATGTCACGGTCACACTGTCAAAATACCATTTTCTAGGGACAATAATGATCGCACATTCTTCACGACCTGAGCGCAGTGACTACTGACCCGTATTAACCGGAAAAGTTATGAGAAATTGGTTATGTATAAGGAAGTAACGAAAAATTCGTTACACACCACCACAACCCGGTGTAAAAATTTGGAAACCTAGAAGTTTACAAATTTTTATCCTATTGCAACTGAAACCAGGTATTTAAAGTAAGCTGAAGGTACTACAAAATTAAAATTCGGAAACACTATAAATTCCCAGGCACACAAAAAAATTAAATAGGCATGCTATCAAATGAGTTTAAAACCCAACCCTAACTTTCAACAGCCCTGTATACTAAAAGGCGAAAGGTTGAAAAGTATACAAATCAAACAAAATATTTGTAAATTATAGCATTTACAAAGCTAAAGCTTCTACTCGTTGCACTCCTGGCAAACTAAATGAGTGAAGGAAAAGATACATTTGAAAAAATTCAAATGAGTAAATAGTAGCATTTACCAAGCTAAAACTTCAGTTCTCTGTTTACACCACAGACTAAATGAACGAAGGGAAAAAATGATTGCGATGAATGACAACATCCAGGCCCAGAAACTGTGTAACCGAGTCCTCCCAAACAATCCAGCCAAAGTGTCCTCGTCGCTGCAAGGTATTAGGGGCTGCGCCGTTAAGGAACACTCATAACCACTCGTCCCCAGATTACTTGAAACAACCTCCGATCCCACCGAATCAGGACAAGGAAGGCCCCACTCAGCACAAACCTGGTGAAACAAAATAATTCCAATACGAAATATAACCAATTTTGGTTTTACCAGCTGTCACCTACAACTGGAGTAACTACAGCGTCACCAAACTAAAAATGAACTTATGGTTCACGATATAAAATACCAAAAAGGGACGGGAATGTTCCCGTTTTTGCCACTGCAAGCAAGTCTTCAGCCTAAGCAGACCAGTCGAGCCCAATACCTTCCCCAGCCGTCACCTTTAAGACCTGAAGTCATGATCACCCGTAGGCTCACGACTAACCAAATACAACCCCCCAATACCTTCCCTTCGAAAGATCCTGTAAAAAAAATTCAACAGCCAGACCGAACTATGCACGCACCTAACAAAAGCGAGTCCCTTCAAAATTTTGAATTTGCGCTAATTTAACTATAAATTAGCCAAGGAAAACAGACAGATAAGATAAAGAAATAAGATAAACAGATAATAAAAAAGATAAGATAAACAAGGTAAGATAAGATAAATAAGATAAGATAGATAAGATAAGATCATATGAGAGATTCAAACTCAACCAACGAATGGAAATTAACACCCTAACTCGATATTACAGTAACCACGATATGTTGCCAAAATTGTGAAACGTCAAAACTTATTACCTGAAAAGAAGGTATTATCAAAAAATTTTATGTTCCACTGGAAAATTATTAAACAACCTGAAACGAAGTGAAATACATCACTTCCAGTTAAAGATATAAACGTTAATACGGTAAGAATAACCGATATCATTAGACAATCTTCATGAAATGAAATACATCATCTCCAGTCGAAGATCCAACTGTCTAATACGGCAACGAACATACGATATTATTAGACAATCTCAACGAAATGAAATACATCATCTCCAGTCAGAGATCCAATTGTCTAATGCGCAACGATCACGATAAGACATTATTAGACTATCTCAAACGAAATGAAATACATCATTTCCAGTTTAAGATCTGATTTTCTAATAAAGCCACGGGAAGATAAGAAACGAAAAGGAAATGACAAGTGAAATACATTGATGCAGTCTGTAACCAGATTTCATGAAAGACAAAGTAATTTTGTATAGATTCAAATTGAAAAAACTACAAAAAAACAGCAGAAATGATTCAAAATCAATCTTCCACATAAGGTGTTGACAAGGTTCCTTTTTGGAAGTACAGAGTTTCCATCAGGAATTACCAAAAGATAAACACTTCCTCAAAGTACAACCTTAGTCGACCCTTTTTGCTACGTTCTACATCAACATATACACTTTTTCCTCAGAAGTTTACTTTGACAACTGAACAATAAGTTACTGCGAATATTAGGAAAAAGGCAAGGTAATAAGGTATATTATAGATATATCTCTCAAATAATCAAAGGATACTCAACTAAATATTAAACGAGTACTAAACCGAAAAGATATAGAAAAATTCTTAAGCCCCTCTCACAGAGCCCTAAGAATATTAATAAAAAGTTGAAATATTTCCTTGTTAGTAGCCAGTTTTGAGACTTTTACTCAACATCTGGTGAATGCCATGGTGAGAGCATTCTAAGGCCCCTCTCACAGAGCCCAAGAATATAAATCAAGGTTGAAAGATTTTCTTGTTAGTGGCCAGTTTTGAGACTTTTACTCAACATCTGGTGAATGCCATGGTGAGAGCATTCTAAGGCCCCTCTCACAGAGCCCTAAGAATAGTAAATAAAAAGTTGAAATATTTTCTTGTTAGTGGCCAGTTTTGAGACTTTTACTCAACATCTGGTGAATGCCATGGTGAGAGCATTCTAAGGCCCCTCTCACAGAGCCCTAAGAATAGTAATAAAAAGTTGAAATATTTTCTTGTTAGTGGCCAGTTTTGAGACTTTTACTCAACATCTGGTGAATGCCATGGTGAGAGCATTCTAAGGCCCCTCTCACAGAGCCCTAAGAATATAAAAGATAAGAAAAAGAAAAGATAAAGAAGGAGTATGCCCTCTCACGAGAAGTTACGAGAAAAATATTTAGTCGCCTGAACTCTCAGACCCAGCACTAAAATATTCTTCATCAGATAAATTTGAATCGTTATCAACAAAAGCGGATTTGAGATCCTTAACATGCCAAGCGTCCTAAGTCTTTGCCATCCATGTCTTTAAGCTCATAAACCAAGTTAGAGATAACCTTAGAAACAATGCAAGGTATAAATTTGGGAGCCAATTTTGGAATAGTTATTTGGAGCTGAAGAAAGAGTTACGTTTTCTTCCAAAGTCTGTCACCACATGAAATTTCAGCCTCGTTTTCTCAAGTTATAGTGACGAGCATTCGAATATAAGCTTGATGTAACTTTTACGAACATCAACAAACAATTTTGGAAGTTCTTGAATATCATCGATTAGCTGTGATTTATCAGTGATAATAAGAATGTTATTTTCATTTTTTGAGCAACTTTAAAGATAGATGAATCCAGCAAAATTTAAGAAAGCTGGAGAATATTCAGTAACCTCATGTTTTGCTAATCTGATGGCTTGAGCAACTTTAAAGATAGATGAATCCCATGTTTTATGATTATCATGAATATAACAGCGAATGGATGTGACTATCACCTTATTAGCTCTTTCAGCAAAATTAACTTGAGGGTGATATTTGGCATTATACCAAATCTTTTGAACTCGATAATCTGTCATTAGCTTTTTAAATTCTTTGCTAACAAATTGGCTTCCATTGTCCACAATAAAAATTTGAGGCACACCATAGATAAGAAATACATTATTTTCAATGAATTTTACTGATATTTTTTGAGATAGCTTTAGACATTGGATGAACTAAGACATATTTGGTAAACCAGTCTACGACAACCAAAACATATTGGTTACCATTTTTGGACCTAGGATAAGGACCTAACAAATCTGCCGAAACACATTGGAAAAGAAAATTTACATTTTGTAAGATCCCATATGACCGCTCGAGGTAAATTCGAACTTGCCGATTGGCAGAAGGTACAACTATTCCTAAATGGGAGCAGTTAGTTATCATGATAAAACTTAAAAATTTCTTGCCGATTGGCAGAAGGTACAACTATTTTCCAATCAGTTAGATTACTAACTAGATTGTGGTGAGAAAAGATATGTTTGTAGATAATACCGTTTTCGACACGGAATGAGGAATAAGCTTCCGGAGTTTTTTGGATTTTCTGGATCATGGAAGTATACCATGCATCCGGCTGAAAAGTAGAGACATCGATAACAGAAATTTCGGCAACCGAACGAGATAAGGCATCTGCCACTACATTTAAGGAACCTTTCCGATGCTTAATAGTGAAGTCAAACTGAGAAAGTTTCACGGCCCATCTAGTCAAACGTCCAGAAGGGTTAGATAAGTTATGGAAGATAGATAGGGAGGCATGGTCAGTTTCAATCAGTGAACTTGGTTCCTTCGATATAGCTTCGGAACTTTCTATACCAAAATGACAGCTAACAGCTCCTTTTCAGTAACTGTGTATTTACGCTGACAAGTAGTAAGAGTCTTACTTGCATAAGCTACAGGATGTTCGACACGTCACATTCTTGGTACAAAATAGCACCTACGCCAGTATCTGAGGCATCGCACTGAATCACAAAAGGCTTTGTGAAATCAGGACTAGCTAACACAGGAGCGAAGTAAGACGAGATTTAATTTCTGAAAATGCTTCCTCCGCTTCTGGAGTCCAAGTTATGGGTTGACCTTTCTTTCGACCATGAAGAAGATCAGATATGGGTGAACAAATAGAAGAAAAATCTTTAATAAATCGACGATACCAACTGGAGACCTATCAACCTCTTGATTTCAGTGGTATTTTTGGGAGTGGGATAGTTAACGATAGCAGAAACTTTCTCGGGATCTGTCCTTAAGCCTTGTTGGTCTACAACAAAACCTAGGTAAACAAGAGAGGGTCTACAAAATTCACACTTATCCAAATTAACCGGAGGTTAGCATGTTTAAGTCTCGAAACACCTCCTTCAAAGTTTTGAATGAAGATCGAAACTAGGAGTGGCCACGATGAGTCATCAAGTAAACAAAAAAAACGTGCCATAAGTTTCGGACTATTGCTCAAACCAAAGGGAGAGACAGTGAACTCAAAGAGACCTCTACCATACACTGCAAAAGCGGTCTTGGGTCTAGACGACTCCTCTAAAGGAATTTGAAAGAAAGCCTTAGTCAAATCAATGGAGGTAAGATACCTAGCATCCCGTAATTTGTTTAAGATACTATCGATAAGAGGCATAGGATATGCATCATTGACTGTGACTGCATTAAGCTTCCGACCATCAAAACAAACCCGGAAATCTCCAGAACGTTTCGGAACCAACCATAATGGGCTACACCAGGGAGATTGGGAAGGTTGAATGACCTTGAGTTTCAACATCTCATCAATTTCCTTGTTCAAATGCTCTTGCATGGTAGGGGACAAAGGATATTGCCGTTGAACAATGGGTTTGGCATCACCAGTATCAATACGGTGTGTTAACAATTGAGTGAGACCGAGTTTATCAGTAGGAGCTATAGACTTGAAAAGGTCAGTGACTTCCTGAAGTTCAGTTTTCTGTGAACACGTAAGTTCAGAAAATGGCAGGATGGTATTAACGGTACAGATATTGGATTCGATAGAATACGATAAATTACTGAAGTCGGCTTGAATACGGAAGAGATGGAAAAAATCCATGCCCAAGATAAGACTATGAGTTACGGAAGGAACAATAAGAATTTTCAAATCCTTAGTAACACCATTTAGAGAAATAGGAGCCAAAATATAACCCAAAAAATCCTGAGGCTTACCATCAGCGGTAGTGACATGGGCAATCGATTCATATTTAATAGGAAGATTAAATTTTTGCAGTGACTAAACCCTGAGAACCCAAAATACAAGAATTACTGCCAGTGTCAGCAAGGGCAAGAATTTTCTGACCAAAAAATTCGACATTAAGATAGGGACGATTATCATTAATTTTTCTAATGAAAATAGGATTTATATTTACAGGAGATAAGAAATTTTTAACGGTACATAACCAATTTTGCCATTCCGAGGCAGAAGTTTTCACTGTTCCTGTTTGCTTTGCTTTTTTTGATATTTTTTGGATTGGGATTTGGCTGGTTGGTTTTCTGGACCTTCGGTAAACTGACTGGTGACAACGTCCAGGTTTCGCCACCTTGTTTCCGTTTTTTGAACAACAGTTACGACAATTTGATTTAACGGTATTTTTCAAACCACATCCATAACAAAATATGGACCTGGGTTTTCTACATTCACGATAAGTATGACCAGCCAAGTCACAATTCCAACATCGAGTGTTCGATAAGGCAGAGATATTTGAACCAGGAAAATTCTTCCTAAAATTCACGGGAGGGGACGAGCAAGAAAACGAAGTACCTGCTCCACTATAGGGACTACTCAAATCAGGCTCTAATAAACCAGTACCACGACTAGGGGGTGGTTTATAGCGATCAGCCCATAAACGAGATTCTTCCAATCTTTTGCACAAATCAGAAAGTTCAGTGACAGTTTTTGGATCTTGTAAAGCCAAGGACGAAATGAAAAAAGGTAACAAATTTCTACGAATTTTGCGAACTCTAGTCTCTTCATCTGGTTTGTTAGATAAACGATTAAAAGACCTTCCATAGAAGAAATAAATAAAGCTACTCTTTCAGTAGAACCTTGAGTTCTTGAATTAATTTCACGTTCTAAATCTTCTTCATAAAAATAAGGAAGGAAATCTTTTTTTAGTGCAATAACAATCTCATCCCAATTATGGAAATTATTTTTATTATTGACAAACCATGTCCAGGCAGAACCTTTAAACAAATCACAAGCCGAATGAAAAAGTTCGGTTTTTGAAACCCTGTGCTTCGAATAATTCAATTTTTCAAAAATATTAACTGATTCTTTCTGATTTGAACCCGTGAAAGAGATATTCCATTTATATGGAGCAACCGATCGATTATTCGAAAAAACATTAGCAGACACAGGAGGGCAAGATTGAGTAGGAGTCGAAGTACTTGGAGAAACTTTCAAATCAAAATCAGCTTCCAACTCCAACACCAGATACTGAATTTCTTTTCTAGCAATTTCTTCATCTTGATCATCAAAAAGTCTGGACAAACGATTCGACAAATGAGCTAATCCAATTGAAATTCGGTTAAACTGGATCTTCCTTAGATCCACCAAAACTAGATATAACTTGTTTCAAATCAGCGATACTTGCTCTCAATTCAAGATCATCCACTGCATGTTCATATGGATTTGTAAAACTTGCACGAAAACTACGATTTGCATTTTCCTGACTTAAAAGTCCTCTTAAAATTTTTCGTTTAGCATCTACATCACCGGTAGGTTCTATTCCACGAATTTTTAGCTCATAAGTCAATTCATTTGTTTTCAAGTGATTAGAATTCATGTTGGACTTGGAAATCTGCTCAATTTATAATTCAACGATAATAGATAAAGCTGGTACTTATGGAATACTCAAAAATAGTAAGCGATACGATAGTAAAGATAACGTACAATATATAGGCAATACGATAGAGATATAGGCAATCTGGCGGGACGATAAAGATAATACGGTACGATATAGGTAATACAATAGAGATATAGGCAATTTGGCTATACGATAAAAGGCAATTTGGCTATACGATAAAAGGCAATACGGTACGATATAGGCAATTCAATAAGATATAGGCAACTCAATAACAATATAGACAGTAAGAATCACAAAATATCAAAGAAAGATAATATATAAATATGAATAAATATATACCAAGTTCTTTTGGATCAGATTTGTAAATGTTCTTTCAACAAAAAATTTATTATGTCTTCCACCAAGCTAGGACAAGATACGAAAAGAGAAAAGAACAGTCAAGTTTTTGAGCCCCACGTTTGGCGTCAATTGTGCAACACCCTTACTTTTGAACCCCAGATTTTAAATTATATGATTCAAATTTAACAAGGTGAAATCACTTTGCCGATAGGCTGCTCAGATGGATACGGTTAGGCCGTGAGTAAGGTTCAATTAATGACTTTTCCTAGTTAATCAAATTTGGCCACTAAAAAAATTATACATTAATTAACTTGACTAGTTCAATAGTTGGGCGCCAGACTTGCTAAAGACAAAAGTCAAAGATAAATAAAATTAAATAAATGTTACCTAGCTTGTATGGGAAGGCAAATAAATATGCAATAAATCAACTTAACAAATTTATTCCAGTTGGAATTCTGAACAAGATAATTTTTTTTTACAAATACTAGAAAAGTATTTAACTTCTCTTAAAAAAATGGAAAAATTACATAAAAAAGGAACCAGTAATTTTGACTCTGATCAAAATTCGAACATTTACACCTATGATTCCTCCAGTTGTTGGTCAAGAATATACCTTCGGAGATCTTGAGCGAGATAGAGGAAGGCTAGTTTCTTGAAGCTGGTCCCAGCGGTTCTAGGAGAACTTGGTTTCAGCGTTACGATTAAGATGGTCGTGGGTGGTTCTATAGTTGGTTTTAGACCCCTTATGGCGTGAATTGAGTTGATCTTCACGGACCAGTGCTGATATTGATGTGCTGTAAGACCTCCCAGGCTACTAGTCCTTCCGTCTCCGTAGATGGGTTCCCTCCGTGGTATATATCATGCGGAGAAGATGATAGGAATCAAAATATGTACATAAAGGGAGAACGAAGGATATCCTTTGAACCTCAAGTTTTATGTTTCAAATTTTAATCGAGAGTCAAAAGATAGATGCAAATGATAGCATACAATAAAAATCTCAATCTATATAAAAGACGAGAAGGTTACAGTGAAAGAACAAAGATAATAAATAGCAATTCAATCTGCTATTCTGGAGTTAAATTTATAAGTTAATTTTAATAATTTAAAAATATATTAAAAATGAACAAAATTTAAAACCAAACAAAACAAACCTCACCCAAAACGTTATGTTCAAATTCAGTTAAGTTTTGAAACAAGTAATTTTGATAAGGTGATTTTATGTACCAGAAGGGTAAAAAAATTTAATAAGGAAAGGTATTCCAAAAGAAATATAAAAATTTCCTTGAAATTTTACCAGAGAAAAAATATAGTATTTTAAAGCAAAATATTTAAAGGTTGCCAGTACAAAGATATATTATTTTAAAGCAAGTGCCAAAGGAAAATATAGCGTTATAACCAAAATACTCTAGTAAGCTACAAAAAATATAGGGTTTCTGAACCAAGATAATAGTCAGAGTAAAAGTATACTCTTCAGCCAAGATAAGAAGAGAGAGACACACGTCTTTCAGTGAGCACGACTCTCTTAGATAAAGATAAAGTGAAATAATTCTTTTTATAGAAGAATTTCCAGAGAAAACCGAAGAGGGAGACCACACGTCTTTCAGTGGGCACGACTCTCTTAGATAAAGATAATGTTAAATAATTCTTTTAATTGAAGAATTTTTAAAGATAACTGAAGAGGGAGACCTCACGTCTTTCAGTGGGCACAACTCTCTTAGATAAAGATAATTTTGAAATAGGGCGGCAATTCCCTTTTCAAAGAAAAATTTTTAAAGATAACTGAAGAGGGAGACCTCACGTCTTTCAGTGGGCACAACTCTCTTAGATAAAGATAATTTTGAAATAGGGCGGCAATTCCCTTTTCAAATCGATAAACAGGTAATTCTCAAAAATTAGAATGAATCTCCCTGCTCTTGGCGATAAGGTAGTAACTGAAGTGAATTGACTCTGCAACGATCAAAAATCAAATAAGCTACACTGGGAATTGAATGGAGTAATAGAGATAAGAAATGTATTAAACGAAATCAACTTTCGCTGAGGCATATATTGAATCAGTGTTCTGAGACCGTTAGGCCAGAGGTACAACTCTCTCGATAAGCAATTCTTTCTCAAGAGAAAGAAAATTACTCTCATAAACATATAGTTATGAAATAAAGAAAATTGCTTACCAGAGAGCCGTCCTATTAGTCACTCCAAACAATCAAATACCGCCCTTCGCTACAATTGGAATCCTTGGAACAATCTACTGGTAGTATGAGGAAAGTAAGCTCTAGTCCATTCGAGATTACCAATTACTTGGTACCTAAAAAGGCAAAAGCGTAGAACTGATTTCCAATGAAAAAATCAGTTCCCAATATTCGGAACAGATGTTACGTTAGCCACAATATGTACTATGAATGATTTGTCAAAATGGCCGAAATATCTATCTTTAACCTTCAAAATTACCATGCAGTATTTCCAAGAATTCTAATATTACAAGCATAAGAAAAAACAAGAGAATGCTAATCAGCTACAACATTAATTAAAAGATAAAGAGAATAATATTACTCTACTAAACTCCAGCAGTGAAACTCACTCAACATATAGATCATACAAATCAAAGCCAACTCACCCCGTACACCTGCCTATCTCGACGTTCAAATCAAGAAAGAGAGCGATTCTCCTTTCAGTTCGACGAAATCATAGTTCACCTGTTTTTCATTCTAGGATTCTTTTTTATTATAAAAACACTTGGAAAAAACCAAACGCTCGACAAACCCGATCGACACGAAAATGAAATGTCACGGTCACACTGTCAAAATACCATTTTCTAGGGACAATAATGATCGCACATTCTTCACGACCTGAGCGCAGTGACTACTGACCCGTATTAACCGGAAAAGTTATGAGAAATTGGTTATGTATAAGGAAGTAACGAAAAATTCGTTACAAAGCATCAGCAATTTTCTTCGTTTTTTGATATTCTAATCCATACTGCTTGGTTGCATTTAGGTACCTCAAGATATGTTTCATTCCTTTCCAGTGATTCTTAGATGGGTTCTGACAGAATTGGCTCATGAAAGTGGCTGTGAATGCCAAATCTATCCTTGTTGTTGTTGCCAAATATAAAAGACTACCAATTACCTTCTGATATAGCTTCTTCTGTTCGTCATTCAATATATCTTGGTCGTTTACGTCACATTTATTGAATTTTTGTCCTATTGGTAATGGCGTAGCAACTCCTTTTGCTTCCAACATATTTGTCTCCCTCAGAAGTTCAATACAAAAATTTTCTTGATCAAGTCTTATCGTCTGATTTTTTCTTGTGATTCGAATGGACAGGACATGTTTCACTTCTTTCAAATCTTTTATATAAAATCTTTGTTCAAATAACGTCTTCATTTCGTCAATATATTTTGGTTTTCCATATAGTAATATATCGTCTACATATGTAGTTATGATGAGCTCTCTTTCTTTCCTGTAGTATACACATGGATCTGATACTGACCGAGTGAAATTTTGACTTTTTATGAATGAATCTAATGTTTTATTCCACATTAAACCAGACTGATGTAACCCATATATACTCTTATTCAATTTACAAACGAAATTTTTCATTTCAATCTCCTTAGTTGTTGGTAATTTATGAAAAATGTTCTTCAATTCAACGGCGAGTTCATCATATCCAGTTGGCACTTCCATGTACACATCCTCATTTAATTCTGCAGATAAATATGCTGCGGTTATATCGATGTGATGTATGCTCCAATCTTTTTCTGCTGATAATGCAAATAAAAGTCTCATCGTCTTCTTTTGTACCACTGGTGCATATGTTTGGTCGAAATCAATACCTTGTATTTGGGTATGTCCAAGTGCAACTACCCTAGCACGATATCTTTCTATTTCTCCATCTTCATTGTATTTTGTTTTGAACACCCATTTAGTTCTTATAATTTTCCGATTTCCTGGGTTTCTAACAAAAATCCATGTATCATTTTTAATTAAATTTTTCATTTCTTCCATCATTGCGTCTTTCCAGAATCGTCTATTCATTCCTTCGAATGCTTCTGTAACATTTATTGGGTCTTTGACTTTACCCATTGAAATGTTTCTTATCTGAGTTTCTGTCATCTCATTTTCTGTCACTTGAACTGCTGTCACTTGGTTATATTCATATACAGGATCCTTATCATTTACCACATAATCAGCCATCCAACTTGGATTTTTCACATTTCTTCCAAATTTTGTTCTGCTCGTATTGCTGGATTCAGCTAATTCATCTTCATTGATTTCATCTTCACTTTCGTCTTTATAAAATAATCCATCAATTGTTGGATGAATATATTGTATCACCCTGTGTTTGTTTTATATTTGACAAAAGATAAAAAACAATTTTGATATGTCATGTATGATATTTTTGTCAGTTGTAGTTGTACATTTTTCTCCGAATAAAACTTAAAGCTGCTTTGCTATCTGATTGTAATTCACTGGAAAACTATATAAATCTAAGAGGTTATGGGCCCAGGTTTCTAATCAGAAGAATTGAGCAGGTTATTGAAAAATAAGTTTTAATATTCGAAGAACATAACATAGCCGAAAGAATATGGACGATTACAAAGTTGAGAAGCTGAATTCCGAAAATTATAGATACTGGTCGATGAGGGCGCAAGGTATTTTAGAAGTTAAAAACCTTTGGCAAGCTGTGGATCCGGGATTCAGTGAAGATCAGTTGAGAGAAGCCGCTAACAAGAAAACTGATCATAGTGCTAAATCAATTTTGTACCTTCTCATCAACAACAACAGTTTAGACGATATTATGGATTGCAAAACTGCAAAAGAAGTATGGGAAACACTGAAACAAATACATACAAAATATGACACCTGGCATGGTTTATTACTGCTGAAAGATTTTGTGAATAGAGCAAAGAAAGAAGACGAAACCATAAATGAATATCTAACTCGAAGGAATGGTTTATATCACAAAGTAAAAAATGCAGGTTTCGAATTTTCCGAAAAAGTCCAAGCGGGATTTGCGGTATTAGGACTACCAAATGAATACGAATATTTAGCCAGAAATTTGAGAGCTGATGAAGACGATCTCAACATGAGTTACCTCAAGTCAAAATTAGTTGAAGAAGAGAGACGTATCAACAATAAAAATAATATAGGGACTGAACCAGAAAATGTTAAAGCTTTCACAACAAAAAGACGACCTTTCAGAAACAAACCACAATTTTCTAAAGATGTAACCAATACAGGAGAATATCTGGAAGAGGAAGAACAAATCAAGGAGAAAAATGTACAACTACAACTGACAAAAAGATCATACATGACATATCAAAATTGTTTTTTATCTTTTGTCAAATATAAAACAAACACAGGGTGATCCAATATATTCATCCAACAATTTCTTCTAACATGTACTGCATATTTTCTTCAGGGCGAATAACCTTCATAACGAACCATTTCTAGTTATTGAGCCGTTCGTTATAGCCGAGTTTGACTGTACTTAATCAAGTTTCTATTAAAATATTTAAGTGATAGTGTATTGAAAATGTAACGAAAACGAAATAGTAACTGAAACCGAAATAAACTAACTAACGAGCAAATTAACCAATTACTGATATACCAAGCTATACGCTGTTATAACTTTTTCACAATATAGCGTCTGGTTGTCGCCATATTGAATTTCGATTATTACTGTCATGTCTTTATTTACAATATGGTGTCTAGCTGTCGCCAAATCAAATTTGATCATAACTGTCAGGTCTTTATTCGCAATAAGGCGTCTGGTTGTCGCCATATTGAATTTTGATTACTGTCATATGTCTTTAGTGACACTCGCAAGATTAAGACAATTCGATTGACGTGAGAATCATAAAAATCGGCCCACGTGTTTGGTCTCTAGAGCGCCACAAAGGAACAAACATACATGCATGATAAACAAATTACCCTCCTTTGCGTCGCGCAGTCGGGTAAAAAAACACATAATAAGAATTAAGTTGAAATAATTTAATACAAAGCTGAGCTGAAAAAGTGAGTGGGGCCAAAATACCATTTCGGAGCTGAGCAAACACTCCATCAAATAATTTACAGGTGGCTTTGAACTAAGCAGAAGGAATGGGCCTAGAACCAAATATTTCGGAAAACTTAGATAATCCCCGGGCATTTTTCAAGCTGAAATACAGGCTATTGAAAATTGCGTCCACTTTACACACCTAAAGAAATTATCGCATAAATAAGAGATCACCATCTTTTCTGATATTCGAGCAGCCATCAATACACTGAGTTCGCACGTAATCAGCTCAAAATGGTCTAGGACTGCTTAGGAAAACTAAACGAATTGAGCAGGCAAAACTTGGGCGGATAAACCTGCAAAAAAGAGGCTGAACTACCATTCCTGGGACCTGAACCCTTTTGGGGGTGAGCAATAATACAATATAAGGAAAACTAAAAAGTGAAGTGCATCATAAAAAATACAAATATTGAGAAGGTATACAAGGGATGAGACCAGCGAAGATATAAGCAAAAACAAACTATGAATACTAACAAGAATCCTAACAGGACACTGCCGATGAAAGGACAGTGAAGAAACTGGGTTTAGCAGAGGAAGCAAAATTGGAGATTCTGCCAGAAGGAGGACGAAACCTCCATCCACATACTATCAGAATGCTGTGCAACTCCAGCCTACTACACCTGGAGCAAATGAAATAGAAGATGAAAATGTATCCAAACTTGAAGCCATCCTACATTCTAAACATCCAAGAAGAATAGGACTAGAAGATCAGCTATGAACTTCAAGAATTCCTCAACCGCATAACAAGAAAATGGGACACAATAGATCTCATATGTCGCAGTGTACTTATCACCATTAACCACATACAATGATATGCCCAGAGTTCAGTTTTAGTAATCTGTCAGCAGCGTCAAGTCTGTAACCTCCAGAAATATATTGAAGTAATCTATATTTCCAACACCATGTTGTTAAACTTCTAGTAATCGTTGCCAATATATTCATAAACAAATGTATGTTTAAGGTAAGGTGGAGTAATTGTAACATTGGGGTAAATGTATTGTTTGGCCCCATGCATTAAATTCGCAGTTCAGATGTACTCATTCATTCTGTAACGCGCGTTATCAAGTTTATCACTTCATTAATCTTGCAACCCTTGTGTTTTAGTAGATTTTTTTCAAATTGTTAGTGAGAAGTTCGATGCTGTCTATTGGATATCAAGAAAAGTATTTGCAGGTAAGTATGACCTTCAGACGGTTAAGTTAGGGCTGTACATAGGTTTAATTCACAAATTATGATAAAAATATTCTTCACGACCGACTTATTATATATAGTACATTTGCTCCAGAAGAAATACGTGTTGGGGTTGATGTAACAGCTTTGTTACATTTGCCCCACTAATATTATTTATTATTTTCTGTTAAGAGTGGTTTATTTAAGGCTTGTAGTTGACGATGTTTTCTGCATGGTAAGAAACTATGTAAAAAAAACCTAGGCTCAAAATACAATGAAAATGACTTTAAAAATGCATTGGCGGCAGTAAAAACGGGCCAAATGAATGTTTTTAAAGCTGCTAGAGAGTTCGGAGTGCCCTATTTCACTATCTATACAAATTATAAAGGTGTACGTGGCCAAAAAAAGAAAAGCAAAGGACGTTTCACAGTTTTATCTCCAGAAGTAGAAGCTACACTAGCCAACGGAATCAAAACGTTAGAAAAATGGGGGTTTGGTCTTTCCAGGATTGAAGTTCTAAACTTGGAGGGTCGTTGAAGGTAATAATTTGTCAACTCCATTTACAAATTCAACACAGGGGAAGATTGGTTCCTTGGCTTTAAGAAAAGGCATAAGTTCCCAAGTAGCACATATACATAAAATTAACATAATGACTTCTTATACCGTCTTAAAGACCACGTATTTGTATGTTTTAGAACCAAAAAGTAAATGTGCGTTTTATAGCCTTCAGGCGTTGCTATGACGTCGTGTAGTAGATATAACGAGAGTACAATCATTGTCTAATAGACAATGGGACAATAAAGAATTCTCGAGATGAAGTTGTACTGTGGTTTGTATGTAAATAAATTGTATGTGTCGTTAAGTAGAACTTAAGAGCAGTTGCTGTGATGTTATTATGACAATGAACATATGTGGTTCTAATGAATAGATTTTTGAAACGTTTCTACGACTAGATATTGTACTCATGTAATGTAGTTTTATCAACTGAAGAACTTTGGTCGTAATGATTACATTATGTATCTATGGTTAGATTATTTTTGTTGGTTATGTTATTTTTGTTGGATAGGTATATTGTGTTATGTATGTAGAATATTCAGTTCCGTATGAATGATTAAAATGCCAAAACAAAAATCCGATCTGCCTTACAAGAGAACTGGAGCGTATAGAAAAATATAAAGAGGAAGGATGAGTGCCTACCTCAAAATTAACATCTGAAATAATTAATCAGTCTATCGGGACACTGCAAAAAAATGAAGTTCATCCAGTTCCTTCAATTGTTTTCAAAACAAGGAAAGACATAAATAATATGTATGTGCACTTCGAGTGATAATTAAAAAATATTTAAATATTCAACATCAACATAACCTCTATTGTAAATGTCAGTTATTTTTAGCGTTTTCCATTAGGTCGGAACTAGCGGAATGCTTATGCACTCAAGTGTATATCTTCTTCTGTTTTGATAGCGTTACGACGTTAGTACAACAAAACTTGCTACTTGTGGTCATAGCGACTACATTACAACTTTTTTATGTAAGATATTGCGATGTCTTTGAGGCACTCGTAAACTATTATATGATAGTACCGGAGTAATAACAACTTTTCGACACTAGAAGGACGGCATCCATGTTTTTCGATTGATTGATAACATCATTCTAGTAGCCATTTTGGAACAAAAATATTTAAAATAAAGAATATGGGACCCTGGGTGTTATATCAATTTAAAAAACATTGGAGATGTGCTAATCAAGTATCTTTCGTAATGTGGTCTACATTTTTCAACGATTAATGAGAAAAATTGATGAAATATATTTTTTCTGAAATGAAAATAAATATTTATCTCCCTTCATTTTCGAGGCGCATGAATTTTAAGTGAGTAGAATTGGATTTTGATCGTAAAAATGGATTTGCTTGGTCACTAGAGTTTCAGAACAATTTTTAAAGACACATAAATGAAGATCATTTTTATCTCGATAACTATCATGATCACAGAGTATCATGAACATGTAAAGGAAGGCTGACTTATATATTATATTGATAGTATATGAAATCTTTTGATATGGTAATACTATATTAGATAATACTATATTAGAATGATTATGACCCTCATGCATAATGATATAATGACTACACTAAGACCACAGAACGACCCTTTTGCGACTGGCTTATATAAGTCTATATTGACAAGTCATTACCATTACTTTATAACGTCGATGTGACGTCGCAAGATTGTGCCTTTTTGTCGTATTGGCATACATAGCGACGTCTCAGCATATTACAAGACATAAGTCATGGACTTTTGCGAAAGGTCTAGTAAACGTCTGTACAACCGAATTATGACCTTTGTGTGCTACTTGGGTTAAGTATTAAAAAGCCCCAAAACGTTGAGTTTGCAAGATGAAAGGCCACTGATCCTTTCACCATTTTTGGATACTTTGATCTTCTTGAAGAAACACTTTGGGATTACGAGATAAACCAGGCAGTATTTGGATTATCGATGAATCGAGCCTATATGTATTCACCAAGCTAAAACCAAGCAAGACAAAACACTACAATTTGATTACTGGTCAACGCAGCGGGGGACAAGGCACCTCCACTAATAATTTATAAAGGCCTGCATAGGTGGGACCAATGGTGTGCCCCAGAGGGAACTGAGTATCCTGGAACGGTTGACGAAGCTTCAAAAAAAGGCTGGATGGAAACAGAAATATTTAGAAATTATTTTGAGGGCACCCTCATACCATCCCTTGGTGAAACCACAGAACTATATATGTTATAGTTCTGTGGGTGAAACTCACCTAGCTCTTATAGTATATGACGGCTATTCTACGCATATCAGTCCTGAGCTAATAGAACTAGCTACCCGGGAAAAAATGGCAATTTTAAAGCAACCGCCCCACAGAAGTCACCTTTTACGTCCCTTGGATTTGTCCGTTTTTAAAGCTTTCAAAGACAAGTGGGATGCTCAATTAATAACCTGGCAATGACAAAATGCCCACATTTTCAAAATTTTCAGGAAATACTTGGAAAAATGTATCTCCTGAAGTAATACGGAATGGCTTTATTAGAGCAGGAATTCATCCATTCCATAGAACAGTTGTCCCTGACGAGAAATTCTGCCCCGAATCATTACGTCGGTGGCATCTCTCGAAAAAGAAGCCCACCACAACAAATCAAGCTGAAAGAGAACATAGGACAGCAGACCATGATCAGACTTCAACTGCTACTGTTTTACAACCCCACCCATCGACATCACGTCACACATATATCCTAAACAAACAATTGACCGTGACTGCAGCTACAGATCCAGTTCCGCCTACTTTAACTGCTACTGTACAACCCCACCCATCGACATCAGGACCCACAGATATTTTTAACGAACAACTAACTGTGACTGCAGCTACAGATCCAGTTCTGTCTGCCAAAACTTTTGAAACATTACTTTTAGAAATGGTTAAACAAAGCTCACGCCCCGAACAAACAAAGAGACAAAAAGTGTCAGAGAGACTTATGAGCAGAAAGATAAAAGAACAAAAGAAGGGAAAAGAGGCCTCGTAAAATAGAAGTGTCAAGTAGTGAAGAGGAAGATGAGGACGAAATAGTATACAGGAATTCAGATAATGATGAAGAATTTGTAGAAAGTCTGGAACACGAAGCAGAAATGCAGTATCAAGAAGAAAATTTCATTGGGGATCTAGATGAAGACAAGTGGGTTTTAGTAAAATACACTTCAAAAAAGACTACCAAGCATTTTGTTGGTAAGATAAAAGATTAAGAAGTCACATTTTTAAAACGAATTGTGACGTGACGTGACGATATATTTAAATTTGAATGGACCAGGACATAGACACAGTTTCCGAAAGTGACATTGTAAAAATATTGCCAGAACCTATGACCGACAGAGGAGGTTCATTTTATTTTAATGTTTATTTTGTTGGTTTCAATGTCTACTCAAATGTTAATCACTTAAAATAAATTGCTAATGCCTTATATTTGTTTTACTTAAGTCTTTTTTTTTAAGTACTGAAAATTAATTAAGTAAGTTAATTAACAAATGTTTTTCTCTTCTATTCTAATATGATAACTCAAGTTACTTTAGTCATACTTTAGGGAAAAGTTTATAACTCCTTCAATTTTGATGGGATTTAATTGAAATTAAAACCACATGTTGTTAAAACCGTTCTCACATTTGCCCCTTTTTAAAATCTCTAATATCTTGATATTACATACACTTATTACATTTTCCCCTTTTGTACCTAATTTATGTAACTGATATACCCTGAGTTATATAGAAGTGATACTTCTCATCCTTTATAAAATCTGTCACACAGGAGTGTTTGCTACACTATGTTATGAAACTTTTGATGATCGCGATAATAACGATCATTTCTTTTATAAACCACGTTACTTTTACGAATTATCCTTATAAACCTGCCTGGCATATTGTGCAACTTAGAATAATAGTTATTTATTGTATGAGTGTCTTGTTATATAAAACACGGTATGACCAATGAACGATCATCTATGTATTAGTATCGTGGCCAAAAATCCAACATTACTCGGCAAAAAAAGCTGCAGAAAGTGCAGTGGTTAGCCTGTCTGGGAATCATAGGGGCAATATTCACTGCAGCACTAGAGGTAATGATGAATCTTCCGCCACTGCACTTGTGTGTAATGAAAGAAGCGGCAAAAAGTGTCTTCTGACCCACCAGGCATCAAACTTCAAGGCTGGAAATCTGCAGATTCTGGAAAATATTCCCCTAGAATCCAGGTACAGGCCATCAGATATTATGCCAGCTAGGCACGAGTTTGAAGTGAATTATGAAGAGGTTATGAACAACCATCACATATTCACAACGTACGGGCCTCAGCTAGAAAGGAATGCATCGGTTTGGTCATAGAGAAAGTAAAAATAAAGAGAGTTGTCAAACCTGCAGTAAAAGTTCACCACGTTTAGACAGTGGCGACATATCTCGCAACTGGCCGAACTAAGTTAGTACAGTTGGTAAAACAGATTTATCTTCAGTTACTGATTAAGATAAGGCGGGTTTTTTAAATGTTTTACTTTTATATGATTGATATGGTATATATGTTATAAGTGATCGATTTGCCATTCCTGTATTTCATATGAATGGTTGTATCATATGAAAAACAGGAATGGCAAATCGATCACTAATAAAATATATACAGTAATCGATTCGTAGAATCTGTTAGTTCGTTCGTGGTTAAAATAAAGTTTCAAAATAAATCTTTGTTTCATGATATCAAGAACAAAATTAAAGTTCTTATAAAACAAGAATAATAAGTTGAACCCTATAAAAACCATAGAATTGTAATTATAATATACTGACTAGAACGCGCTTAGTCTACTGCGTACCCGAATTTCGTGGCACCCTTATGCGATAGGCAAAGAGGACACCAAACAATGAAGAAAAGTATGACTTCATAAGCATATTACATGCGTGCGACGAAGATAATCAACTGAACGTATGATGGTAGTATTTATATCATCTATTTGTAAACATAACGGCGTTGTCGGTTGGCACTTATAAGCGTTGCCAAATCATTTAATTTTCTTTAATTTCTTTGTGTTCGGTTTGGATGTGTCTTTGTACTTTGTTGTCTTTTTTGTTATAGTGATCATAGTGGATAAATTAAAAACTGTTATATATAATGAAGTGTTACATTAGTTTGTAGTAGTAGGTAATGATATATCGCCTTTTCAGTGTGTCCATAAAGTAACGCATACATTCATTATTAGCTAAATAAACAATATCATTAAAAATTCCCGAAACAGGTCGATTTTTTATTTTAATTTACTGTTTTTTTAAATAATAATCCAATATACAGGGTGATCTACCTTCGAGTGATGACGTCATCAGCGGTTTTATTAAATGAACACCCTCTTTTAACTTAAGAAATCCAGATGCCGACAAAATTACGTCTCGTCTTGTTGATTATTTTCATTAACTGTAGGTCTACCTTGGTTTGGTGCATATCTCACGTGTCCTAATTCTCTGTATTTTCGCTCTATTCTGCTTTTTTTTTTTTTTATGTTCTGGTTCCCACAAAAAGGGATATCCTGTAATGTTCAGAGAACATCGTGGGAACCAAGGGAAAGAAGGTAGGAGTTGGTGTTCTTCTTAAATTTCTGGAGGTTGTATGCCTCGGGGAACACCTCCCTAGGCAATGAGTTCCAAAGCCTCGCTGTTCGTTGGATGAACGAGTCTTTGGAAAGTGATGTTCTGCAGGTCTCCAAAGTGACCACGAAGGGGTGTGATGACTGAACTTGACGGGTTAGTCTCGAAGAGACTGCCAAAGCAGGAACGATTGTTGATATTTCAGAAGAGCATCGCCCATGAAAATATCTATAAAATAGAGACAAATCGCCAACTTTTCTACGGTGTTCCAGACAAGTGAGCGAGTTTGTAAGCGAGGCATCACCGACGAGACGAATTGCCCTTTTTTGGACAGAATCCAATAGCCTCAGGATATGTTTAGGTGCCGCGCTCCAAATATGGGAACAGTATTCCAGGACAGGTCGGATCTGTGCCTTATAGATCATAAGCAGCTGGGTGGGGTGAAATAGCTCTTGGCACGAAACAAAAACCAAGTTTTGGGATGCACTTTTGGCAATGGACCTCACGTGATTTTCCCAGGAAGGTTATTGCTGATAGGTGTTGGAAAACCCAATGATAGTAATACCAAGCATCGATATGGATGACTTCAGTGGTATGGTTACTCCTGACAAAGTTATGTTAGGCACAGTGAGATCGACTTTTCTAGAGAAAAGACATGCTTGTGTTTTGTTTGCATTGAATTCTACCAAGTTATTAGATCGCCACTCGAGAATTGTTGCTAAGTCCATATTTATATTATTAACATTTCTTCCTCGTTCATTTCTGGTTTCACGGGCTGATATAGGGGCCCTGGAAGAGAAAGCGGTATGGAGGGTACTATCATCGGCAAAGCTGTGTACTGGACATGAAGTTGCTTTCAACAGGTCGTTGATGTGAAGTAGAAATAGTGTTGGTGCGAGAATAGATCCTTGCGGAAAACCAGCATTTATGAGTAGAGTGTCAGATGAAACTCCATCGACCACTACATGGAGAGACCTGTTTGAGAGAAAACTAGCAAGCAGAGAACACAGCTGAGGGGGCAAGCCATAAGACGGAAGCTTGGCGAGGAGTCCCTGGTGCCAAACTCGATCGAACGCCTTGGAGATATCTAATGCCACAGCTAAAGTTTCTCCATACTTTTCAATAGATAGCTGCCATATATGTGAGACGTAAGCGAGCAGGTCACCAGTTGATCTCTGATGGCGGAAGCCATATTGCTAAGATGTATAAAAACCCTGGTGCTTGCACTTATACCTGTAGAAGTTTGGGATCGACTTGGCGACACTTGGCCTACTTGATAATAGAGATTACTAGCGTGTCAGATGGCGCCAATTTCGATTTAGTTTCAATTCAGTAACAGGGTATATTTATTTCCTCAGATTTCTTTTTGAGGCGAACTGTGCGCGGTTCTAATTCTAGCTTTGCTATTGTTGAAAAGAGAATCTGTCAAACTTCACCAATAGCAAAGCTAGAATTCGAAGCCCCCGAACATTGTACAAAGAAAGCACTGTCATGTTGTTTTTCGTATTTTGTACGATTTAAATTTAAGGTTAACTTCATTTTGACAGACGGAGAATTGGAAATGAAATTGTCATTAAATTGCTGAAAATACAAAATTCAATGCATTCAATATAATGAACTATGGAAATATCATTATTAGTCAATTCGTCAAGATTTGTACTTGCTTTTGGTATTGAATACAGGCGAAAATTCGCGAAAAATCTGCGGCTTTAGTCCACACAAAATACAAATGTGGCCCATTTTACAAAAAGTTTCCTTACACACTACACCACCTCAAAATAAACAATTTCTCACGCACTAATGAACTGATTAACGAGTGATTGTTTGAAGAACAAACTCAGGAATAAGCTAAACAATATTTCATATCAAAGAGATGGAAAACGCATAGATACCGACAAAACACTGAAAATAATTTCATATAAGATGCTGCAGATGTCAGAAATTAGGTTCTGACATTAAGCGAGAATATAAACAAACATTTTTGGACGGCGCCATCCATAGACAAATTAAAAATAAAGAGACTGTTTGAAACATTGGCGATCTTGACCACCAAGTTTTTAGTACGGCCAGTCGCGCATGGAGGCGCTGCCCGCAATCAACAGACGACTGGCGACATGATAATTTTCCAATTTCGACATTTGTCAGAAAATGACAAACCACGTAATAATTTCAGAATAATTCTACTGTTAATTATCATCGGAAAATTAATTATAGAAATCATACCATGGACTTTTATGAACCCAACGTCGAAAATGGAATGTTATTCGAGTTGACGCTGAAATTCCTCGCAATATTCTTTCACAAGGTAAAATATAAGCTGCTTTTCACAAACTGATAGTTATTTCCATCCATCAGTTGTAGACATTTTTTCACATACTGGTACTTATTTCCATCCATTAGTTTTCATTTCATATCACCATTTGAGGAAGTACGAAGTACATGGTCTCCTTTGTGCTAATAAATTAACAAAATTATTGAAGGTTTGTTGTAAATGTAAAGTGTTTTTATTTTGGTTGATTTGGTGATAAGCGACTGAAGAATGTTTTTAATTTTGTTGTTTTTCGGAGTTTTATTATTGTTTTGTCTGAAGTTGTACATTGTCCTAAATACAATAAAATGTGTTTTTATAGTGTTCAACTTATTATTTTTGGTTTATAAGATGTTTAATTTTGTTCTTGATATCATGAAATAAAGATTTACTTTGGAACTTTATGTTAACCACGAACGAACTAACAGATTCTACGAATCGATTACTGTATATATTTTATTAGTGATCGATTTGCCATTCCAGTATTTCATATGATACAACCATTCATATGGAATACAAGAATGGCAAATCGATCACTTATAAAATATATACCATATCAATCATATAAAAGTAACACATTTGAAAAACCCGCCTTATCTCAATCGGTGTTACCAACTGTACTTAGTTCGGCCAGTTGCGAGATATGTCGCCACTGTCTAAACGTGGTGCCAACTTTTACTGCAGATTTGACAACTCTCTTTATTTTTAGTTTCTCTATGGCGCCATCTACCACAGAGAGAGAAGCTCTGTTGAAGTAACAGGTGGTGTCCCCTCAAAAATCTAAACAATATCGAATCAGTTCATTCACCAGGGATTTTAGACATCTTACATATTGCCTATCGTTGACAATTCCTGAGTCTTCCAGATATTTCATGAGCTCGATGTTGATGGCTTTTTCCATGACCTTTGAAATAATAGATAGCAGTGCGATAGGTCTGTAGTTGCTAGGTAGGGCCTTTTTGCCTTTTTTAGGGACTGGCTGTACTCTTGCAATTTTCCAATTGGACGGAAATACCCCCAAATTGTAAGAGTGGTTGAACAACTTGCAAAGAACAGGTGTTAGTTCGGGGGCACATTTCTTGAGAACAATCGGCGGGATTCCGTCAGATCCACAGGCTTTGTTGGTGTTGAGACCCAGCAAAATCTTTCTGATAGTACGTTGGCGAAAGGTGATCTCGGGCATGTGACTGTCAATAGGTGTAATGTTCGGGGGTTGTTTTCCCGATGAATCTAGAGTGGAATTTCCAGCAAATAGGTGCGCAAAGATATTGGCTTTTTCTTGGGCAGTCGTTGCTAGTGTTCCATCTTCTTTGGTTAGAGGAGGAAATGAGCTGGAAGTGAAGTTTCTTCCCACAGCTTTGGCGAAAGACCAAAATGAACGGGATCCGTTAGGACATTCAGCAAGTTTTGATCTTATTTTGGCATTGTGGGCATCTTTTGAGCATTCTATTGTCTCTTTGCATATGCCTCTAGCCTCGACATATGCTGCTCTGGTCTCAGGGCCCGGAATTTTTAGCCATCGATGGTATGCTGCCTGTTTGGAAGCCACAGCTCTAGAGCAGTTTCTGTTAAACCAGGTCTTATCGGATGATGTTCTCCTTTCGGTATTCGGTATGTAGATTTGCATCCCCAACATGATGATTTCAGAAATTGTCTCAGCACATCGTGTTGGATCTACTGAAGAGAAACAAACTCTCTTCCATGGAAAAGCTGAGAAAAACATACGAAGACCTTCCCAGTCGGCCGAATTGTAATGCCACATGAGACGGGGTGGTATTGTGCAGCTCGATGGTAAATGGAAAGAGCATGTTGTGGAGATGAGGGTGTGATCAGAGTTTCCAAGTGGGGCACAAACTTCTATTCTATACGGGTCAGGATTGGTGGTGAGGAAAAGATCTAGTGTATTGGCAGACTGGTTGTTGACATCAGGGATGCGGGTTGGTAGCTCGACCAGTTGTTCTAGACCATGAGTGATGGCGAAGGCCTCGGCTTGACGACCCGCATCATCTGTTTTGTTAGAGAATTTGAGCCAGGCAGCGTTATGTACATTAAAGTCTCCCATGATTATGGTTTCAACTGTTGGATGGTTCTCCTGAATGTAGTCCAGTTTGAGTGATAAAAACTCAAAGAGGTCGTTATATGAAGGTTCATTAGGTGAAAGGTAAAGGCAGCAGAGGAACTTAGTCAGTTTGGTATCAGATAGCTTGAACCACATCACATCAAAGTCTTTCGGTTCCAAACTCTCTTCACGCTGGCATGAAAGGTTAGCCTTAGCGTAAAGGCAGACTCCACCTTTGAACCTGAATCGAGAATGGAGTTCGTAACCAGGACAAAGCATATGGACCTTGTTGGTGGACGAGTTTACTTGTGTTTCTGTTAGAGCCAGAATATCCGGTTTTTTCGTCTGTAGGTGATGGTGGACGTCATTGACGTTCTTGTTGAGTCCGCGGATGTTGCAAAAATTAATCTTTAATGTTGAGTCCCCACGAGTACCTCTCGCCCGGAAATCCGAATGGAGAGGTATTTTGCTTCCGGAGTGTTTTACTCTAGGAGACTTCATCATTATTACTATTAGGATGCACCTGAAAATAAAGGAGGAATTGGGGAAAAGGAAAGAGGGAGACCGGAAAGTATCGACCGAACACTGAAACATGGAATGCTCCATTTCACAGCACACAAAGTCGATATGGTGGTATTTCACCGGGCGATGAGACCATCTTCCACCTACAGTTATCCTTTTTGTCGCCTCTTACGACAGGCAGGATTTACCATGGGGCTATTCTAAAGCCGACCCCATACAGACCAATACAGACTAATACAGTAGATTGTGGAATAGGTTCACTATCTGGGTGCATTTCATGAAAAAATCTGCATACATCTTGTTGAGTCCGCATCATATCGCCAACACCAATAATTAAAATTTCAATCCTCTCCCTTTCAGATAAAGGCATTTTCAAAAAACAGTTTTAATATGATACATTTTGAAGGTCAACAATACAGAATTAAACAAATGGAAAAAAATATTCCCAAACAATGAAAATATACGGTATAGTCGAGAGGCAAGAATCACTAATATAAAAACTTTTTAACAGGAAATTAAACTCACGAAAAACGGAACTGAAAAGCAAAAAATAAAATAAACCTACTTAGTCCTGATAACTAAGCTCCTAAACTAATGTAAGTAACTAATTTTGAGTCGGCGCCAAACAAACAAGCTAGGTAAAGCGTAAAATGATGGCATCGAGATGCACGGTGACATTCTGATAATTTTTTTGAAGTAATTTAATGATCTTCATTGATTATTCGTTTGGCGCCGACTCGAAATTAGTTACATTAGTTTAGGAGCTTAGTTATCAAGACTGAGGAAGTTTATTTTATTTTTTGATTTTCAGTACCGTTTCGCGTCGGTTTAATTTTTTGTTAAACATTTTTTATTTTCCAATTTTTTGTGGCTGAAATATACTAATTACTACCTACTTAACTTTTGATTAATTCCAAAATACTTACTTACCCACCTTACTTCAACTAATAACAGTTAAATAATACGATTATCTACCTCAACTATTTATTGTTATATAATATAAATTATTTTTGATAGTTCTGGTAAGTTCATTTCATCACTTTGTATATAATTCCATCCTTCCATAGAATGTTATTATTGTGACGGATGTAGGAGAACAAAAATAATGACAATAAGCGATCTGTCAATGTCAACTACATATGTGTGCCAATGTTCACAAGTGAAAAATCAATCATCCCCTATTTTTCTACCCATAGGGGTGGATTAATTCATTCCGAACCCAAATATGATCAACTGTGAGGTATGCCCTAGGTAATGAAAAAAAACATCCAAATCGGAAAACCCAGTACAAGTTATGCATGATAGAATCGGTTAACGGATCAAAATTCAGAGGGTAAACGATAAATATTTTTCATTTTGCTACCCTTAGGAGTGTTTTTTTTTTCAAATTCAAATGGGATCAACTTCGGAGTATGCCCTATCCAATGAAAAAATAATCATCGGAATCGGACTCCTCTGTAAAAAGTTATGCGTGGTCATACATAAAAAATTGATAAATACAATGTTGAAAATATACCTCAGAGGGCAGTGTCCAGTGAGAGTCCCGTAACCAATTTCAAGTATTTCTTGTACAACTCGAGAAGCTGTTTAACTTTCTTTGGCGATAGGCTCCTGGCACTTTATTCCAGTGAGATTTCATTTCATGTTTCCCAGCCTCGAAACTCTTCTCTCTTATGGACTTGAGAGATTCCACAGAAGGTTTCTGAGTCAGGAAATTGTATGTTTGTAATTCTTTGGCGAGGCAATCTGTTTCTTTGTTATCTCTGAACCCCCTATGATCTGGCACCCATATCAAATGTGACCTTATAACTAACTCATTTTTCAAATATTGATGTAATAGTGCAATAAAAAATCTTGATAGAAATACCTATTCAATTAAAAGGATATGTGAAACATGTCTCATATATCTTCATATAATATATGGGTGGAAGAGTAAACATTTTTTACATAGGTATATAACATTTATATTCACAATTCTCTGTACCTTTGATGCATCATTTATCATAAAAAACGTTTTATTATGATATACCCTATTTTCCATTACAAGCAATGCCATTGGAATTGTTCCGCTACAGCGAGGACATAAACAACAATGGCGGCCACCATGCATGGGACATTTCGCGCAGCTTGAAACGCATTCTAGTCAGTATATTATAATTACATTTCTATGATAAAAACGCATTTTATTGTATCTAGGACAAAGCACAACTACAGACAAAACAATAATAAAACTCTGAAAAACAACAAAATTAAAAATATTTATTAGTCTTAGCAAATCAACCAAAATAAAAACAAATTACATTTACAACAAACCTTCAATAATTTTGTTCATTTATTAGCACAAAGGAGAACGAGTAGGTATAACAAATACTCCAGTTTGATGATAATCTCCGTACTTCCTCAAATGGTGATAGGAAATGGAAACTGATGGACGGAAATAAGTATCAGTTTGTGAAAACATTTCTGCAACTTATGGATGGAAATAGGTATCAGCTTGTGAAAAGCAGCTTATATTTTACCTTGTAAAAGAATATTTCCAGGAATTTCAGCGTCAACTCAAATAAGTTTTTCGATGGCAATAACAGTAGAAGAATTATTCTGAAATTATTGCGTGGTTTGTCATCATAAAAAATACACGTGTAAACAATAAACTTCTATTTTCTGACAAATGTCGAAATTGGAAAATTATCATTTCATCAGTCGTCTGTGGATTGCGGGCAGCGCCTCCATGCGCGACTGTCCGTACCAAAAACTTGGTGGTCAAGATCGCCAATGTTTCAAACATAGTTCTGTGGGTATACTAATGGATCCAAAATGGACGAAAGGGCTGGAGTGGGAGTAACAGGTCCTAGTTTCAAAATTCGACACCAGAGGAAGTGTCTGCTATTTTGAATTCCCAGTGGTCTAAGTATTTGTTTGAGAGGCACGCCCAGACACGCACGCCCCTGAATAAGCTACGACTAACGTTACGTAGAAATTACTTACACTGGAGATGTACATTTCGTCTCACCAATGATTTATTGCCTACTTCGCCAAGTGAAAACGTCTGAATATTTTTATATCCATAAACCCTCAGATGAAACCAAAGCACTATGGTCAAAAGTCATCTATCTAGTACTTTTTACTATACATTTAGTACTTTTCATCGAGACAATTTAGTACGAAAATTTTCACCCTAGGAACAACGCTTGCTTGGTGCAATCTGCCAAATGTCAACGTTGTCAACATATACGCAGGTCAGGTACAGGTACAGGGATCCTCCTCTAGTCACTAGTTATAAAAAATAAACAATGTCTGTTAGCACCGGTGATAATTCTCTCGAACCCGACCAATTGCTGAATCAGTTGGCAATTGCAAGAAAAGAAATACATAACCTACGGTAAATATTTATTTATAATACGTACAACCCATTTAGGGCTAGGGCTCTGTTTGCAGGCAGCAGCTGATCTCTCTCAACCACATTCATAAAAAGGAATGCGACTCTATTCACCAAAAACTGAATGAATGGAAGTGTTCTTCTTGTAGAGCAAATCAAACCTATCTTGAACTATCTGAACCCTCAACTGCATTTCCAAGTCATGATTTCCAAACAAAGTATATTGGAAGAATCAGCACCCATTTTCCCGAAAAACGAGGAACTCCAAGACAGCCTGGAATATGTAATGATATGATTGCTAAATTGACTTTGGACAGTAATTTGTTCACCAATCCTGGACACGCACTCGATGGTTTGCAAGAATTTTCGCATATGTGGATTTTATTTCATTTCCATAGGAATGAATCGACCCATATGAAAGCAAAAGTTTCCCCACCCAGGCTCAATGGAATCAGAACTGGTGTGTTTGCAACAAGGTCTCCTCACAGACCATGTCCAATAGGGCTATCATTGGTTAAAATAGATAGGATTATGGAAAACACAATTTATTTTAGGTGACTATATTTTAATGTTATTTTTTAGCTCACATGAATTTTGGATTTCTGACAACTTTTAATCACTAACGTTAATAATTCTTGTTATATATTCAAGAAGGTGTTTTAGATAAATTCTTGATTTTTTCTTTTCTATCAACATGTCAAAAACAATAATCAATCATCATTAACACATTTTTATATATTATTATTTTTATATATTATTACATCTCACGAATCCGGCACTATTAAAAACCAGGGGGTAACAGATTATTTTTGGATTACTGGATTGTTTAGAAAAATTCAAGATAAATAAAGCATTTCATAATGTACTACATAATTTAATAAGGGGATACATATGTACATATTTATGTACTACACATTTCTTTATGAAATGAAATGAAATCTTCATTTGAAGTAGGAAGTCCTAATATACAAAATTGATAGTAAAGAAATATACACAGTGCATGATAGTTAACACAAATCAAGTTTACGAATATCTACACATACATACATATACATAACACACATACAAACGTACGCACTCACACACATGCACACATATATATTCAAACATATAGACATACAAAAGTTAAAATTATTGTAACAATAAAATTTAAAATGAGATAAAATAAAATAGAATAAGATAAAAAATAAAATAATATGAAATAACCATCCCAAGAAAACAACAAGATTTACAGATGGTATGGATACTGACTAGTTGTTAGTTGTTATTATATATTATATTTACTGGTTTAATGGATACATTAGCTTTCTCAGTTGGTTTTTGAAAATTTGTAAGGACACACTATTTTTTACTTCAGTGGGTAGTTTGTTGAAGTCATCCAATCCTTTGATAAACAAAGATTTAGTACTACTTCCCAATCGTGTGTTAGGAATCTACAATGTTGCTTTATTGTCATAGTCATTGTCAATACAAACAAAAAAACAAACGAAAAAATACTAACTCATCATTATTTATATTTCAATTTTCAATTTCAATTTTATTGCCATTCTAGTTACAAAATTTACAAGTTATACAAAAATTCATGTTACAAAATTTACAAAATACATGAATTTCGATTGCTGGTTTATAGCAGCATCTGGTTCAGGGTCGGAAATTGCCTAGGCAAATATGCCTGTATTGCTTTTCCAACCCTTTACATATGCTTACGAATTTGCAATTACATGTGTAGTAAGGGCTAGAGTATGATACAAATATTAAATAAAATGAAGGTTCATTGTAGCAATGAGGAAGAACCGACGGAACCACAGTGGTTTGGCAATCAGTTTATGCGTCTTAGATACATCATGGAGTCAATAGATTAACTATTCCTTTCTCTAGTTTTGAATCTAACAAAACTTTTCATGGTTTTCTATTATGAATTTTTTTACTAACTTTTTGAAGATCTTGTGGTTTTTTATATCTCTAAGGTCAGCTGGGATAAGATTGAAGAATTTTGGACCAAAATACATAAATGATCTTTGGGTTACAGATTTTTTGAATGAGTGAACTTGAATGTTTTTGTTTAGAGTCGATCTGGTCATCCTGTTTTTTTCACCGTATATTTATTTTAGCTACTGTGCATTCGTTGTAATGATTGGTAAATAAATAGTGTTTTTATATTAAGCAGGTCAGTATCTTTATAGAGTAGGTGGGTAGAGAATAGTCTGTCTTTTTAGTATAATCTTAATTAATATATTTTGAGCTGTCTGTAATACATGTAGTGTGGTAATGAAAGCCTCCCCATGCGACTATGCAGTATCTGACAATTGATTCAGCAAGACTATTGTACAAGATAATCAAATTTTTTCGAAAGGATGTCTCAGTAGAATGTAAAATTTATGAGATAATGCTCTTATTCTTCTTGTCACATGAGATATGTGTTCAGACCAGCGTATATGTTGGTCTATTATTACCCCAAATATTTAATTGAAGTTGTTTTTCTAAGCTCGGGCAGCACATGTCTCAACATCACAGGTTGGCAGTGTACTTTAAGAATAAATCGGGTGGGTTGATCAATTATTGTTGGGGAGAAGGTTATATACTTGGTTTTTGATATTCAAGCTTAGTGAGTTGTGGTTCAACCATAGTAATATTTTTTCAGACCCGACTCAGCTTTGCAATTAACATCTTCCCAATCCCTACCTGTGAAGACTAGAGCTGTGTCATCTGCATAACATATCAGATGTCCCATAAATTCACTTATATGAGAGATACTATTTATGTATACAAGGAACAGTATCGGACCTAACACTGTTCCTTGTGGCACTCTATTTCAACCTTCGATTCTGAGCTAAGTTCCTTTCCGATTTTCACTACTTGGTATCTCTCAGATAAGTAATTCTTTAAGAGATTAAGGCTGTCCAGTATGCCATATTTTATAAGTTTATCAAGCAGTTTGTTGTGAGAGACCGTGATCGAATGCCTTAGCGAGATCAAGGAAAATCGCAAGGCATTTCGTTGAGTCATCCATGGCTTTTACTGTATGTTCCAGGAAATCAATAACTGCGTTTTCTGTGTTCGATTTTTTATGAAACCATACTGTCTTTCATTTATGATATTGTGGATATCAAAAATCCAAGCATTCTACTTTTCAGAGCCTGTTCGAACAATTTAGCAAAGTTATTTATAACTGATATCGGTCTATAATTCGTTAACTGACTGGAATCGCCAGCTTTGAAAATTGGAGTGACAATAGATTGTTTCCACTGATTTGGGATTTCCCAAATGCAAAACATAAGTTGATAATATGAACTAGAGGTTGAATTATATGTACATGAATATTTTTATTGTCACTGAACTAATTTTGTCAGGTCCAGGAGAGCAATGGTTTTAGATTAGATATGAGGATTGTAATCTCATTAGATGTGGTTGGATTTAAAAATTGATGAATTGTTTGGAGTTTCATTCAAAAAGTGTTCAGGTATGTTAGTTTCCTCTATATTTTCTGCCATTTTCAATCCTAAATTAATAAAGAATTCATTGAAAGTATCTGCTTTTTTCTTATTGTCAGCTATTGGCTCAGTTTTTCATTTCTAATTCTGATGTCTTCTATATTTTTAGTAGATTTTTTTCCTGATATGTCGTTAATTATTTTCCAAATTTTTTATAATTTCCCTTGCATCCTTTATTTTACTTTGATAGTAGTCGATTTTTGTTTTTGATTAGACAATTTAGTTTATTTCTGTACTCTCTATACTGATTTTCTAGTTGAATATTGTGATTTTTAGCAGCTTCTTTTAAGTTTGTCTCTTTCATTAATAGAGGTAATCAGACCCGATGTAATCCATGGTTTTATTTTATTATATTTTTTGGTTGAAAAATGTTTGTGGTAGTCGTGTTACTTATGTAGTTATTCAGTTTATCTATAAAGAGATTGTATGATTCTTGCACTTGTTCACTTGATAATACCTCCTCCAATTTTCTTTACTCAAAAATTCATTCAATTTTTATAATTAATTTTTCATTATTTGGTCTCTTTCAGCATTGGACGAATAACTTTCATGGTCGGAAAGTGAGATTGAAATGATTGCGTGAAATGATCTGTTATGTCAGTATTAATGATGTAGGGTCGATTTGGATTTTATTTTCTAAGCATTTTTCTTTTCTTATAAAGATATGATCAATAGCAGATTCAGAATTCTGTGTGACTCTAGTTGGTTTGTTAATATATGATATGAAACCCTTCAAGTTCAAAACATTAAAATATCTGTTTGTATCAGGTTGTTCCGTTTGAAGTAAGTTTATATTTATATCTCCGCAGTATATTTCTAAATTTTGCTTTTCAAGTTTTCCAAATATATTTCTAGATCAGTTATGTAACTTTGAACATTTGTTGCGTGACCTGTAAAAGCTGTTATACCTATTGTATTGTGTGAATGTAAGAGTTTATTTGTGAAAGTTATCCTGAGAAATTTGGTTTCGTTTATTGGTGATATTTCGACAATAGCAGAAAGGCTACTTTTGTATATACAACTACTCCATCACATTTATTGACTGTTGATTCATTATAATGTATATTATAGTTTGGAATAGAAAAATCACTTACATTTTCAATCTTTCTTGTTTCCGATAGAATGATTACGTCCTAGGAGATCTTCTGCCATTTGGATATGTATTAGTAATTCATTGTAGTGTTTCTGTAGACTTCAGATATTGAAGTGGGCATACCGATACTCTCTTTTGCTTCCAGCGTTCTACCTTGTACATATTGTTGAAAATTATCTAGTATTTTGTGTCAATTTGTATGTTTTCATCTAGTACATCCAAAAGATCTAACATATAAGTATAACTGATTAGGCACTGAGATACCCCTTAACGATTAAGTTATTTTTATGATACGTGTAAAATAAAAATTTTTGAAACGAATTTTGAAAAGAAATGAAATCGAATGAGTGTAATTAATAATAAAACAGTAATAGTAATGATAATAGTTTATAATGAAATACAAATTTAAGTTTGAGATTAAAGAAAAAAAGAAATTAAAAAAATAATTTATATAATTTAGGTGCTCTTTGCCAATAATGCGTATATAGTCTGTTTTGTTTTTATAATGGACACTTGATTATTTGCTTGAAGATAAATTCTCCCATTTCCAGTCCATACGTTTTTAATCCAAATTTTCGATACATTTATTCAGCATTTGAACCCTCATAGTAGTGAGATCTTCTCTATTACAACACCTGTTCCCTTGAGTAATTTTTTTCTTGAATAAATTCCTTCTTTTGCGTCGAGATTTTTCAGTTTGAGGAAGATTCCTCTATTTTTTGTATCACTTGCTTACCAACTCGTAGCACAGTTCGATTTCTTCGTTTCTTAAATTCAAAGACATCTTGGAGTTGAGAAAATTTATTATTTCCTCTCTTGTATTTTCTTGGTATTTTTCTTTGAAACTAAATATTCTAAGATTGGCCTTTCTGTTTTCCTGGTCAATTTTCTCCATAGTTTCTTCGATCTTCTCCTTTTCCACGTTTGTTTCATTTAATTTATATTCAAGGGTTTTCACTTTGTTTTCACAATCCGATTTCAGTTCAGTAAATTCATTCAGAAGCTCCGCCACTGTCACTTCCAACTGTGATAATTTCTTCTCCAGAGTTTTTGCGACGGCTTCGGTCACATTGTTCACTATAGTTTTAATGAAAGAGTCGCTTTTTATACACTTGTTAATGGCATGGCCAACTGCTGTTTCTATTTCATCTCTTATTTCGCGTGTCAAAACCATATTTGCTTATTTTTTTCACTACTTGAGACAAGGCTATTGACTTTTTTCACTCACTGACAATTTAGAAATTGTTTTATTGATTGAAACACCGTTATTTATACTAATTTTGGGGAGCTCAGTTAACACGCAGCTATTCAGTTCTCGCCATTTTGAATATATGGAATATAAAAGTTATTTGTGCTTCTGGTGTTATAATTATGTATCTCGTTGTTATAAGTTACGAAAGGGTCCAGATAATCAGGTAGTAGATTTTTAGTGAGTTTGAAAATAAAGACCATGGCCATGAAGTAGAGTCTTTTTTCAACACAGTTCCAATCTAGTATTTCCAACATAGATTTTATTGGTGTGTATCTATTGGATCTCAATATGATTCTCATACCTCTGTTTTGGAGTTTTTGCAATTTCTGCAACTCATTACATAAAGTAATGTTGGACAGTAGTCAAAATGTGGTTGGATTAGTATTTTATAAACCATTATTCTACTCTGAAGAGATAGAAAGGCGGCAACTCTCGCAAAAAAAAATAGTTTCTTAGAAATTTTCTTACAAATATATTCGCATTTGTGCTTCAATGATAAAGTTTCATCAACTATGAATCCCAGGTATTTAAACTCACTTTTTTTTAATTAATGTTTTTTAGTTTGTTTATTACACAGAATCATGGCTTTAGTTTTTGTAACATTTAATTTAAATTTATTAGTTCCTAGGTATATTTCAATTTTTTTTAACATTGAATTCAATCTAACAACTATACTTGCAGGGTCAGTTCCGTAACATGCGACAAAAGTGTCATCTGCAAAAAGATTGAGAAAGTCACAGTCATTAATATCATTGATATCATTTAAATAGATGATGAACAGTAACGGACCCAAAACGCTCCCCTGAGGTACACCTATATCGTTAGTTAATTCATCAGATACTGATTTGCCTAATTTGCAGAGTTGCTTTCTATTTGAGAGATAGTCTTCAAACCATTTCAACACAGTACCTTCAATTCCATAGTATTTTAGTTTTCGTATTAGAATTTTCCTGTCAATAGTTTCAAAAGCTCTCTTGAAATCTAAAAATACTGAGATAATAAATTGGCCCTCATCAACCAGTTGTTTCCATTTTGAAATAGTGAGTTGTAATGCAGTTTCACAGGAGTAATTTGTTCGAAAGCCTGATTGATTGCCAGTGAATAACTTATTTGTATTGAAGTATTTAGAGAGCTGATTATATACTACTATTTGAATAACTTTTTCATTTGGGGCCAGTGTATTAAATGGTCTGAATTCTAATGCCTCGGTTGGATTGGGAATTTTTGGAACGGGAATCACAGAACTCAACTTTAATTTGCCGGGAAATGTACCCTGTTCGACTGAGGAGTTTACAAGATTGAGTACCACACAACTGCATTTCTTTTAGTTTTAAATAATTCCCACTGTACTTCCCTTTCATCTCCTCTATTTTTCTTGAAATTCTTGTAGGCTCTGTCTCTTTCTTTTGTTTTGAGTTTTACTTCTCCATCAAACCACGGAGCTTGGTTATTCTTATAATTTATGGTAATAATAGGTGCATTTTCATCCAATATTTTTTTACAACTATTTTCAAGATCTGAATATATTTCATTAATATTATTAGAATTTGTCAACCAGTCAGTCGTTATAAGCTTTAAGTTGATATCATGAAATACCTCATAATTTAGTTTTCTCATCTCAAAATTATTGATAGCTTCATAGGAGTTTCTGTTGTGCATATTAATACTGATAACAGAGTGATCTGTAATCTTGGGATAGTCATGAACATGGACATTAATATCGGTTTCATTTAATAATATAATAATAATAATATATTCACCAATAAAATGATATAAAATAGATATAAATAATAAAATGATATAAAATAGAGACAATATCAGTACAGCAGATACATAACAAAAATTGACATATACAAATATATACTTACATTCATTCACACATAGGTTATACATATATAAAACAAATTTTAAAAAGAATTTGAACATAACATATAGGTATAAGCGGACCGAGGCAGCATATATCACATGAATATCAACTATCAGAAGGATCAAATGTTATTATATTTATTTTTTTCATTAGTGAATTCATAAGTTATAGGTATTTTTCCTATCGATTAAGCTGTGAATTTCTTTTCTAGGGACATACTGATGCCAAACAGTAATTTTTTTTTTTGAATAGACCGTACGCCTTAGTTCGTGTCAGTTCGGTAGGAATTTTAGCATAAAGAATGGGACCAAGGTAATTATAGCATCTTTGGGTTAGGGTTTTTTCAACTTTTGGTATAGCCGTTGTTTTGGCTTTGTGTCTTGTATTATAACCATGTTCTATTTGCCTGAATGTATTTCTAAGCCTATAATGGTTTAGTATTATGAGCTGATAAAATAATTGTCTTGCATCAAACGCTCTAGTTTCCTTATATAGTTCTTCAGTTGAGTATGTGAAATTATTGAAGAACATAATCTTCAGAATCCACTTTTGTGTTATCTCTAGTTTTTTCAGGTGATTGTTGCTCCCCATGCTGAAATACCATAATTGATATGAGGTTTCATTAGAGAATTATAAAGGATTTCGAGATGAGTCTGGTTGAAAATCCTCCTCAAAAACTTGAACAGAAATATTAATCTTCTTACTTTTTTGACTATATACTCGATATGATGGTTCCATTTCAGGTTATTGTCCATTATAACTCCTAGATATTTTATCTTGTTTGCAGAACTTATTTTCGTTATCGTATTCAGAACAGACATTTGTAAAGTGTTGTAAGTGGGTTATTTACTGGAGAGATGAGAAAACGGCATAAAAAATGTCTTATCTGCATTAACTGTGAGAGTTTTACTATTGAACCATTTAAGAATGGTCGGAAAGTCTTTTTGAACATTTTCTCTCAGTTCAAGCCACGTCTCAGCTTGATACATAACAACCGTATCGTCGGCAAAGCTGACTATATCTCCAGATACATCGAGTTTGAAGAGATCATTAATATATAAATTAAAACGTAGCGGACCTAATACAGTGCCTTGGGGTACTCCATATGCCATAGTTTTAGCAGAGCTGATTTGTTCTCCCACAACTCTTTATAACCTATTCCAAAGGTAGCTCCTCATTAGATCGTACGCAATTCCACAAAACCCAATTTTTTCCAGTCCTATTAATAATTTTTCGTGGCACACCGTATCAAAGGCTTTTGCTAAGTCAACAATTATGCATAAAGAAGGTCTACTTTGGTCTAATCTCTCATAGATTTGTATTTTTACCCATGTAATTGCATTCTCTGTTGACTTACCCTGCCTAAAGCCATATTGTTTTTCTGAAATTATTTTATTTTTGTCAAGAAAGCTGGTTATTCTCTTTTTAATAATATTTTCGAATATTTTTGCTATGTTACTTATAAGTGATATAGGCCTGTAATTAATAACTTTTTCTTTACTTCCGCTTTTATAAATAGGTTTTATAACAGCACTTTTAAAAGCTGTTGGAAATTTACCAGTTCTTATAGCTATATTTATTAAAAAAGCTAGTGGTTGCGATATATAACTGCCAATAGCTTTCATCGTTTCCGATCTCAATCCATCCGGACCAGGGGATTTTTTTGATTTTAGTGTTTTAATGATCTCTCCAATCTCAACTTCATCAGTTTCAGATATGCATATTGAGTTTTCCATATAAGTCTGTGGGGAACTGAAGGTGGGGTCATGCTTACAATCTTCGGCAAGTTTCTTTCCCATAGAAGTATAGTGCTCTAAGAATGCTTCAGCCATCTCTGAAGGCTCTTCAATAATTTGTCCTGAATTTGATTTAAATTGTTTGATTTGTTGTTCTTTCGATTTATTACGATTTGTTAAGCTTTTCATGCATTTCCATAACCGGTTAGGACAATCTCTGTTCTCAAAGAGTTTTTTTTTTAAAAATCAGTTTATTTTTCTTAATTAATTCTACCAATTTATTTTTATAAGTTTTGAATTCTCTCCTATAATCTTTATTACCCTGATCTTTTTGCAGTTTTTTATACATTTCATTTTTAGTATTTATAGACTTTACCATCGCATTAGTTATCCATTCGCTTCTTTTGATTTCTTTTCTACTCACTCTTTTCTAGTAGTACACTCAGATATTCTTTTTTGTAAGGTATCAGTGAATTTTTCCGTACCAACATCTAAATCTATTCCATTATATACATGGTTCCAAGTTTCATTTCTTAAAGCTCGAAGTAATTTATTTTCATTTAATATGAACCTGTAGTTTTTTTCATTATCTTTTTTATTAACTATTTTGCATGGATAATTAAGGTGAAGAATACATGGAAAGTGGTCGGTGATGTTTATGTGTAGAACTATCGGAGTTAAGATACTATGGGGTTTCGAAGTTTTTACAAATATATGGTCTATACATGATTTACTATTTTTATAAACTCTCGTGTATTCATTTATCGTAGAAACATATTCCATTTCACTCAACAAATTTAGGTATTCATCTCTATATTCGTTATTGATATCTAGAATATCAATATTTATGTGTCCTAAAAATATATCAATATCTGACTTCTGATTTTTTTTATTTTTCATATATTCGTAAATACTGCTCAAAAAGAGTACGGGTGATGTAGAGGGCGATCTGTATAGTGAATATTTACGATGATTTCATTACCGCGGTTTATAACTAGGTGAATCATTTTTATATTACCACCTTCGATAATTTCGAAATGATAGGTAAAATAACTTTTTATATATATATTACCAGGCCATCATTCTGGTTCAAGTCACCCTGGTTGTATATGAGGTTATATGTTGGAATATCCAGTAAGATTGAACTATGAATGATGCGTGTTTCTGTGAGAACAACGACTTCAAAATCATTATTAAAATTATCAAGGGCTATTTTCAGTTCATCAATATTTTTCATGATACTACGGATATTGTTATGAAATATGCTGAATTTATTGCGGTTATTCGGCAATAGTTTTTTACATTGTGTTATATTTTCAGCTACTTTGGTGTTTACTAAACTAGGTTCAAATTCTTCTATATAAGGATCCATACTACTGTTAGCCTTTATAATTAATCTTATTTGAGAATACATTTTTCGATAATGTAAAAATTGTAAAAACATAACGTGGTATTTTCATATAAATATAAAATTTAATCGGTTAATTCACTGGTTCACACCACTCACATAAGAGTTTTTGTAGTAATAATGTTTTTTTTCTTTTTTTTTAATTCACCTTACCAATCTGTTTCTGAGCTTGTCCTTCATTGGTAGCTGAATGTTTTCATCTTGGGTTTTATGAGAATGTCCAGTCGGTTTGTAACTTCCCAAATTCGTGGGTGTTATTATTCTACTCGTTGTTTTTTTTTGCTCTGGTACGAAGACGGAATTTTTTGGATTATTACGTGTGCTCGGGTCAGGAGTGGAAGGTGCGCTACATGGTTTTTCTTTCTCCTTATATCGATTGGCTTCGAGTTCCTCTAAGGTATATGGTTTATTATCAATAAACAATTTATTTGCTTTGATATAACAATTCTCAGTGTTTTGTCTGGCTAAGAATAGGTGCTCTCTCAGGCATTTGAAGGCCGTTCTCTGTGTTCCTGTGAGATCGTTGGACACCGATACTTTAGTTCCTTTCAGTTTCCGGCAGTTTGTGAGAATTTGTTTTTTTTTAGGTATGATACAAACTCTATTTTGAATGGGCTACTTTCTGTGTTGCCGAGGTAGTAAAAATTACTGATATCTTTTTCTTCGAGGTCAATATCTAGGAGGCTTTTTACTTCGTGTGAGATGAACTCTATCGAAGGCTCTTTTGATTGTCTTTGGAGTTCGAAAATGACGATGTTATTCTTTCTGTTCTGTTTGTCTAGTTCTTCAACTCTTTCCTTCAAGAATCGATTTTCCTCCTCAAGAGTTTTAACTTTGAGCTGCAAATCTTCAATTTTCAGGATCACTCTTGCTTCACTCGCTTCAATAGTATTTTTAAGTTCTGTTTTACCATTAACTATCTCCTCAAATAGTATTTCCAGTGTTATTTCAGGCCTTTCAACATTTTTCGGCATTTCATTATTTTCCGTATATGGCTTCCTTTATTTGCGGCTTGTTTGGAGGTGCTTTTTTGCTGCTTGGGTGTGAATCTTTGTTATGTTTGTATTATTCTCGAAACAATTCTATGACAGACAATCTTTATTGCTCCAAGTTTTCTTCAGAATATAACATAGATACTTGATTTTATAACCCGTACAGTGATAATACTGATTTGAAGGATAAAGACGTACCCAATTTAACTGAATAATTCACATTGAATTCTCTTCGCACTATTTACTGTAAGGCGTGCCACAAACTTGTGTAAATAAATGAATAAAGCGGTTCGATGCGTTGAGAAATATTGAAGCAATCGCCCGTACTAATATTTTGTGAGAGGGATTAACGTTTTTTCGGCTTTTTGCTAGAAAAAACATCTGTGTACTGAAATCGGTCTGGGAGGATCCAACGATATGTCCAACAATTTATGATGGAAATTCAAGTATTTTACATCACACTACTAACTTTTTCGATTATAACTGAGACAATCAGATGGTATTACCACTCACCTGTAAATGAGCAGAATTTCACTGTTTAAATATAAATAGTTTAGAGTAATTCACATTCAGTATTATAATATTTGACTATTTTGTCTTTCTCTCATCTCCATGATCATATGTTCATTTAAAGTAGCACTCTCCAAAGTGACTATTACATATCTAATTTATCTTAAAATAATCCTTAATTGAAGTCTGTTTTCTTGCAACTTGTAGTCCTTCTTTAAAAACTTTTTCTCGGTTTCGAAGAATTATAATATCCTTGGCAGATACACCGTTTTCTTCAGCCCATATTATTGTAACGTAAATAAACTTAACTTGGTTTTAATAATTTATTTCACACTTAAATCTACAACTTAATTTATATTACGCCACTGTATAGCTCGATCGTATGGGCTCGTTCAGACTGTCCGTGCCATCTTGAGGGCTGCCTATTTATCTCCGTTACAGAATTCCCGATTTTTCGAATTCTGGCAGTTGGCGACCAGCATGTTCCAATTGTTTCCAATATTGACCGTTGTTTTCCGCGGCAGAGCGACTGGATTGTTCTCGAATATCTCCGGGGATGATCTCATCGTTGTCGATGGCAACGCGTGAGGCGACAGGTCCGGCCTAGGTTCGTTACATTGCCCCCTTCTTAAAGACATTTCGTCCCGAAATTTCATCCTTGGAGTGTGACGATATCTGCATGACTCCCCATATCTGCACCGTGAAGTTCGATGGAAGTAACACTCCACGGTCTTCATGATCGGTCGTGGAAGAGGGTAACAGCAAACCAAAATCTTGACGCCGCTGGATCTGAATATCGCCTCCAGCATACTTCTTATGACTCTCCAGTCCAACCCATCAATACCACAGGACAATTTTGGAATTGCTAGATCCACCAGATTCTGGTCCACCATAGTATCTCTTAGTTTGGTGAGACTCTTCCAGACATCTTCATAGGACGGTTTATCTTGGGAATGCCTCTTGGTAACTAGGTAGTAGATGTTTCTCTGGCCTTTCTTCAACTGTAGCACCCCACCAACTTCTGGATTCTGCTCCCGCAGTGTTTGGAGTTGACCAAATTTCTTGGAGAACACTACGGCGATGCCCCTGGACATTCGAAGATCTTCTGCCACACCGTGCGCTAGTGCGTAGTCAGCAGGCACCTCGAAAAGGTCTCGTGACTCCTCTCTAGTAACCCCATGTAGAACTTTCTGTCCGTTTGAATACAAGGACATAAACTTCTCGAATGTCATATCATCCTCCGGTGGCTTGAGGGTGCGAACTTGGTCATGGTTTCCAGCGTAAGGGGCCAACCTGTTGAAATGGACGACCCTTGGTTTCCCTCGGGGTGGCTTATGGATTCGGTACACAAGGTCGTTCATCCTTTTCACGATTTTATACGGGCCTTCCCACGAGTTCCGCAACTTTGGTGATAGTCCTCGACGACGTTTGGGGTTATACAGCCAAACCAGGTCATCAACCTTAAATCCTCCAGCGTCGGCCTTGATGTCATAGGTCTTCTTCATTTTATCGCTGGCACTCTGGATGTTCAACCGGACTCGTTCGTGGATGTCGTCCATTCTCTGCCGAAGTTTGCTGACGTAGTCCTCTCCCGCAGTGTCTTGTCCTGGCGGTATCCCAAACTTCAGGTCACAAAGCAGTCGCAGTTCTCGGCCCATTATAATACTAGCAGGAGTTTGACCGGTTGACTCATGTACTGGATCGATAGGCCATCAGGAACAAATGAAGATACTGGTCCCAGTCTCTTTGATGGTCAGAGACAACCTTGGACAAGTGGCGGTTGATCGTCCTGTTCATCCGTTCCACCATTCCATCGGACTGCGGATGTAGGGCCGTGGTTCTTGTCTTGCGGGATGTTCAGCAGAAGACATATTTCTTGGAAAAGGTTGGATTCGAAATTTCTGCCTTGATCCGAGTGCAGCTCCATTGGAATACCGAATCGACATATCCACTCTTTCACCAAGACGTCGGCGACGGTGATAGCTTCCTGGTTGGCAGGGCATAGGCTTCCGCCCACTTACTGAAGTAGTCCATTGCCACAAGGATGTATTTATTCCCGTGGTCGGATACGGAAACGGGCCGGCGATGTCAATGGCGATTCTCTGAACGGGCTGCCTACGCTGTACTGACGCATCGGGGCATTGGGTCGTATTCGAGGTCCATTGCTAGCAGCGCATACAGCGCACTTTCTGCACCAGTCCTGGACGTCAGCTTGACAATTGGTCCAGTAAAACCGTTGCCTCACTTTCTGCAGGGTCTTCGCACTCCCAGATGTCCTCCAGCGACTCCATCATGGATTTCGCAGCACTTCCTGGGAACAATTATTTGGCGTCTGTCTTCCCACCAATATCGGCCTCCAACACACGTTTCAGGATCCCATTGTCCAGAATAAGAGAGTTCCATTGTGCCCAATAGGGACTTAACAGCCGGCGAGTAACCTGCGACTTCCTGCCATGATGGTCTTCGATTGCCCTTCTTCCAGCTGACAACTAAGCCAAGGTCGGGGTCTTTCTCTTGGTCTTTCTGGATCTTGCTGTCATTCCAGTTGTCATTGCGGTTCTACAAAGTGTTGCTTCTTTCTCTTCTGCTCGTCGGCAATGTGAGCAATCATCTGGACATGGTCTTGCGACAAGGCATCTGCATTCTTATGGCTAGTTCCGGCTCGATGTTCGATTTCGAAATCGAATTCTTGGAGTCTCTCGATCCAACGTGCTACTTGACCCTCAGGTTTTTAACTGTAAGAGCCATTTGAGAGCTGCATGGTCAGTTCTCAACAGGAATCTTCTTCCATACACGTACTTGTAGAAGTGCTCCACTCCTTTACAACAGCTAACAGCTCTCGCCTGGTGACACAGTAATTGCGCTCTGGTTTGCTAAGCGTCTTGCTGAAATAACCAATGACCTTCTCCTGTCCCTCCTGGATCTGAGATAGAACAGCTCCAAGTCCCACGTTGCTGGCGTCCGTATCCAAAATGAATTTCCCAGTACAGGTGCGTTGATCAAAGCTCCTTTCAGCTTCCTGAATGAGTCTTGACATTCTTCGGACCACTGGAACTTTGTTTGGCCCTCCGTGAGCCTGGTCAGTGGTTTAGCGATGTTGGCGAATCCCAGCACATATCGGCGATAGTATGTGCATAAACCAAGGAAACTTCGAAGTTGGTGAATGTCTTTTGGGATGGGCCAATCCTTAACAGCTTTGATCTTCTGGTCATCCACTGCTACTCCTTCCCCAGAGACAACGTGGCGAGGTATCGTACTTCTTTTGGAACAGATGGCATTTCTTAGGCTCAGCTTCAATCCGGAGTTCCTCAGTCGCAGGAATACTTCCTCCAAGTTTTTCACGTGGTCCTCGAACGATCTGCCGACCACAATTATGTCGTCGAGATACACTAGACACGTGTTCCATGAGAGTCCTTCAGCACTGTCTCCATCAATCTTTCGAATGTGGCGGGAGCATTACAGAGCCCAATGGCATAACGGTGAACTGCCACAATCCTGAGCCGATGGTAAAAGCAGTCTTTCTCGATCTTCCTGAGCCAGTTCTACTTGCCAATATCCACTCTTCAGATCAAGGGTCGAGAAAATCGTGGAACCAGCCAACGTGTCTAGGGTGTCATCTATTCTCGGGAGAGGTAACTGTCCTTCTTCGTGACATTATTAAGTTGGCGATAGTCTACACAAAAGCGTGTCGATCCATCCTTTTCTTCACCAGTACGACTGGAGAGGACCAGGGACTGTCAGATGGTTCGATAACTCCTTCTTTTCCATATCGCTGACTATTTTGTCAGCCTCTTCCTTCTTGGCAAGAGGAAGTCTTCTTGCTGATTGCCGGATCGGTCGGCACCCCTAGTATCAATCTTGTGCTGGACCACATTAGTTCGACCCCTTTTCCTTGTCCAGTATCGAAGATGTCTTGGTACTTTTGACTAAATCTCTTAGTTTGGGCTGTTGAGCTGGTTTTATGTCTTTGGAAGAGATGGCAACTAATTTTTCTAGTTCTGTGGGCAAGTTGTTGGGTTGGCTAATCGACTGTACGCCCGGATCACAGATGAAACTGACGAGCAGTGCCCCAAAATTGTTCCTTTCTTCAAGGTCACTGGGAAATAATTGACATTCATGACCCTTACCGGCACAAATTTGTCAGCACGCAACAAGGTGTTCCCTAGTGCAATCCCTCGTCCAATTTTCTCATCATGAAGTTTGGGCTCGAACATCACCACGTCTCCACTGCTCGCACTCCCGTCCAGGCGAGCCTCCAGAATGGTTTCAGCCCTCTCAGGTACGCTCACATCTTCAGCCAACAGCACACGGATCAACACCTCACTTCTCCCATGAAGCACCAGCTCTTCTCCGTTGACACGTAGGACGCCGTCTTTGAAATCCAATTCAAACCCTCTGGAATTCATGATGTCCATTCCGATGATTGCATCGTCTTCGATGTCCTCTACAAGTGCCTGATGTTTCACTTTAGTGCTGCCCAAAATTATTTCAATCGGTAGCTCGCCATATACAGTAGCTGGCTCCCCTGTTGCTGTGCGTGCCGATGATTGCCCCTTCTCGTCGACCTTCTTTAGTTTTCCTGCATCGGAGTCGTGTTTTCGAATGTTGGACATTTGCTACGCACATGTCCAATTTTGCCACAATTCCAGCATCTTATCTGTCTTTTCTCAGGCAAAACTTCCTTAATCACTTTCCTTATGGCAGCTTCCAAATTAGCAGGCTCCTGTGAGTCTTCCTCAATCATTCGGATTTTACTCTGGCTTTTGCAAGATTGTTTCGCTGCCTCGAATTCCAAAGCGTGCCAGTGCGCTCACGAGATGTGTTGGACGGCTAGTGTCAACGCTTGTCTGGTTTCTTGTCACGGAGTCCATCCAGGAATGCTTGAACCGCTAGTCGCTCCATTACATTTTCTGGTGTGGCTGGATATGCGAGGACGAACCAAGCGCAATGTCAGTTTCGAATTCTTGTAAGGATTCACCTGATTTTTGGCAGCGATTTTTCAGCTGGGAGTGGTATACGTGTTCCAAATGGGCGTGGCCATATCGTAATTCTAGATGTTTAATCAGCTGATCATAGTCCTCCTGTTCTTGGGCGGTGAGAGTTTGTAGAATATTTGTCGCTTCTCCACGTAATGCAAGGGTCAGTGCTACAGCTCTTTCCCCTGCATTCCATCCGTTTGCTTTGGCCGCTGCTTCAAACTGCCGGCAGTAATTTGCCCATGGAGTTTTTCCGTCGAACTGAGGCGGCTTCATGCAAAGCTTCCCTATTTCTGAAATGACCTTGACATCTTTTATACCCTCTTGAACTTTATCCAAGTTCAAACTCAAGTCCAGCATTGCATTTTCGTTAACCATCTCTGTGGAGGGCGCACTATTAATTCGTTTTTCCAGCTTACTGATCGTTTCCTTTATTTTATCTACCTCCGTGTTCATTTGCTCCCTAATTTTATCTATCTCTGTCTCAACGGTTCCCATTCTTTCTTCTAGAAAATTAGCCACACCACACAATTCTTTTTTTAGGCCTTCTGTGTTTTCCAGGAACTTCTCTTCCAGGCTTCTTGAATTTTCTAGAAGCTTCTCTTCCAGATTTCTAGAATTTTCTTGAAGCTTCTCTTCCAGATTTCTAGAATTTTCTTCAAACTTCTCTTCCAGATTTCTAGCATTTTCTTCCAGGCTTCTTGAATTTTCTAGAAGCTTCTCTTCCAGATTTCTAGAATTTTCTTGAAGCTTCTCTTCCAGATTTCTAGAATTTTTTTCAAGCTTCTCTTCCAGATTTCTAGCATTTTCTTCCAAGCTTCTTGAATTTTCTAGAAGCTTCTCTTCCAGATTTCTAGAATTTTCTTCCAAAGTCCTCGAATTTTGTTGCAGTTCTTCTTTCACGGATTTAGTAGTTTCTTCGAGTTTATTCATTACCAAACTCAAATCACCTCCGGGAACTTCGAATAAAAATGTTTCGGGGTCCTCACCTTCTTGCATAAGTCCTTCTGCAAGTATTTCCTGGAGTACTTGCTTTTTACCCGTTGTTTCTAGTTCCCTTTCCTCCAATTCCTGTTTCAATTCCGCTACCTTCAAATCCGCAAGGCGCACTTTTCTTGAACACATTTTTTCTTTGACGAGATATCAGTCTGTTTTACACGAAAAGTTTATCAGTTTGTTAAAAATTCACTTCGCGAATTCTTTTCCACGGGCCACCAGTCTATTGTCTGTTTCAGCAACAGTGTATCAGTTTATATTCCACGCACAATTGTCCACCTCGCGAAAACCGGGCCACTGTCTATTTTCTGTTTCACGCGAACAGTGTATCAGTTTATATTCCCAGCACAATTGTCCACTTCGCGAAAACCGGGCCACTGTCTATTTTGGCATAAAAAGGTCTATCAATTTATTTTTCTGACTATCCACTCCACGATCACTTGTTTATTTTCAAAATCTCGCTTCCGACACCAATTGTAACGTAAATAAACTTAACTTGGTTTTAATAATTTATTTCACACTTAAATCTACAACTTAATTTATATTACGCCACTGTATAGCTCGATCGTATGGGCTTGTTCAGACTGTCCGTGCCATCTTGAGGGCTGCCTATTTATCTCCGTTACAGAATTCCGGATCTTTCGAATTCTGGCAGTTGGCGACCAGCATGTTCCAATTGTTTCCAATATTGACCGTTGTTTTCCGCGGCAGAGCGACTGGATTGTTCTCGAATATCTCCGGGGATGATCTCATCGTTGTCGATGGCAACGCGTGAGGCGACAGGTCCGGCCTAGGTTCGTTACATTATACAAGTATTGAAACAATTGAATGCTGTATCTGGTTTTCCGAAAAACTTTGCAACCAATCAGCAATAAGTAGGTCATCTTCTGCATCCCATTCTTCTGTTTCTTGTGATGAAGCATTCATTGTAGGCCATACTTTTTTCCACAATGATTGGATTAAGTCAGGTGAAACAGAGTTCCATGAGTGAGCGAGGGATCATACAATATCCTTCAAGTTCAATTCTTTGAGACACTGCTTTATGTTGCCACCCTGAGAAATATTGTGAAGGAGCAACTTATTTTTATGCAACGACTCTACTTTTTGGTTGGCATTTTGATCCATCAGCTGCAGTAAAGGTGTGCAGTTTGGGTGACCTGGAGCATTGTCAAGTATGAGTAAACCTTTTTCAGGCAAGTTGGATCTTTTCATTCATAAACTTCTTTACTTCTGGGACAAATTCTTTATGGAAGTATTCATTAAATACTTCTCTCGTGACCCAACTTTTCCATTGGTTCTTGTAGCAGTAGCATTTGAACATGGCATAAAGGTGATTCTATCTTAACTTACTTTACGGCCTGGTATGCTCGCTTCTTTAGAGGATATGAATGTTTTATTTGGCAGCATCCTCCACAACAGACCACTCTCGTCTGCATTGTAGATTTGGTTCGGAACCCAGTTCGTCTACTTTTTCTTTGAAACGTTGGATAAATGGCTGCACTTCATATTCGTTGCTTGAGAGTTTTTCAGCCGATACGGTTAACAAACAGATACCAAATTCCTTTTTAAATTTATCAAACCACTCCACACTGGCATGAAAATAATCCTTTTTTGGTAATTTTTTGATAAAACTTTATTGCTTTTGCTTTCAAAATTTCTCCAGATATAGGAGTGTGTTTAGAACGCTTTTGCATGAACCATGTAATGCTGGAAAACGCTATCTTTGGACAATCACCAACTCGTAATGTTTTACGCTTTCCTGGTCTGGATTCCATCGTCTTCACGTATCCCATTATCTTTTGCCAGTTTACACATGTTTTCTCCACTATCTAACTTTAAAATATCCATTTTATCTTTCAAAGCTAGAGTCTTATGTTTCCATTTGCTCGATATTTTGACCTACACTATTTGATTAAAATAACAGTAGCAGAAGGTACATTTTGAGTGAGAATGTGCGCACAGTGGTAAATTTGTGATAAGCTTTTAGTTCACCCTGACACAGGAGCGTGAGCACCTGGCGGGCGCAGTGGTGGGGAGGCGCTGGCGGAAGGAGCTGAAGTACTGAAAGTTAACATCGGTTCACTAGATTACAATATTCAATAATAATCATTAAATGAAAAGAACAAAACAATCATCCCCACTAAAGAATTCACAAGTCCAATCGTTCAACTGATTTCCAAATTATTTTACTTCGTCTCGAAAACTGAACATCCGACAATACCTCCGTTACCTCTTTTTTTCCCCGAGTCCCAGGAACTGAGGAGTATGATTTTCATTGTTGTTCAACTTCTCAATGTTTTGAAAATCACCTATCTCCTGTTTTTCAATATCAGGTTCATTCAAAATATCCAAGAAACAAAAATCTGATTCTGGGTTACTCATACTGTTCTGTATGCCCATACTTGTTATTTGATCTACATGTCGTCTCCATTCTTGCCCGTTGACATTTATTTATTATGTAATGTAGTAACTAAGATGTCTAAAAACATGGTGTATTCACTTATACCTGTAAAATATTGGGACAAACTGGGGGACACCAGCCCACTTGATAAAGGGAGTTATCTAGAGTTTCAGATGGCGCCGACGTCGTTTCTTGTCCTAATTCAGTAAAATGCAATTACATACCACACAGGGTGTTTTTGTGATTTGTGTCTCTGATCCGTTCTGTGATTGTGCTTTTGTCGCCTTTAAGGTTATGTCAATTCGTTGTGAAATATTTTGAGGTTGATCGATCGATGTAACATATTTTAGAACAAACTATTCCATGTACTTATGTCAGTGTTATCAGGGTTATTATATATTGTCAGTATTATATATATATAATAACCCTGAGTGTTATATATAATTTTCGAGAGGGTTCCGAAATAATTCTAATTTGAACCGTACCAATTTATTTTGTATCTGTTTTTCTGTCCCTGTTTGCTCGTGATAAAAATCTTATGATGGAGCGGATAATGATTTTATGAAGTGCTGTAAATTACATACAATTACTTAAATGAGCTTTCAAACCAATAAAAGTACGGGAGATGCAATCTCTTTCGCTTTCTGAAAAATCTATATTCTAGTCTGAAGGAAGTGTTTTGCGACATATCTAAAGCTTTTGACTGTTACGTAAGCTTCATCTCTACAGCTTCAGAGGACGAAGCTTCAATTGGTTCAAATCCTATCTGAGTGAAAGAACCTCTCAGCTTTTTGACAAATTAAGAGGTGTTCACTATTTTGGCAGACAACACGACTATCTTATCGCAAGAACTCAAATTACCTTCATATAGCGGAGTAAAAATAGCTTAAAATCATGCATTATTTTGGAATCTTAGAGGACTCCATGGATTTTCCTAATACCTTCTGATATTACTTAGAAATTGCTTGCAGAAAAAAGTTATAAACTTATATTCGTGCACTGCTTGTTTATTAATTGTTTAAACAATGAAAAACAATTTTGTTAGGAAAATTTTACCCAAATTGATGCTATAGGGGTTTTTGAGGTCGCTGAACCAGAATATGACATTGAAAAAACGATGGCGTGGCCAGTCGTAAAGGTAGATTTCATGAATGATAATTTACAGCTACCTATTTGTTATTTATGTGTACATCTAAGAGAAAAAAAATCGGGTAAAATTTGTGAGATTGTGAAGCTCTATCAAACGACTTATAGTTTGCCGATATTGGGTATGGAAATGAAATATTGCGAAGTTTTTCAACAGCTGCCATTTTGAGACTATTGGACCATTTTCGAAATTAGCCGAGGTATTCATGAGAAGTATTTTTGTTTCATTCGGTTGAAAAATGTGGCCTCCACTCAACAAATTCCGTTATATCCCATATATAAAAGTTTCAATATCACATTTTAAACTGGAGTTTTTAAAGCATGGCCTCAAAATTCAAATTTGTAATTTTTTTAAATAATTCAATATTTTAAGCTCTGTGTTTTTCGAAATACATTTTTTTTAATTGTCCTTTTTTTATTTGTCATGTTGAGAGTAATCTGTGAAACTTTCAGATGTTTATCTTGAAAATAAACAAAAATTAGACTTTAGACAGGATTCTGCTGACGTAATTTCATTTACGTACTATTCCTATACATATTTTTTTCACTTTTATCAACATGACTTCTCGTTAGATGCATTTTTCTTCTTTCAGTAAAATTTTTGTTATCTTAATTTAATCAAGTAGATCAAAAGTTATAACAAATTTAGTGTAGAGCGCTCGGGCGACATGCTCCTCCAGCGCTGCACTTCAGAGTCGCCGCCTCACATTTTTCTCGCACGTTAGCGAAAAAATTCTGCAGCTTGCAGTTTTTATTTCAAAGAAAAATTTTATATACCTTTTGGATGTAAATTTTTCCATTTTTGCAAGTGGCACCATTATTTATTTATTTATTTTTTTTTAATATTCAATATACAATGTAATTTAGCAACTTATTTGTTAAATAATTAATTAAGCACATACTTTACGGTTGGTAACTTTTTATATGTTGTTCCTTACATCATCACTAATGTACAGTAAAAAGTTCCCGCAGTCCCCTAACTTTCTGTAGCTAAAATCTAATATTATTCAACTACTAGTAAAAGGACTCGTATATCTATAAATTAATTTGAATCTTCTCTGAACCTTTGCCATTGGAATAATTTTTTTCAACAAAATTTTCCCATGAGATGACAGTCTTCTGACTAAAAGTATTGGAAAATTCTAAATATAGTGGATATTTTCTTCCAAAGAGCTATGAGACCCTCTGGGACGGTTCGGAATTCACTAGCCAAAATCAATAGATCTTCATAGAATGAAAAGTCCACGCTTACTTTTGAAATTCATGTGTTTATTAAAAAGTGATAATCATCCTAATCATAGTCATTAGCCTTATCGATCTTGGGAGTGGGCCTTGTTCTTCCGAACATCTGCTTGGTTTAGATCGCAGAAAAGAAAGCATTTCGATTATTTTTTTCTCCCCTCATCTTTGTTAGTAGGGCTCACCTTTTCCGGCGAAGTCATTCTAAGATAGCTAGAAGCAGCCTAGACTGTCGCACACCAAGATTCATCGATTTCTCAACTTCATCAACAGATTTTATGATATCTACAATGAACTCTCTGATTTTGTTCATGTCAGAAGGTTGTTAGAGAGGTAATAGTCCGGCAGAGATGGGCGGTGAATGGCTTGGTAATAGTTTGTATCGGAAAGTTTAATGGAACAATGTCATCGGTGACATTTTCCAATCCCCTCAATTTTCAAGTTAATTCATCATCTAGAGACATCATTCCACTCTCCTACCTTTTCTCATTCCTTTGTGGAAGTTTCCATGATCCGAAAAAGGCCATTTGAGAAGAAATCACTTTGAAAAAATCGCCAGGTAGGCCTCAAGAAAAATCTGATTTTTGACAGACAGATGTAAACATTGTAGTAAGTTTCGAGGATTTCATCTCATTTTCGCGCCAACTGTTCTGAGCGGGATCTTGTTCGTAGCACTATAATCTTTGTAAACGATCAATTCACAATTTTTTGCATGAAGTAATGTTAAAAAGAAAATTTCATAGGTTTGAAGTTTGACATTTTGCGTGGCACAAACAACAAACATTCCTTAACCGCGCCATCTACTAATGAAGTTCTAAGCAGAATTTAACGTTTTTCATTTGTTGTCCCCCAAAAATTCTAAACAAAATCGAATCAGTGAATACACCAGGGTTTTTAGGCATCTTAGTAGTAACCCTTCTCTTAGAATGATTTTTCCAAACTCCGTTCTATTTTTATTTCCATAGTTACGGACTTTAACCGGTTCATTCACCGGAAAATATTTCATTTTGGTTTTTGGAACATTTTCTATTTTGGTGCTCTCTGATATATGGTTCGAATATCCCTATTCAACATTAAGAAACATGGTGAAAAACCTGTTGATGTATTTGGATTTTTTCTATACTGTAGAGGGAAATTTACAATTTTCGTAATCAGGTTTGAAGAATCATCCATCATTTCACGTAGAGAGTGTTTCATAGTCTGCACCAACTGTTCCACTTGTCCGTTTGTTGATGAATAGTCTTAGAAGAGGTGATGAGGTTCACTGGAAAAATGTCTGGCCACTTTGAGTAAGCATCCACCAACAAGAAATAAGATTCCATGAATGGCCAAGAGAAATCCACATGAATTATTTGCCAAGGAGAATTTGGACTTTCCTATTGATGTACACTGACTTTGTTAGGATTTTTTTGCATACTTTGACATGGTCAACATTTGTTAACTGATGACTCTATGTCCGAGTCTATTTTTGGCCACCACAGTAAAGATCTGGCTAAAGCTTTCATCTTGACTATGCCTACATGTGCTTGATGTAATTCAATTTACAGACAGACAAAACAGAAGGTATAACTACTCTTGATCGTCCTTCACATAGGGATAATTCATAATAATTTCCAGAGAAACCTAGTATTTATATTTTGGTACTGGTTTGAAGATTTCCTAGGATTATCTTCAAAATAGGATCTTTACTTTTTTTTTGCATTGGGTAACAAATAATCTGGAAATAAAAAAAATGGTTTATTGCCTAACAGGAGTACTCCCAATTACAAGACAAATATACGGATTACAGTTTTTAAGTTATGACTAAGTATAGGTCCATCCTTAATGATAGAATATCATAATCGAATACAAAATATATTATTACCAAAATAGGATACAAAATCAGTAGGGTCATACAATAATACACACCATAATACATACAATAATAGAAATAGCATTTGAATAATACTACTTGAATTAATTTGAGATATCTGGTAGATTATTGCCCCATCAATATTTTTTTGAAGCCTTTATCATTTCTTGGAGAAATTGGTAAATGCGACAAAGCATCAGCATTTGAATGACATTCCGTATGAGGTGTCCGGCATGGTTCATAAACATAAAAAATTATATTACCTTTTTCCTTGTTGCAGAGGTCGGGCGTGCAGAGGCCGGATGAGAGCACATATAGGTTCATAAGAATAACACTTAATTACGGCACTTTTACGAACGAACACGACCCCGGGGAGAGACACAGACTTTCACAACTTCACTTAACAGCGGTACAGGTGGGACTGACAAAACATATCAGGAGAGGGATTTATTTCCGCGATATGTGCGCCCACGCCTCAGACGTGCCGTTTCAAATATGTATGCGCAACTATCTCATAATTAAATCCTTGGAGAAATTGTGCATAATAAAGCATTCTTGTAGCAACCATTCTCGGTAATTCTTTTTCTGGAAATGTTCTTCAAGATTTTGCCTGTGTATCATTATGTCTTACAAAAAAACACATATGCCTGGTATATCAGAAAACGTTCTGAAAATATATCTTTGTCATATAGATGGGGCTACTTTTGTTCTCAACATAAGTCTATTCACCTTATAATCCCCTTTTGGAGTAGTTATAGCCTGGATTTTTGCACTATCTTCAACCATTGATAAATGTAAATAAGCTTCTTTTATGTCGAGTATAGAAAAAAAAATTGCTGTAGCAAATATATCTGTTAAATTTGGAATAGGGTAGTAATCATCTTGTAGATTATTTATAGTAACCATATAATTGGGCATAAACGAATGGAACCATCTTTTTTAACTATAGGTACTATTGGAGTTCCCCATTCGCTATACTCCAATTTTGAATGTTCCAAGAAAACTCATAGTCATACCCCATAATGTTTATTACCCTCCTAAATAGGGATGGTACGTGTTTCGGACCTATAAAGGTCCATCATCGGACAAAAACCGGAGACCATTATCTTGGGATTCGAAAGTAGAATATAGTAAAGTTTAAAATATTATTAAAAACGTTAAAAGTCTCCAATTTTTTTATTTATTTATTTATACGGATAAACCATTTTACTTAAGTACAATAATAAATATAGCTAGGTTTAAGTTTCATTAAATATATTATATAGAATTCCCTAAAAAATTTAAATAAATCTCCTTAAATTATTATATATTTTGCATTTCAAATACGGATCTCAATCTATTTTTGAATTGGGTAAGCGTAATATCAAATAGGTCAATAGAACCATGAATATCATTAAAATTCCGAGGTAATCTTGCTAAGGGGCTATGATAGGTGTAGTTGTTGGGATAAAATTGAATTGAAAACAATTTCCGATCTCGAGTTCTAAAGTGTGTGTTGAACCTCAACTGTATCAGAATGTAATTACAGTCGATCAGACCATTGATAATTTTGAATAAGAAACAGAAATCAAATTTCCAGAGACTGGATGACTAATGACTGTTCAATGAATGCGTAGTCAATGTGAAAGTCCACACGGACAATACTCATTTTAAATGCGCACTGTCTCAGAAACTTTTTATGTACTGACTCAATCAGTTTAGTATCACATGAATAGCTGGGTGACCACACCACTGATGAGTATTCAAGACTTGGACGGACTAGTGATATGTAGAGCAATTTAAATGTTTCAACTGAGAAATGATGACTATTCCTGAAAATGAATCCCATGTTTTGCTTGTTGTAGAGACTTTTAAAAGCCAATTTAGTGTAAAGGAGTATGCCTAAATCCCTTATTTCATTCACTTTGCTTAATGGTTTTGCTCGGAGGTTGTAATAAAAAACAACTGGGAATTTTATTCGAGCAAAAGTTATCGAAAAACATTTTGTAACATTAACTTATTTATTGATGCCCACTTACTGAATCTGTCCAGGTCGGCCTGGAGGAGTAGACAATCATGAAAACAACATACATTCTTAAACAATTTCACATCATCAGCAAAACTTAGGATGTCCGAATTAACTATTACATCATAAATATCATTCACAAATAAGTTGAAGAGAATAGGGCCGCAATGGGACCCTTGCGGGACCCCTGATGTAACGGATATGGCATACGATAAATAGTTGTATGCGTACACACTGGCCACGGCCAGACAGAAAGCTTTCAGTCCACTTGAGGCAGTTTTTGCCCATCCCAAGTGAACCTAACTTAGCCAGAAGAATACCATGGTTTTCTTGGTCGAAGGCCTTCGAGAAATTTGTATAAATACTGTCAACTTGTTGTCGTTTTTCAAAGGCTTCTAGAATTTTGTGTTGGTAGGTTAGGAGATTTGTCGATGTTGAGCGACCTTGACAGAAACCACTTTGTTAGGATCTTATGATGTGTTTGGAAGCCCATGAAATTTGTAATGAAATTAATTTATCTAGTAATTTAGGTATATCAGATTGTTTGCAGATACCCCTATAGTTTGAAACAATATTCTTTGGGCCGGATTTATGAATGGGAATAATATAGGAGTTTTTCCAGTATTCAGGAAAGGAGCAGTATTTTATTGATAAGTTAAACCGACGGTGTTGTGGTTTACACAGAGAGTAAATACATTACTTACATTAAAATACTCAAAGTAAACTAAAAACACTTCACGACGATTTTCACAAAAAATTGGTTAACAAATCCCACGACACGTGTTTTGCTATACTATAGCTTTTTCAAGTGGAGATAAACTGTTTCCAATTTATTGTGAAAATCATAGTGAAGTGTTTTTAGTTTACTTTAATTATGGATTTTCATCAAGTATCAGCCGTGTCTATTCAAAATTAAAATACTCAATATTTATCTTATACTGAGTATAATTGATTTTGAAAATAATGATGTGTTAATAATCAAAAAGAAGGACACCAAAATTACTAGCATAATTTGAAATGTAGTGGAAAGGAGCATATATTGAATTCAACATTTAGACACTTGCTTGACTAGGGTACTACTATACAATAATGCAACAACAAAATGCATGAAGCCTCTAGGTCTCGCTGATTTAGTGGTGATGAAATAATTGTTGGAGTGTATTTTGAATGTGAAGTGTTTTGAAAATCAAGTGCAAATGTATTGTTTCATCTCCATAAATTCATATAAGAAAATTCTGAGCTTTTGTAAGTTAATCATCTGCAGACTTCCAATCTGAAAAAGGTAGAATCATCATCATCTTGGTGCTACAGCTCTTGTAGGGCTCAAGTTTCTTCCGCCATCCTGTCTTGTTTTGCGAATAGTTTCTCCAATTTGGTGAACCTAAGTTTCTGGCCTCCACCCACACACACATAGTTATAAAGTTACCTAAAATCACCCACATAACCTATTGTGTTGACAAGTGTTAGCTTTGCAAAACAAATTGTATATTTTTAAATTACTTCTTTTGGGATCTACTTCCCGTTTATATATTCCAAACGATCTACTGAAGATTGAAAATCTTTCTATTCATACTTTATGTCATTAATAATAGGAAATATTCATCTTCAGTATTTCCTAGAATTAATAATATTACCCGGGTGAGCATTTTTCGGACTGTACGAAGTCAATTTGATCGGTCATTTCAACAGTCAATTTACCGGTCAATTGACCAAGGGAGATATTTGACCCCAGCCAATTGAGTGGTCCTGCACCAAACGTGGGTCATCCTAGTCAAAGCCCAGGTGAAATGGTAACGCCCTGGAGAAAAATTTAACATTTATAGTGCCAGACTGGGAAACGGTGGAAAGTTCCAACTGCAGAATTAATTTGATTCTTTTGTTGTGTTGCTCCCTGTCGAATTTAGTTCTAATCCATCGGATAGATTTTGAATAATTGAATGGCAAAATTTTGAACTTTCACATTTTTTTTATATTTGACATGTCAATTGGAAAAATAATTGTGACTGTTCTGAATACAGTTTTTCAAGAGCTTTCAAATGACATCTTGCATGTCATTTTTTAATAGTAACACTTCCGTTTGACAGATGACAGTCAAAAACTAATGGTTGCATTTGGATCAGAAACTGTATCTTCATAATAAATTTCAGCTCGATTAGTCAAACAGTTCGGCATTTATCACTTCACTCTGAAAATGGTCTCAATTGTCTCGGGAGACCTCAAAACAGACAATACCGTCAATATCTGTTTTTTTTTGCAAGATTACATTACTTGACCACTCGAGGGGGCCGGTCAAATAATAAAAGCTCATTTTGAAAATACATCTATTTTATATGGTCTTTCAATTGATAATGATATACCCACTCCCTTAAAAAATATTTAGACTTTATTAATTTGTCAAGATACTAACTGTAAATTTTCAACTCTGAATATTTTTATACTTGGAAAATCATCAACAAGTTTTTTTTTAGTGGTGTAGATATGGTAAATGATACTCCCGTTCTGGACATTAAACCATACATTCCTCATTATGATAGTCCTGGATATGTCAATGCCGACAACAACAGTTGTGTTATTGATGACTTCCCCGAATCTCCAGATATTTCCAGAGATGTCAGTTTGAGTGAAGCAAGTACTTCTGATAATATTGATGGAAGTGAGACCAGAGAAAATTCCAATTCTAGAGTGATGGATGGAGAAGAAAATGAGCCTAGAGATAATGTTCTAAGGACCGCCGTCGATAAGTAATATACATTTAAGGACAGAGGAATCATTTCATACCAGGTATAAATGATATGAATATTATTCACCTGTTAACTTCTCATAGATTACATCTCTTTCCTTACCTTTTCAAAGATATGTGCATCAATGGTTAATGCCACTTTTGTCGTTTTCACAGTGTATATTTTACCACCTCAAAGATCAGAAATTTCATTTGTTTCATCAACATTCATAAAGTTAAAGTAACACCAATTATTTAGATCATATTTCAAAAATCTGAAAAATCATAATTTACTGCTTTTAACTTTTTAACCGACGAAACCAAAAAGGAGGAGGTTCTCTAGTCGACACGTATTTTTTTTTTTTTTTTTAATATTTTTTTTTTATGTATGATCACACATAACTTTTTACTGAGACGTCCGATTCCGATAATTCTTTTTTCAGTGAATAGGGTGTACTTCGAAGTTGGTCCCATTTGAATTTAAAAGATGAAATCAACCCCTAAGGGTAGCAAAATGAAGGATATTGATCACTCACCCTCTGAATTCTGGTCCGTTAACCGATTCTATTAGGCATAATTTGTACTGGGTTATTTGGATGTTCTTCTTTTATCAGATAGGGTATACCTCATAGTTGAATATTTGGATTTCGAATGGAATTATCCACCCTTACGGGTAGAAAAATAGGGAATAATTGATTTTTATGGAATGAACTGTGTCTCTCATTTTTCTTAAGTCATCGTTGAACCAGCCACCAAGGGTTCTGTTGGACTCACTGGAGACTTTTTTAAGGGGAAATAATTTATGTACTAGATTTACATATAAATTCAATAGAAAATCTACCATAACTTCAGAAGAGCTATTGTCGTTGAATATGCTCCAATTAACTTTTTGTAACGATGTCTGGAGTTCGAGAATACCTGAGGATGTTATATTTCTTCTGAAGAGAGGGACATTCTATGAGAGGATGGAATGATATACAAAGTAATGAAATAAACTAACCAGAACAACAAAAATAATTTATATTACAACAAATAGTAAAAGTAGATAATCATATTATTTAACTGGTAATAGTTGAAGTAAGGTGGGTAAGTATTTTGGAAGTAATAAAAAAACAATCAGTTAGTAATTAGTAGATTTCAGCCACAAAAAATTGAAAAATAAAAACTTTTTAACAAAAAATTAAACCGACGAAATATGGAACTGAAAAGTAAAAAATAAAATAAACCTTCTTAGTCTCAATAACTAAGCTCCTAAACTAATGTAACTAATTTTGAGTCGGCGCCAAACAATCAACGAAGATCATTAAATTACTTCAAAAAAATTATCAGAATATCACCGCCCAACTCGATGCCATCATATTATGCCTTACCTAATTCATTTGCTTGTTTGTTTGGCGCCGACTCAAAATTAGTTATTTACATTAGTTTAGGAGCTCAGTTATTGAGACTAAGAAGGTTTATTTCATTTTTTACTTTTCAGTTCCGTATTTCGTCGGTTTAATTTTTTGTTAAAAAGTTTTTTTCTTATTCTTATAGTGGGTGCCTACTCCATGTTAGGAGTAGTTCAAGTTCAATAGATTTCCGTGTTACTCTAGCCATTCTGCACATCATTTTTTTGCATACCAAGGCAAATTGCCTCAGAAAATATAATTTGATAATTTTTTTAAGCCAATTATTAACGTTAAATCTTACAAAACTATACCAAATTTATAATTGAGGATTATAGTCACTATTACCTAGTAGAAATATCATAAGTTTGAATATTATATTTGTAGATCCAATTCGAGAATTGGTGAACGAGAAGCTCCCGATGGGGAAGAAGAGGAGTCTCCTAGAATTCCACAAGTTTCAGCAGCACTACCCTCAGCAACTACTCCCGATGGTCAAATCAGAGTACCACCATGGATTGATCAACCCGCAACTCCTAGACTCACAGTTCTATTCAAAGATAGAGCCATAGCACAATTGAATCAATTAGGTTCTGAGGTAATTTTCACACTTATCTACAAACTCAATAATGATCATACTACATACATACATACATACATACATACATTATGAAGAGGAAAGTATTTTACAAAAGAATTCACATCTGATTGATATAATATTGTTCATAGTTTCCTAGTAAACAACAGGTTTTTATCATTACTCTATGTCAACAGGGGGGCTGAGCGATAATTATTTAAGTGCAGAGAGACATTTTTTTGTTATAAGTTACTTGCTGATTGTGTGTAATGTTGCTTGGGATGTTCTAGACCCTAATTGCTAAATTTTCACAATATCCATCAAATCCTCATTTTTCTCGGAAAGTCAGTGTCTTGGTAAATAGGTGACTGAACCTAAATGTTGTTTGGGGAGTTATCGGAATATTGCTTTCCTCTCCTAGGGTTTTCTCTTCCAGTGGAAGTAAAAAATATCAGTTCAGTTATCTGTTCCAAGAAGAGAAAATTGCATTTTTGGTGTTCTGGAATCAAAAATAAACTAAGAAAATTTCAAATTTGGTAATTTGGCCTTTTTGGAATAAATAACTGACATTTTTTACTTCTATGGGGAAAGAAAGCACCCCTGTTAAGCTAGTAGAGCCACTTTGGAATTTTCGATGTTTTTCTGGTCATAATTTTAGGCTAATTTTTTACCCTATGAAAAATGTTTTGCTCTTCAATTGTGTGAGAAATCGCGGGTTCTGCTAGCTTAACGTTAAGCTGGCAGAACCTAACGACTAAAATTGTTTTTGTGGAAAATATGATAACACCAAAATTTGCTCACGTTTCAACCTACTGCAGATTTTCCTGATATACGTTTTTTTTAAGAATCCTGGGTTCTGCTAGCTTCACCTACTGCAGATTTTCCTGATATAGGTGTTTTTTAAAGAATCCTGGGTTCTGCTAGCTTCACCGTTAAGCTAACGCAACCTTACCATATAAAATCTTGTCAGAAAAAATCCACTTGGACAATAATTTTGTCCAAGTGTGTACCAATTTTTCAACTACATCGAGGTATTCCTTAAGTTTTAGGATACCAAATCATCTATATCGTTCAAATGAGTCCTAGAGTAGAAAAATATTTTACAGTGACCATGTAACTATGTGATATTGTTCACGCAAAAATTATAAACAAATAATGATGAGCAACCCTTACGAAAAACACATAATTTTTGTTTGCTCTCAAAACATCTGCCTCTATCACTTTTACTAGACTGATTATACCTGAATAAAAATGACTAACTAATTATTTCTCCTACAACTGGAGAGCAAAAATTTTTGTAATAGGGTAGTTAATTATCCTGAATAGAGCCTAATATGATTGTCTAAGTGAATTTGCTCTGAGAAGTTTCTTTATGGTTGAGTTCTGCTGGCTTTACTGTTAAGTTCTGCTAGCTTAATGGTAAAGCCAGCAGAACCCTGGATTCTTAAAAAAAACTTTATCAGGAAAATCGTTAGTAGGTTAAAAAGTGAGGATAAAATTATGGTGTAATCATATTTTCCTGGTTCTGCCAGCTTAAAGTTGAGCTAGCAGAACCCGCGCGATTTCTCCCACAATGGGCGAGGACACGAAATTTTCAAAATGTTTTTAATGGATTCTACAGCTTGTGAAAAGTCTGTTTGTAATTTTCTTTCTTTTTTTTTAATTTTCTAAAACTTGAAAAAAATATTCAAAGTCGGCAATATTCAACTGGCTTCTTTCTAATGCCATTGCAAAATGTTGTGACGTAATCACCCTATCAACCAATACAGCTTCGATCAATTTTGCAACATTGCCGTATTTTCAAGTCGTAGGCCGCGCCTCCATAACGAGATTAAATGATTGGCTTTCTCTTTTTCTCTTTATGTGCACTGTAAAATCGACAATATATTGTTTCATGACAGATTGAATGTTTTTACACCCCTCAAATCCGCCATCGTCGCTTGAAATTGCGAATAGTATTCTAGTTCTGTCATTTATAGTTTAAGAAACTTGGCAACATTGCCGTTTAATGTCACAATCAACCCGATTACGCCTATTGGCTGCACGGTCATTTATGTCACAAAGATCGCCAATATTAGTAGCATCAAAATTTGCTGATTTTCGAAAATGAATGGAAACTGCTGTAATTGAAATTTGACTGAAAAAATGTTTTCTGGGTACATTTATAGACAAAACAAAAACAGTAGTAGTATAGATAAAACATTGAATTTTAAAAAAATTTAAACAAATATAAAAAAAAATATAAACAAATATTAAAATACTAAATATAAAAAAATATTAAAATACTAAATGTTAAAATTCTCCTCTTTTTCTCTTATTTTTCTCTAGGATAGTATGGTTATTGAGTACCAGACCTCAGGGCAGCCATATAATCTTCTCTGGAATAGAATGCATTTGAAATAAAAAATTATTTCAAATGTTTTTTATAATTATATGGATTTAGATTTTTTACATATAGAGGGAGTGCATTGTAGAGATTCACATCTAGAGAGTTTTTGCTAGTCTTATGGAGTCTGAATTTGCTTGGCCTGATTAATTGACAGCTCCTGGTGGGATAGTCGGGAAAGTCAGAATTTTTTCCGTAACCTCCTTTGTTTTTATGAATTTTTAATAAAAGTTGGTGTAAGTAGATAGATGGTGGTGTCATGATTTTTAGGGATTTAAAGAGTGGTCTACATGAATCAGCATAACCAGCACCAGTGATTATTCTTATTGCTTTTTTTATGAAGAATAAATATGTCAACAGCTTTTGCATGCATGCCAATAATATTCTTCAGTTTCCGGAGTAGGAATATATATTTGGAGATTTTATTACTAAGCTGCTCTATGTGAACTGACCAGTTCAGTGTGTCATCTAGAAAAATGCCCAACAATTTGACTGAATCCCTATTGGACGCAATTGGTAAGAAATAGGTTTGTTGAGTTTTATTCGAATTCAACATCAGGTTGTTTCTTCTGAACCTTGTTGTCGCTTTTTCTTGGGCCACATTTATTTCATTCAAAAGCACTTGTCTTTCCTTACCAGAAGTAGTAAGGATGGTGTCACCAACAAAAGCAATACAGTCATAAGGAGACATGTAAGTGAAGAGGTCATTGACATTATTATAAATAAGAGAGGGCCCAAAACAGAGCCCTGTGGTACTCCACATTTGACAAGTTTTAACTCTGAAACATCATTCGAATCGAGTGCAACACATTGTTGTCTATTATGATGAAAAAAGAGCAAGAGATACCCCTCTTATACCATAAACTTCGAGTTTACTGACAAGAATTGAAGAAGACATGTGTTATGTATTTTAAAGCATATTTAAAGCGATAATAATTTCTTGTGTCCTCGCCTATTGAAGAGCAAAACATTTTTCAATAGGGTAATGAATTAAGCTAAAATCAGACTAACATTATGGCTAGAAAAAAAAAACGAAAAATCCAAAGTGGTTCTGCTAGCTTAACGGGGGTAAAGAATACACAAATAATGGAAAACAATTTTACCTACACTGTCTGTAGTGGATAAAGTAATCAGAATACAAATGTGATTACCAATTTTCCTTTTCATATTTTTTCAAAATACTTCCTGTGATAGCAGCACCAATGAATTAAACACATTATTTGTGTGTCAAAAATGAGCCATTAAAGTAATGCTCAATATGAAATAAACTGATTCCTGCAGGGATATTTACAGATCTCACAGGTTCTTATCTGTTACTGCCATCTACATTTATGAATGTGTTCAATTTTTAATGAAGAATCGATCTGAGTTTGACCAGTGTTCAAAAACCCATCTCTATATAACACCAGATTTAAAGGGGACTTTTGACTATCCAATTCACAGAAAAAAAGTTTTTGAAAAAGGAACATATTATCAAAGCTCTATAATCACCTTCCACAGAATATCAAAGACATAAAATGCAATAGAATATTTATGAGATCTCTCCAAAATCTACTATGTGATATTGAACAGTACACCATTGAGGAGTTTTTCTCACCATCCTTAGTGACACAAGGCTTGCATTTGTAAGCTATACAGCAATATCTGTTTACCCGTATGTTTTTCTTCTTTGTCTCTGACATGTTTCTTAGACTAGATACTTTTTACACCACTCTGTAATTGTGATTTATCTATAGTTTTTTTTACATTTATTGCCATTTTACAATCTACTTCGTAACAAAAGTATTTAGTAAAAGATTTTAATGTCTTCGAACTTGGAAGTGAGATGCCCTTTGGCATTTTCACTTATAGAGCCCTAATTACTATTAGGGTTGTTGAGGAAGGTCTTCGGGCCAGTTTTTATTTAGTCTTCTGTTGATTGGTCCGTCCCTGTACAGATTTTCTATTTGGTCATTTGGGTGGCCAGTTAGTTGCATTTGGTAATTGGCAGAAACTGTTCTGATTACTTCTGTGATATACGGGATTTGAAGGTGTTCATGGAGGGTTTGGTTGCTTATATACCAGGGGGCATTAACAATTGATCACAGTCTTTTCGAGTGGAATCTTTGTATAGTTTTTATTCTAGTAGAATTTGCACAAATCCATAGTAGCACGCCGTATGTCCAGATAGGTTTTAGCAACACTTTGTATAACAGCAGCTTATTTTTAGTTGATAGTTTAGATTTTCGGCCTTTTAGCCAGTACATTTGCTTGAATTTGATATCTAGTTGCCTTCTTTTCGTTTGTATATGTTTCTCCCAGGTTAATCTTCGATCTAGGTGCAGGCCCAGTTATTTCACTTTTGACTGGTACTGGGACTCCCATCAATCGTGACTGGTAGGGAATTGTTGTGGCAGGTAGTAAATGTCACCTGGACTGATTTGCATTGGTTGATTTTAATTCTGCATTTTTTATACCAGACATTCAACTGGTTCAGATGAGTTTGAATGTTTATTGAAGATGTAACTGAATCTCTATCTAGAGAGAGAATAGCGACATCATCTGCAAAAGCAGCTATCATTGTCTGTTTCAGGCAGGTCATTAGTGTACACGCTTCCTTGTGACATGCCAGATTTTTTAGGATACTCGTCTGATACTGAATCATTATGTTTAACTGAGAAGTGTCTTTCAGTTAGGTATGATTTCAGTAGGAGGTAAAAGTTGTTTTAGAGAGTATTTTTTATCTTGTAGAGTAGACCTGCATGCCATACTTTATCAAAGGCCTGAGAGACGTCAAGGAATACTCCATTGCAGTACTCGTTTCTTCCTAGGGTTTTACCTATGGTGTTGACTATTGTGTGGGCTTGATGGGTGGTGGACATGTTCTCTCGGAATCCAAATTGGTAGTTGGGTAAGATGGTTGCTAAGTCATATTCATCTTGGATTCTTTTGATTGGTAATAGGCTGATCGGTCTGTATGACGATGTTTCTTGCGGGGGTTTGCCGTTTTTGAGAATCATTATAATGTTGGCGTATTTTCATATAACAGGGAAATAGCACAGGCTCAGCATGTGATTGTAGATTGTTGTAAGGAAGACAATGGCTTTTCTAGGCATCTTCTTGAGAACTTGTGTGGTAATCAAGTCGTAGCCTGGTGCTTTCCTATTGTTAAGTTTCTGTATTTCTATTTTACTTCCTCTGGGGTAATGGGTTTGATGAGTGGTGACATTTGGCACGGCACATGCAGGAATACATCGATGTTGCTGTGCCCTATTGAAATGAATAAACTTACTTATTCAAAAACATTTAATTGTAGTTTTGCTGCTTACTGTTACTGTTGTCCGACATGTATGTATTTGTTCATATATCATTATATTGATAGGTCGACCCCTCGTGTATTTTAGATTTTCCCTGTACATTCTTAACAACAATGTGAACTTGTAACTAGTGTAACACAACTAGAGCTTGAAAAAGGTAGCTTTATTAGCTTTAACAAGTAGTATTTTTAACAACTGAATATTTTATCCAAATAAAGGCTTTTTTGGTGAAAATAATAACTATGTCTCTCAATAACAGGCTCTCCTTCAAATTTACATGAATTCCAAATGAAAGGAAAGTTTTCTAGGACTTACTATACTATTGTGTAGGTAGTAGTAGAGGTCACTCTTGAGGAATAAGACCATTTTTATGGTCAATGAAATCTGTAATGCAGATTTCTTCTGTCTTGATATTCAGGATGATATTTTTCGAGTATTAATGTTGCAATAGTTGAAGTCGAGATGGCGTTATCTACTGGTGTTTTCCACTTGCTCGTCGACATCCCAACTGAAACTAAGAAATGAATAAATTTTGATCGTCTCATTCGGGTTTGCAGAAATTAATTGTAATGTATAGTTATATATATATATATATATATATATATATATATATATATAGTTCTAGGGCGCAATGTGAAGCGCACGTTTTCTGAGAGAGTACTGAACAGGTACCGAGAGAGACTAGTATACGATCGAGATGCGTATTGATATTTCGCATTTTGAGAACAATAAATAGTGCAACATATTGTGTGTAGTTTCTATTCTGCATAATCAGAAGGGTCACATTACCGAGTAAAAGGAATACACTACAAGTGGCGACGAGTGATTTTAAAAAGTTCATAATAACTGAAATTTTTACTTTTGTGCGTGGTGTTAAACATGGCTGCCGAATACAACGGACATCTACGTGAGTTTGATTCTGCTCAATCGGACTGGTCCATTTTTAAAAAACGTTTGGAAAACTATTTTGTTGCCAATCAAATCAAGGATGACACGAGAAAAGCTCCAATTTTATTAAATGTTCTTAACGAGGAAGCGTATAAACTAGTGCATAATCTGTGTGTGCCGGACGAACCGGAAACGAAAAAATATTTGGAGTTGTGCCCGCTTCTTTCGGAACATTTCAAACCCAGTGAAAGCATTTTTGCCGCAAGATACAAGTTTTATACTGCCCGAAAAATGTCCAGCGAGACTGCAAAGGAATGGTCAGCCAGACTAAGGAGTCTAGCTACTCCCTGCCAATTTGAAAATGCTTTATTGAAAATTGTGTTGAGGGATCTTTTCATAGTTTCATACGACAAGGGTGTTGTGCAAGACAGAATGCTGGAAGAAAAAATCTCAGTTACATTCGAGGCGGTAGTGGAAATTGCCGCTGCAAAATCAGCTGCGCACGCAACATTATCCCACAATAACATGGAAAACTTCTTCATAAAAAAGGAACCGGAACTACATTATGTGCAAGGCCGTTTCAGGAGCAACAACAGCGTGCAATCGCCAACAGCATCATCGGCAGGAAGTTCAACGTCACAGAAACCCAAGACAGCAGGATCCCCCACCAAACCTCCCAAATGCTTGGTTTGCGGATGACAGAATCACCGAACAGATATGTGCTCATTTCGAGAATGTTTTTGTCACATTTGTAAAAAAAGGGTCATTTGGCAAATGTCTGTACGGAAAAACCTGTAAACAAGTCTGTTAGATTTCGGTCGAATAAAAATACACAAAATTATTTAGAATCAGCTGATCTATCTTTGTATAATTTACATTGTAAAATCAATCCAATTTTGATAGAAATTTTTATTGAAACTAAACCTTATATAGTTATTCTAATCCAAATTGGAATGGCAATAAAAATAAGAGCACTACGAGGAGTGTTCATATGCACTGCCCGGCAAATGGGAAATTTATATACTACCAGTGTTTTTACTTTCACAACGTTCCTGGTACAATCATAAAAAAGTTCTGTCGTGTGGAAGAGAATTCCTTTTCGAAACTTTTTATGTCGGTCCAATTGGGATTAGAATTACTATACTTTCAATTTAGATACTGGGGCTAGGTTATAGCGTTATCTCTGAAATTTTTTACGACAATAATTTTAAATGTTATTCATTAGAAGAAACACAAAAAATGTTCAATTTATACAATGGTGATGATTATTCCATTGAGATATTTTAATTGTACAATTTCATTTCAGAATGAACATTGTAACTTAGATATTTATGTAATTAGAAACGCTTCGAAGTGATAGAATTCATCGGATTAATCATTGTCTGCTTGATCTACCCTGTACTGATGAGGGGCAAATACCCCGAAACCGGTCTGCAGGTGATCGATTATCCATCAGATGTAATTCAATTTTCGTTAAGGCATTAGCCAGGAGAGTAGTTTTCTGATATTCGACTGAATATACACCTATTGTATAGATAGTAGTAGAGGGCAGTCTTGAGAAATAAGACATTTTAGATGTCTGTTACAGATTTCTGTAATGCAGGTTTCTTCTGTCTTGATATTCAAGATGACGTTTCCGAGTACTGTTGTTGCAATAGTTGTAATCGAGATAGCGTTATCCAGTGGTGTTTTCCACTTGCTTGACGAAATCCCACCGGATGAATTTGAATTGTCTCATTTGAGTTAGCAGACATTAATCATTGTCTGCTTGTCCTACTGCACTGATGAGGGACAAATACCCCGAAAACGGTCTACAGGTGCCCTCCCGTATAAGGTGGTTGATATTTTTCCATTACACAACAAACACTCTTCTGAACTGAAATCCTGCATTATCGACAAAAAAAAATGCTCACTTGAGGCAAAAATCATCAAATTATGCTGATGACTACCAAAAATTCTCCAGCTTGCGTGCCCTGCCACATAGACTTGCAAAAAGGGACCACCAAAACTACATCGAATCAGTCGAGCATTCTGTCACTTCTGACATCAAGGCCTTCTGGTGCTTCGCGAATGAAAAAGAAAGACGAGCGGCATCCCACCTGAATTATCATACAACGGAGAAGTCAGCTCATCAGGAGGAGAAATAGCAAACTTGTTTGCCGAATATTTTTCTACTGTCTATTGCAACACAGCTGGTGTCACACCTGTCCACACATTTTCAAATTCTACCTTAAATCTATCAACATGTCCATTGTCAATATCAGACGTATACTTGAAGCTGAGCGTGTTGAGCCCACTCTGGATGTAACAACAAATAACTTCCAGGAAAAACAAAACAAAAGCATGCTAAATTCAATGTTTTTAAAACCATGTGATGCTTATGAAATATATGATGTGATAAACTCTTCAAAGAACAAAAAATCAGTGGGAGATGATGAGATACCTATTAATTTATTAAAATACGTAGCTGAGGTGATTAGTCACCCACTCAGTTACATAATAAACCTGATGTTGGTTAAAGGAATTTTCCCAGATAAATTGAAGATTGCTGCAATCAAAGCTATCTATAAAAAAGGAGATAAAACAAATTGGCAGAACTATCATCCGATAGCACTTCTATCAAATATTAGTAAGATTTTTGAAAAAATAATATATTTAAGAATTGTAACTTTTGTCGAGACTCATCACCTGATTTCAGATTCTCAAAATGGCTTCAGAAAAGGAAAAACTACTATACTTGCTCTATATAATGCTCTAACTATGATATTAAACTCATTAAACAATAAAAACGAAACCATAGCAGTGTGCATAGATCTTTCTAAAGCTTTCGATAGGGTTGACCACACTACACTTTTAAAAAACTTGAAGATTTTGGAATAAGAGGAGTTTCCTTGGAACTAATACGATCTTACTTAACAAACAGATTTCAGTATCTAACAGAAAGAGATGAAAAAGGAGAATTGGTAAAATCTGATAAGGAAAAAATCAAAGTAGGCGTTCCACAAGGCTCTATACTTGGACCACTATTATTCATTCTATATATTAATAATTTACCACATGTAGTTGACCAAAAAATTGTTCAATTTCAAATCAAATCAAATTCTCTAAACATACTAAAAAACTGGTTCACAATGAATAATTTACAGATGAATATTAACAAAACTCAACTCATAAAGCTTTCATATACACAACAGAATCAACCATTTTCACTACTCCATGATGGAACTAAATTAACAGCTGATCCTTCCGTAAAATTATTAGGAATTACAATAGATTCTAGGTTAGATTAGAAAACACATATTGATCACTTAGCACGAGATATGGCAAGCTACTGCTATGCACTAAAGGTATTGGCTCAGTCAGTGAACAGAGATGCCGCATTAAGTGCATATCATGCTTATGTCCAATCTCGTGTTAGATATGGAATTATATTTTGGGCTAACTCTACAGATGTTAACAGAATTTTTGTAATCCAAAAAAGATGTTTGAGGAATATAATGGGTATGGAAAGAACCGATAGCTGTAGAAGTATATTTCCGAAAGTAAATGTGCTTACTCTCGTGGGATTGTATATTTATGAAGCAGTAATTTTTGTGAAAGAAAATATTGAACTTTTCAAAACACTAGAACACAAGTATAACACTAGATTCAAAGAAGATCTAGTCACAGACCTTAAAAGATTTACTTATATTCAAAAAAATGTTGAATTCTCAGTGATAAACATTTTTAATCATCTGTCTGACAATTTAAAAAAAATGCCAAATAATAAAATAAAGCATCATCTTAAGCAGTCATTAATCGAAAATTCCTACTATACACTGGAAGAATATTTTGCCGATAGTCCTATATAATTACAGTATTGCTAACTATATGTGATAAATTTAAAAATGTAATGTACCATAGATATAGAATATCTGTATAATATGATATTTCAGTTCATAAGCTTTTATATTTGCTATCTTAGAGTTTTCTCTTCCCATATCTTCTATTTTATTTATATTTTTGACATGTTCTACACCCGTTTGGGTATTATGTATTGTACACATGAACCAATAAAGACTATCTATCTATCTAAAAGTCCCGGTCCCGATGGCATAGCTCCAAATATCTCAAAATACTGCTGCTTCAACTTGTCTAGACCCCTATTCTTTATTTTTAACATCTCACTTGAAACCGGCACCTTCCCGGATTTCTGGAAGATGAGTTTCTTAATTCCGCTACACAAATCTGGAGACAGGCGCTTAGTCACTAATTATGGGCCTATAACATTTTAAACTTCATACCCAAAATCTTCGAATTGTTAGTTTGCGATTTCTTGACATCTATAAAAGATTCCCTGATCGACCAATAATTCGGATTCCAATCACACAAATCTACTGAACTAAACCTTCTAACCTATAATGATTTCCTCTCGGGTGCCTTGGACTAAGGGATGCAGGTTGACTCCATCTACACAGTTTTTTCAAAGGCATTCGATAGGGTAAATCACAGCCTACTTGTCCATAAGCTTGAGCATCTCGGCCTACACGGTTCACTCTTGAACTGGATCGAAAGCTACCTAGTAAAAACAAAACAAATCGTAAAGGTTTACGGCTTTCAGTCCAGAGTAGTTGATGTTCCCTCTGGTGTTCCTCAAGGATCACATCTAGGGCCTATCCTGTTCAACATATTCATAAACGATATTCATGAGTGCTTTCACCATTCGAAGTTCCTCTTATTTGCTGACGACTTAAAGCTCTATTCCATTGTTAAAAATGACACAGACTGCCACAAACTACAATGTGACCTAAACCTGGTGCACCGCAAATTGCATGGTTCTGAACTCTGCTAAGTGCTTCGCAATATCCTTCGGGAAATCATGAAATAAAATCTCCCACCAACACAAGATCAACGCATCCAATGTTCAATCAGTACAAAACATAAAACACTTGAGCATCCTCTTAAACTCTGACAATTACAATTGTCACATCTCAAACATATCCTCCAAGGCTCTCAAAATGCTCAGTTTTATCAAAAGATGCTTTCAAGACTTTACATCAATTCACCCCATCAAGTCGCTCTACTGCTCACTAGTCCGCTCTCACTTAGAATATGCTGCTTGAGTCTGGTCTCCCCAGTACAATACCCATAGAAAAAGTCCAACATGCATTCCCAAGGTACACCGCATTTGAGAGAAATTATAAAGATTACAACTACGAAGCTCTTGAGAAGGATTTGAATATCGAAATCCTTTGCTTTCGCTGCAAAAAAGATATCTCACAATGTTTTACAACCTGATAAACTCTGTAAAGCACTGATTTTGTCAATGAGAATGTCAATACCATTGAATTTGAGCAAGAAAACAATTTGGACAGCTGATTTTTGAAAAAAAATGAGGTATTACATGGATTTGATTACTATTGTTTCGGACGTCCATCGTCTTAATGTATTTAAAAGGTTTTCACGACGTTTCGAATGCTTGTATCTGCAATCGTCTTCAGGTGAATACTGACAAGTTTAGGTGCTACTTACCAATTTATATGACTGTCGGCGCAATGATGCGTGCAATTCCGCCATGTGCAGCGGTGCGTGTAATTTCGCGCGGTGTGGTGGTGCGAGAAGTTTCGCGCCTCTGCAGCCCGCCAGAAAGAGCAATCAGGGGTTTCCATACGTTCTTGATCTCAACTCTTGGTTGACTAAAGGCGTTATTGGCTTCGATGTAGGCGGCCTCTTTGAACTTTCGTTTGAACCAATGCTCCTATCTATGTAGAACACTTGCGTCGTCCCATAGAACTCGATGGTGCTCAGTCCAGGCGTGGTCGGCGATTCCCGATTTTGATGTTTCTCCACGTTGAGTCCATTTCTTGTGCTCATCCAATCTTACCGATAACGGTCTCTTTGTCTCTCCAATGTAGGAATCTCCGCATTCACATGGAACATCATAAATGCAATTCTTACTGATTTCATTTTTGTTATCAGGTTTGGTCTTGGTCAGGAAACTCCGTAAAGTACTGCCGGATTGGAAGCAGCTCTTGATGTTGAACTTGTTGTCGATCCTTCTGATCTTCTCGGAGACACCTCTGATGTACGGAAGGCAGATCACTGTGCTTTGTTGTTGCTCTTCAGATGTCTTCGTTCTCCGGAGTTATTTCAATACTTCTTCTAGGAGTTTCTTGGGATATCCATTCCGGTGGAGGCATCTAGTGACTCCACGTCGTTGCATATGTGCGTTGCTCTCTCTACCAATGTTCTCACGATCCCTCTCTACGTCGAATTCGGATGGTTGGAGCGGTAACTGAGGTACTGCCCCGTATGTGTCTTCTTTCTGTAGACGGAGGTGCGAATTTCATTGGCTATTCTCTCAACGTTCACATTGAGGAAGGGTAAGGCACTGTTGGTTTCCATTTCCATCGTGAATTTGATCAAATCCCTGATTCTGTTAATTCTTGAGAAGAAATCCTGGAGATGTTTGTCTCCGTGATTCCATATATGTTACCCGGTCTGGACAAACAAAACTGCCATTTGGACCGCGTTAACATTGAAGCATGCAGTCACAAAGCACCCGGTCTGAAACTAAATGTTGCTGTGTGTCATTACCCTGATACCTTGCGTTCCCAAGAGTACGTTGAAGTGAGGCATCAGTTAAATGCCATGAGGGTTAAATAAATGTATGACTTCTCTTGGTGTTCCTGCAGGACACGAAACAATTTTTGCCGACGACACAGTTACAGTCTGCAGAAAAACTCTTTTGAGGAATTGCAAAGTAATATAACAAGAGCTCTCAATGAAATGAAAGAATGGCTTTCATAAAACTCGGTACATAGTTCAACTCAGATCTTGACTTCTCTTCCCATTTATACTTTGTTTGTACACAGCTCAACAACGCATACTATGCAATTCTCCAAATAAAACCAATTTTGGACAAAAAGGGATCTTATATTATTCATTTGCTTATAGCCATATATCAAATAATATTGCAACAGAGAACAAGAGTCCCAAAAAATTATTATGAGACTTTTATTTGATCTGCCTTTCCTCTCATATTCATCTTAAAATGTGTAACGAATAGTCACAGATATAAGATATAAATATTCTGGGTGTTTTTTTTAATGTCCAAAAAATGATATCAGTGTTACACAGGTCCCTACTTAACATTTTTTACTATATTATTCACTTTTAGATCACTGATCACTTTTTCTACTAATCTGAAAAATGAAGATCTTTAAACTGAACGATTAACTAATCTTGTTTGAAGAACAATTCTGAAATGCCCCTTTCTTTCAAACACAAATCAAATTTATATCATTTTTTTTATGTCCGTTTTCCGACAAAAAAAACATGTTTTAAGACGTACATCTCATTTAAATGGTTAGAAATGGTATTAGAAACAATAGACAGGTCACTAGATATTTTAAACAGACATACATTTTATATATTAATCATCAATTCTGATCAATATGATTTTCTTGTTGTTTGTTATTTTTAGTTTATTTTCCTCAAGGCGATGTAGAAGCAATAATTTGTATTGTATAGTATCGGCACTACTTTATACACACACAATGTAATCAATTCCTATAATATTACTAAATAAAAAGAATGAAAAATAAGCTCTTTTAAATTGATATCAGAAATAATACATCAAAACATTTTACTTTCTTACAGGGGGAAGAAAAAAAAACCGCTATCACAAATGTACTAAGGGAGGACCCAAGATCTGTGTACTTAAGGGAGAGATGGGGTAGCCATTGTTATGTATTCAGAATAGCGGAATTGTATGTATCGTGTAAATTCAATGATGGATCCCGATCCGTCACAGTCTATCAAGTGTTTCAAAACGAAACTTCAGCTGAAGGAGAAGAGTGACTACTGTTTTAGCGTAAGATTTATATTTTTGTTAAGTTTCTATATCTAAAATCCTTTTTGTTCAAATAGCGATTTTAGGTGAGCTGTTTATAGTTTTTTTTCTTATTTATACTATTTTAATGAATATAACTAACTGTACAATAAGTGTATTATTTTACGGTACGTAAAAAATAAATATCAGTTTACCTTCAAAGATGATTTTCCGAATTTTAACTTTGTTATGACCAATAGGAGTTTATCATGTTAGAGAATACTCACACCCTGAAAATTTTTGTCAAGAAATATTTATTTTTCGGGCCAAGACCTGGAGATTTAAAAAGTCTTTCTCCAAAATTATTGTGTGCAACCAATAAAACAAGTTCTAGCTAGAGTTGATGTAATTTCAGAATTCATTCAATTACTTTCTGAATGATAAATAATAGGTGTCCTTAAGATAGCATCTGATATAGTTTCAAATTGGACCAAAACATCAAGATAGTTGTTGCATTAATGGTTTTTCACAAGTTCAATATCAACAATTGAATGTGTGATTAGTTTAAACTGATTTACAATTGTCCCTCTAGTGTGACCCTGAACTAGCCTAGGAATCAAAGCCAGGACACTTGATCAACAGTTTACGTGCAGGAACTATTATAAATACATTTGTAGCAAAAACTATGCACTTCAACTTCCAACATTCATATTTCAATATTCAACTTTCAACATTTGCATTAATACAATTTTCAGTCTGGACCTCAACTTCATACTGTCGAATTTTCGTTACCTGTGCGTGTACAACTTCCGTTTCCCGTTAAAATTTTACTCTCAACATGTCAAAACATATACAGGGTGGCCCATCGAAAACGTACCGCAAGGCATTACAGGGTGGGAAAGAATGTTTCAGCAAAATCCAAAAACACGTCAAGATTGTTTGTCAGGGGGACACATTTTGACGCAAAAAGCATAGTAAAACCTTCAACCCCCTAAGTAGGGGAGTCATCCCAAATTTTTTTTCAAATGTTAAAGGGGGTCAAGTGATACCTCATTAGAAGGGGCTTGTCATTCCCTATACAGTGCTGCTTAGTTTTTGAATCCACTCTTTTAGAAAATATGGAGCGTTCAAACTCCAACTATAATGTGTGACGAAAAATGCAAAAATCGATGCAATTGTACTTTAAAACTTATTTATTAGTCAAGTAAATGCTTGAGTTGCTGTCCGCCAACCTGCATACACTGGTACAAGTTATTTTCAAACCGTTGTCGTGCATTCTGGAGCATTTGTTGTGTCACTTCGCGACATACGTTAATAATTCTTCTTTGCAACTCTTCTAATGTGTCTCGTGGTGTTTTGTAAACAAGGCTTTTTAGGTGTCCCCACAAAAAAAATCTGAGGGACTTAAGTCGGGTGACCGAGGTGGCCATTCAATTGTGCCCCGTCGTCCTATCCATCGTCCTGGAAACGTATCAATTAAATAATTGCGCACATTTTGGGAGTAATGCAGAGGAGCTCCGTCTTGTTGGAACATCAGTTCCTGTTCATTGTATGCGGGATCGTTCTCAATGATATTTGTTAGAGTTGGGTCGATGGAATTTTGTAGTAAATCCAAGTACATATTAAATTTCCAGGAAGGAAAAAAGGTCCTACAATGGAATTTACAAAAATACCAGCCCACATATTTTACTTCTGGGGGTGTTGCGAGTGTGACTCGTGGAAAATCCTTGGATTGGTGTCAGCCCAGTAACGGCAATTGTAGCGATTCACTAAACCATTTAGGAAGAAGGAACTTTCGTCCGAAAAACACACATTAAATAGGAAATTACCATTGTTTAACGCTCGCTCACTCAACTTAGCAAAATTGCAAGCGACGATCAAAGTCGTATTCATTCATTTAGTTCGTGCACTAAGCGAATTTTATAAGGATGGAATTTGTATTTTTTAATACCCGTTGGACATTATTACGAGACACACCCGTCGCAATGGCCAATTGTCTTGTACTTAGCGTACTATCTACTGCAACTTGCCCCAATACTGCTATCTACGTAGGTTCAGTTAGTAATCGATTTTCAAGCTTGTAACGAATTTTTCGTTACTTCCGTATACAAAACCAATTTCTCATAATGTTTCCGGTTATCTTTACGGTCGTACGGGTCAGTAGTCACTACGGAAATGCCCTTCATTATCGGCTTTGAATACGTGACCAGGACATTTCATTTTCGTGTCGATCGAGTTTGTTTTCGTGGCAAGTTGAGCATTGTTTTTTCCGTAGTGTTTTTAAATACAAGAAAAAACCGAGAATGGTTTGTGGAAAAAAGGGTGAACTGTGATTTCGTCGAACCGAAAGGATATTCGGCCTCTTTCTTTGATTGACTCTCTACAAAGGCAGGTGGGGTGAATGAACTGATTTTGGTACGTTACGATCTATAAATTGAATGATTATCATTGTTGAGATTGGTGGAGTATACTTAATTCCTCATTTTGCTATCTATGTTGTAATTGATTAACATATTTCTCTGCTTTTAATATGCTTGTAATATTCGAATTCTTGGAATAACTGCATGGTGATTTTTGAAGGTTAAGTATAAATTCTATACTCTGAGAGTTTCATCACCTTTGGGAATTATCAGTAAATTTCCGATTAAATAATCTACATATTATTTTATATCCAACATATCGTATATGATACTCCCTCTGGCTAATTTCTATCAAGGTTGATTTGTGTTTTGGATTTAAGTAACGAAAAAAAACCCAAAAAAATATATTTCGGCCATTTTGTCAAGCATTAAGTGCACATGTCTGCGTCTGACGTAGAATCCGTTCTGACCATTTGGGACTAATTTTTTTTGGAAATCAGTTCTACGCTTTTCCTTTTTTAGGTACCAGATAATTGGTAGACTAGTGCTTACTTCACCGTACCAGTGAATTATTCCAAGGATTCCGATTGAAGGGTGTATTAGACTTTTCTGGGACAGTTCGGCAGTACCTTATAGGACAGCTCTCTGGTAAGCAATTTTATTTTATTTTATACTCTGTTTATAGTTTTTTTTTTTCTCTTGAGAAAGAATTGCTTCCGGAGAGGATTGTACCTCTGGCTTAACTGGTCTCAGAACACTCGATTTAATATATGTCTCAAGCATAAAATTTGATTCACGTTTAATAAGTTCCTTATATCGATTTATTTTAATTAGTGAGTGTTATTTGATTTTTGATCGTTGTGGAATCAATTCATTTCAGTTACTACCTTGTCGCCAAGAGCAGGGAGATTCATTCAAAATTTTGAGAATTACCTGTTTTATCGATTTAAAAAGGGAATTGCCGCCCTATTTCAAAATTATCGTTATCTAAGATAGTTGTGCCCACTGAAAGACGTGAGGTCTCCCTCTTCAGTTCATCTTTGAAAATTATTCAATAAAAATAATTATTTAACTTTATCTTTATCTAAGAGAGTTGTGCTCACTGAAAGACGTGTGTCTCTCTCTTCTTATCTTAACTGAAGAGTATACTTTTGCTCTGACTATTATCTTGGTTCATGAACCCTAATTTTTTGTAGCTTACTAGAGTATTTTGGTTATAACGCTATATTTTCCTATGGTACTCGCTTTAAATACTATATTTTTTCTCTGGCAACCTTTAGATAATTTTTTCTTTGAACATATTAGATTTTTCCTCTGGCAATTTTATAGTATTTTGCTTTAAAATACTATATTTTTTCTCTGGTAAAATTTCAAGGAAATTTTTATATTTCTTTTGGAATACCTTTCCTCATTAAATTTTTTTACCCTTCTGGTACATAGAATCACCTTATCAAAACTTACTTGTTTCAAAATTCAACTGAATTTGAGCATAACGTTTTGGGCGAGGTTTGTTTTGTTTGCTTTTAAATTTTGCTCATTTTTAATATTTTTTAAATTATTAAAATTAACTTGGAAATTTAAATCCAGAATAGCAGATTTGATTGCTATTATCTTTGTTCTTTCACTGTACCTTCCAGTCTTCTATATAGACTGAGATTTTTTTGTATGCTATCATTTGCATCTATCTTTTGACTCTAGATTAAAATTTTAATCATAAAACTTGAGGTTCAAAGGATATCCTTTGTTCTCCCCTTTTTGTACAAATTTTGATTCATATCATCTTCTTCGCATGATATATACCACGGAGTGAAGCCACCTACGGAGACAGGAGTGGTACCCTAGGAGGTCATACAGCACATCCAATTCAGCACTGGTCCGTGAAGATCAAACAAATTCACGCCAATAAGGGGGTCTAAAACCAAATAGAGAACCACCCACGACCAGATTCGTCATCGTACCGCTGAGACCAATTTCATCGTTGTACCGCTGAGACCAGCTTCGTAGAAACCAGCATTTTGCATCTCCCTCCTTGAAGACCTCTGCTTACCAGAGAGCTGTCCTATAAGGTACTGCCGAACTGTCCCAGAAAAGTCGAATACACTCTTCAATCGGAATCCTTAGAATAATTCACTGGTACGGTGAAGTAAGCACTAGTCTACCAATTATCTGGTACCTAAAAAAGGAAAAGCGTAGAACTGATTTCCAAAAAAAATTTGTCCCAAATAGTCAGAACGGATTCTACGTCAGACACAGACATGTGCACTTAATGCTTGACAAAATGGCCGAAATATATTTTTTTGGGGTTTTTTTCGTTACTTAAATCCTAAACATAAATCAACCTTGATAGAAATTAGCCAAAGGGAGTATCATATATGATATGTTGGATATAAAATAATATGTAGATTATTTAATCAGAAATATACTGATAATTCCCAAAGGTGATGAAACTATCACAGTATAGAATTTATACTTAACCTTCAAAAATCACCATGCAGTTACTCCAAGAATTCGAATATTACAAGCATATCAAAAGCAGAGAAATATGTTAATCAATTACAACATAGATAGCAAAATGAGGAATTAAGTATACTCCACCAATCTCAACAATGATAATCATTCAATTTATAGATCGTAACGTACCAAAATCAATTCATTCAGCTCACCTGCCTTTGTAGAGAGTCAATCGAAGAAAGAGGCCGAATATCCTTTTGGTTCGACGAAATCACAGTTCATCCTTTTTTCCACAAACCATTGTAACGAAGTTACTATTTTTCCGCTATATTTATCAGCCAAAAGCTCCCTGTAAGGAATTAAAATTCTCTTGACAGTAATAATAGGTCTAGAAATACCATTCGTGTTCGTGATAAATCCGTGGATTACATCTATTCTAATAAACAGACTAAACGCCTTCCGGAAATCACGCGAATAACGCGAGGCGTAGCTAAAATAGCACGCACGAGTATAACCTGCGCCGGCTATCGACTCTCGAGAAAACATTTTTATCAAACAAGCTGGGCTATGTTCAAACGCCGACGAGAGAATTCAGTTTTCCGATAGAAGCCCCAGACAGCAGTCCAGTCGAGCCAAAAGCACACGCTACCGAGCTGACGTCATCCGACTGACGTCACATCACGAGGATTCCCACTTAGGAGAATTTCACAAGCAGTGAGCGGAACACATTCAGTCATCCGATAGAAGCCACCAAGAACAGTTGAGTCGAGACAGGGACGCAGCACCAGCTGAAAGGTTTTCAAGCTGGGTAATTATTCTGTGAAAGTATAATTTGTATCGAAATCGACAGAGTCCACAAAACGGCGCGCGCATATAAGTCGGTCGAGAGGTATTCGGAAAAGAATGGGAAGCCGGCTGTAGTTCCGTTTCGACATATTTCAAAGATTTAGTAGCTTGCCGAGCCTAGTAGAAGCAGCCACGCGTCCGACTAGTATCCAGAGTGTGAGCCAAAGACCGAAGCAGTCCACGACCGTCCCGGGCCTTGCCGAAGCAGTGAGATCGGAGTTTGGTAAATATGTTGTATCAGGTAAAAGACATCAGGAAATGTTTGTTAGTACCACAGATGCGATGTGCGCATGATCGTAAGAGGCACATATTCATTTCAATGCTGTGCTGGTAATTTCTGCATACGAAGTCCGATGACGATACCCCCCCAGCAAGAGCTTTTGGTTGCTAAGTTTACCCCGCTTGCTTGAAAACACCCTCCCGCTTCTCTGTATATAGTGCTTGCCATGTGTTTATTTGTTGTGATAACTTGAGGCCGCGTCAGCCGCCCTTCCTGTATTTCTTTATTTTTAATATACCTGTTTATCCTGTTTTAGTATTCTTTCATTGAGTAGAATTTAAACATCTAGTGCGCAGTCGCCACCAAGGTCAGAAACCCAGTTAAAGGCAATTAAAGCCTGCCTTGCTGGCCCTGTTACAGTGTCACGACTATATTGACCCTGAGTGTTTTTCTTCACTGAGACTGCCCGAGCAAAAGTGGCCTTTTCCACTATAAACCAAAAGGTGGCGCCCGAGGAAAACCGATAATAGTGAAAAGCGCCAAAGTTTGATAATAGGGGGAGAAACCCCTTTACACCATTCTCGGTTTTTTCTTGTATTTAAAAACACTACGGAAAAAACAATGCTCAACTTGCCACGAAAACAAACTCGATTGACACAATCAAATCATCAAATCAAATCAAAATATACTTTAATGTCAAAAGATAAAATCTCGTGGACAAAGCAATAATAAATAAGTTAAGAAGCAACACAGAAAATTCAGGAGAATCAACAAAGAAATATCAAAAAAGCATTGTATGTTAAAAGAGAAAGATAAAAACACAAATAAATATAAATAAATACAAACAAACATATATACATCGTAGGTCATAATAGTCATAAGTTAACATAACATTAAAGGAGTAAATAAATAAAGTATATAAATTAATAAGATAGTTTGTACCCATAGTCGTTACACTGTTTTGTAATTCGTAGTGACTATTAGCAGTGGACATATGCAAGGGTTAAAAAAGAAATGATTTCATAACAGTATGCCATCCATATCTTTATCAAAGTATTCTTGAACACTATAAAATACACGAAAATGAAATGTCCTGGTCACGTATTCAAAGCCGATAATGAAGGCCGCATTTCAGCAGTGACTACCGACCCGTACGACCGTAAAGATAACCGGAAACATTATGAGAAATTGGTTATGTATACGGAAGTAACGAAAAATTCGTTACAAGCTGCCTCTTTTTGTCATGAACCGAACCTATTTCACGAAATGTTGTCACTAATTCGCGAACAACTTTTCCAGAGGTATGTTTGTCAGGATGCCGTTGGTTAAACAACCCCGCGACCCGATTTCCACATTCATCGTTTTTGAAAAAAAGCTCAATAATTTCCACTCTTTCTGCAATTGAATACACCATAATGATAAATTTTAAAGTCAACAATTTTTAAACATGTTAACCATGACAGATATCTAGTAACTACTTGACCTAATTTAAACGTGCAGAAAGAAACCCGATAATTTTTTTCTCACTAAAATGAGCCAAAAAAATCTGCAAATCGGCAAAAACATCGAATTCGTTTGAAGGAATTTATTTCAATAATACCTATGATAAGTTTTAAAGTACAATTGAATCGATTTTTGCATTTTTCGTAGCACATTATTGTTGGAGTTTGAACGCTCCATATTTTCTAAAAGAGTGGATCGATTTTCATAAACTATGCAGCACTATATAGGAAATGACAAGCCCCCTCTAATAAGGTATCACTTGACCCCCCTTCCCATTTGAAAAAAATTTTGGGATGACACCCCTACTTAGGGGGTTGACGGTTTTACTATGCTTTTTGCGTCAGAAAATGTCCCCCTGACAAACAATCTTGATGTGTTTTTGGATTTTGCCAAAACATTCTTTCCCACCCTGTAATGCCTTTCGGTACGTTTTCGATGGGCCACCCTGTATTACTTCAAAAAAGAAAATACTCACCAATATCCCTATGCCGTATCAATTTAACTATTCAATCAATGATATTCCACTTCAATATGACATTAGAGACCTTGGAATTCACTTCCATGACAAATTGAATTTTTGATTATACATATCAAAAACTATTTCGGCAGCCAAAATAATGCTAGATTTCATTTTCTGGAATTGCAGAGTTCACAAACATAAAATGTTATTTTACCCGATTTATGTCAGGTCTCAATCTGGTTTTCAAGTTATAACATCTATGTTGAACATCTTGAATCCATCAAAGAGCTCTCATGAAGTATGGAATATGTATAAAACATATCCTCAAGTCATAGATGACATTCATCTGAAACGTTTTGAAATACTGTCTCTCAAAGATCGTAGAACTTACTATTCTTGTATGTTTATTAATAAACTGGTAAATAATCTTGTTGATTACCAAATCTACTGTGCCAGGTTAATTTTTATGTAGGGCGAATTAATAGCAGAACAGAACAATCCTTTTATATTCAGCTCCACGAACTAATGAATTCTCAAATTGTCCACTGAAGTCATTTATCCTTTCTCATGCTCACTTAACCATTTTGAAAGTCAATTAAAGCAATTACTACATGATGGAATATAGACTATTGTGCACAGACTAATATATTTTCAGTTGTCCTGTAAGTGGGTATATTATTTATTTATATAGCTGTACGGTAGGTTGGCTGCCGGTAGGTTGGCTGCCTCATCATCGCAATTTAGTACCTACCGAGAATAATTCAAAACCTACCTCACACTTACTGGAATGCATATAAATATCACGGCTGTTTTAATATACCATTCAAACCTCGGTAGATCGAGAATTTTACTTGAATTCCTGATACACTGATTCCTTTGGTTTCTCAGCTGAACAGATTTTTGCCTTCAATGGTATTCAGTATTTATAGAATTGTGAAAACCTGTGCCAGTATATTTATTATGCAATAAAAAAATTACTGTAACTTGGTGACCAACTAGAGGCCAGAAGTACTATAACTTGCATAATGTTATTGGGGAATAGTCCACCATATATTTAAAGGCATACATTGTGAAAAAAGATATTAATGCTGAAGAAGTGACAAATTACCCCGACTCCCGAGTTACAGTCAACTTTCTGACTTCCACGATATAATACTATATTCCCCTTGTTCTGAAGTAAATGTCGTATCTTACCAATTTATCATTGGAATAGATTTTCTGTGGCCATATAAAGCATGAGTCAACTTGAAAGGACAATGTTTACAGTTGATTAAGAATAAAAACTGATAACCATTCCAGAAAAAAACTTCATACAAATAAATCTTATCACATCAAAAAGGAAAATTTAGTTACAGAGTTATCCAGTGTTATTAGTGAAAATGCTGATTTCTGTCAAATTGTGTCTTGTAATTTGGAAGAAATTTACTTTATTTTACAAGTATATTGCTGAAATACCAAATATTTTTTTATATACCAGGAAGTATGAGCACCCCATAAAATTGAACTTCTTTATTAAGCCCTACCAGATTCCAGAGACGCATAGGACGGCAGTGAATAATAGCATACATATCACCTCTCATGACAACTGGTAGCGTTAGGATTTGTCTTGACACTAGGTACCTGAACTCTGTGATGGAACCAGTGAGTTACCATTACACATTGAAAATATTGTTCGTTCCCTGAATGGAAAAAAAACTCTCAAAAATCGATCTTTCTCACTCTTATTGGCAGCTACCTTTTAGAAAAGAAGATTGAATATATACAAACTTCAAACTATCATTGGTCACCAAAAATGTGTATATAATAGTAGAGATGTTCTTCAAACAATTTATTAGTGTATTATATTTATTTATTTCTAAAGTTATATATTATGTATTTTTCGATCCAAAAGAAAACTTTGGTGGGGAATTTTAGGAAAACAAATTAATAAAATGATATGTATGGTATGAAACCATGTTCTGATGGTGATGGTGTTCTATGGCTTGGCCGTCCCGATTTTTCATTTAATTTTATTCTTTATAACCCGCATTCTTAGTCATACACCTACGATATAATAAAAAAAAAACTTATTGAAATTATCATTGGTCACCAAGAATGTGTTTATGACGATATAATCGTAGAGATATTCAAATGCCCCGCCGTTGCGTATTTTAATTTCATTTATACATACATCTATATTACTCAAAAAAAAACTTAATTGAAACTATCATCGGTAACCAAAGATGTGTATACAACTATATAATCTTTAGTAAAAAAAATATGTTTCATATTTCTTTGTTTTACGAATACATATATCTCCTGTATTTTAAAAAAAATAACTTCAATGAAATATTTTGTAAAAACAGAAAAAAAAAGGATGTAGTTATGAAACCGCATTTCGATGATGATGACGCACAACGAAAGGAATACGTTGGTATCGAAGCGGTCAACAATTTTTTTTTTGTTATATTCCACATACTACTATATAATTTAGATACAAAACTTCATTGAAAATATCATTGGTTTCATTATTAGTGTTTTTATTACTTTGGTTTCAATATGTAATATTCGATCATAAAGAAAACTTTAGTAGATATTTTGTGTTTTATCGATGATGATGTCCTATGAAAAATAAATGTGGCCAGCGAAGCTGCCAACAAAAATTCAGCGGCTTGGCCACCGCGATTTTATCCATTCATTCTTCATTTGTTTTTATTATTGTTTATTATACTCCACAGTCTCGATCATACTTCTACCATATAATTCATGAAAAGAGACTGAATCGAAACTAACTTTGGTCAAATAATGAGTGTTTTTCATAACTTTGACATCAAAATAAATGTATTATTTGATACAAAGAAAATTTTGGTCAAATATTTTGTAATAACAGATTAGGAAAAGTATGTGGTTATGAAACTGTGTTTTGATGAAGATAGTGGTAGTGATATTGGAGGAATATGTTGTAAGCGAAGCTACCAACAAAAATGCGGCGATGTAGCCGCCGCGATTTTTTTCATATGTATGGTTTTCTTTTATTATATTCCGCATTCTCAGTCATACTTCTATATACCGGGAAAAAATCCATGGTGGTATTTCATGGAAACTATTGAGTAGAATATACATAGTGTTTGGCAAATCAAGAATGGCGAGGTACGAAGTGTATGTCGAAGAATTGTGGTATCTAATGTTATTCAATTTCATTAGTTTTTAGTCATATTTCCGGAATTATTATATTATATCAGAACTTTACTCAAGTAATTTTTCGATTTCCTCAAATTTTTTAGTTTTTTAGAGATATCTCCTGTACCAATAAATTCACAAAAAACTTTTTTATCAAAAAATTAAACGACGAAAAAATCAACTGAAAAGCAAAAAATAAAATAAACCTTCTTAGTCTCAATATTAATTGAGCTTCTAAACTAATGTGAGTAACTAATTTTGAATCGGCGCCAAATAAACTAGCATTTTAATTAGGTAAAGCGTAAAATGATGGCAGCGGGATGCACGGCGGCGTTTTTATTACTTCTTCAAAGTAATATAATGATCTTCGTTAATTGTTTGTTTGGCGTCGACTCAAAATTAGTTACTCACATTAGTTGAGGAGCTCAATCATCATTATGACTAAGGTTTATTGAATGTTTTGCTTTTCAGTTGATTTTTCTGTCGCTTTAATTTTTTGGTAAAAAGTTTTTATATTTCACTTTTTTGTGACTAAAATCAACTATCTACTCAATTGACTCCAAGTATCCATTATGTTGTAGTGTCATCAGAACTACCTATATGTGTGCCAAGTTCCAACAGAATCGGTTCACACATGAAAAATTAATAATCCCCTATTTTTCTACCCTTAGGGGTAGAATATTCCTTTCCAAATCAAAAAATGATCAACTTTGAAGTATACCCTGGCCATTAAAAAAGAATCATCTAAATCGGATAACCCAGTACAAAGTTATGAGTGGTAGAATCGATTAACGGGTAAAAATTCAGTGGATGAACGATAAATATCCCCTATTTTTACTTCCATAAAATATTTCGATTTATCCCATGATTATCTAGGATTTTCTTCAATATTGTTAGTTTTTTCATCATATTTCCTAATTATGAAACCCAAAAAAAACTCCATGAGAGGTTTTGTTATAATAATAATAATAATAATAAAAGGAACTTTATTGAACCGAACAAAAATTCCATTCAATAGGCTATCGACCGAAGTCCTTCTGCCTGTTTTGTTATATTTTATCAAAAAAAAATAATTTTGGTCCCGTGACATTTTCAGATATTTTTAGTCGTTTATAAGATATTTGAATTTTTTCCACTTTCTAATCAACAAAGGGAAATTATAGTTCACAGTTCAGTGAAACTCGATACGTTCTATCGATTGATTGTTTTCGTCTTTCAATATTTCTTTATGGTACTCTATAGTGCGTTTAAAAATTTTTTCTCATAATTTTTGCCATATTTCTTGTACTTTCGAATCAACAGAAAAATGTATTCAACATTTTTTGTAGAAAAAGTTAGGGAAAATAATTTTGCTCTCAAGATATTTTAGGATTTTTTATTTGTTTTAGAGTTATATTGGATAAAATAAATTTCAACTTTAAATATTTTGATTTTCATTTGTTTTTCCATTTTCCGATGGATGTAGAAAAAAAATACTAATTGATATTTTTTCCTACATTCCAAAGGCACATTAAATCATACAGATTCGGATTTAGTCGATTGGTTCGGGAGATATCTTATTTCGAACCAAAACGTCTCTTTCGGAAAATGGCCGTGGAAAACCCACTTGGAATTTTCCGATCGGGCTCAATTGCAATAGGAACTGTCTCTTGCCGGTAATGTATTTTTTCGCTGAAAATAAAATCGATCGAGTTATTTTTTCGATCTGTAATGCGTACGCAATAAATGACCGAAAAAAAATGGATAAAAACCGGAAAAACCGCCTTGGAGTTTTCCGATTTCCTTCATATTTTAATGACATAATATTTGGAGTACTATAAGATGACGAAATTTCGAGTAGATATCTCGAATGGTTCCAGAGATATATCGGACAGACAGACCACATACAAAATTAAAGTTGCTCAAAATTCGATGGGGATCATTTTTGCCAAAGTAACCGTGCTTCTATCTCGCTTAGTTTTCGAGATAGCTTTTCCGTGGAGACCGTAGTATACTCCGATATAGTCATATCGTCGTATAACAAGTTATATTGCAACCCCTATAAAATTTCAAGTCAATCTGATGAGAGGAATTGCCTCAAATTTAAGTTGCAAGATAAAAAACTTAATAAAAGTTTGTAAAAAGCAATCGTTTTATGATTCACCCTGGTCAAAGGAATGGATGATCATTTATCATAGATAACCTGAAAAAATCATGCATTTCATTTTCCAACTTTCTCTGGAAATCAAAGTATTGGCGAGGAATTGAAATAAATAATCCTGAGAGAATGTCGATGAATTTTAGGGGTTAACACCCTGTATGGTGTTATTGTTTTTTTACATTAGTTCAGTCCCAGGGTAGGTTACGGTCTTTTTTTATCGAATTTTAGTTTATGAAGAAATATGATGAATGCTTATATATCAGCCATTTAGAAATTATAGTGGCCTCTCAAAAGAAAAATGGAATTTGACATTTTTTTTTATTGATATGGCTGATACTTGATGAAAATCCATATTAAAGTAAACAAAAGACACTCACTTCACTAAATGATTTTCACTAAACAGGGTTTACAAAACCATCTGGTATTCGAAAAACCATCTGGTATTCGATAAACATTGTATTACACTATTCATGAAGCAGGTGTTGCCAATGTTCTTCAACCCATTGAGTCCAAGTGATGTAATGGTGTTGTAGCTACTTGATAACGAGTTGGTTTTGTAGTTTTGACTTCACCTTATATTTTCTTTTCTTCAACAAGTTTGGGGAAATTAATTTTGATTAGTTGGATTTTTATAGTAAAACCTTTTGGAGATTTTGTGTATAAATTTTGGTTGCAATATATTTTTTAATTTAATATAAGTGTTAAAGTTTTTTCATGTCTTATTTAAGGTAAAAGAAAATAAGTGAAAAACATGAAAGATGATAGTAATGGAGAATAATTTGGAAAATATAAAGTCTAGTTCATTTTTTTGATAAGAACTAATTTGTTTTTCAAGGAGTCAGAAATAGTATTGAAGGAAAAAAAATTATCTAGAGAAAAGTTATTCAAAAAAGACTGCACATTTGTGAAGTCACTGCCGAGTCGGCATATGCCGTTCGACGACTAGGGACAAGACATGATAAGCCGTCGAAGTATACTGCTATTTATCCACAAAAGATACAATACTGCGTTTTTGGGAACCACTATTTTTCTCAACTGTTCGCAAACATGTTAAATAATAACAGACAGATTGATTATTTTACGACGGTGATTTGGGATAACATAAGTCAGTATAGAAGATTTTATTATATAATAAAATAATTAATAAAAAACCTTTTTAAAGACAAGCTTTTATTCAAATGTGCTAAAAAGTAAAAAGTTATTGCTTTGGATGTGCGACGTAGTGTAACCGTACGCACCCCTATCTTATATGGTTGGTGAATTTTCTGGTCGACTTTCAATTTTTTTCAACCGTTGTTTTTTTTTCCTTCTTTTTTTTTTTTTTGTTGTGATCGTCTAGTCAGTCAGCGCCACTTCTCAGGTAGCAGGATCTGCAATCCATCTACTCTCAGAAGATAGCCTGTATAGCATTTTTTTTTGTCGGCACACAGCCTTATATAGGGAGACCCTTGAAAGGAGAGACCCTCAATTTTCCCACGTTGTGTAATTTTTTTTTTTTTTGGGTTCTTTAGGATACAAAGTTCTGTTCAGCTGAAGAGAAATAAAAGACAAACTTAAATAAATACATATATTAAAGCCAAGAGTTACAATCTCCACTTGTTTGAAAACAATTCAACGATTAAAGGCTTTACATTTTCCACAAGATACTATTGCAAATTATAAGAGTTCAGCTTATAAAAATCGTCTCTGGTTTCGAATCTGAGTAGATACTGCTATGTAAAGTGTTTCTGAAGTGATGAAAATTGGATTATATTAAGGTGATCGGAATATATCTGTAGTTGTAACATTGTTTCATGCCCAAAACACCTTGCTGGTGTTTTCACGGGTATATTCATAGATTGATTATCGCCAATTGAGAGAATGAAGACTAGTACATTTCCAGCACGCAACCAAGGAGTTGCTAGACTCACAGGACTAGTGGCCGGTCCGAGATTGTTTTGTGTGCACCCATACTAGACAACCCGTTACCATCCTCGGCCACTCTTTACAGTACGTTCTATTTTTATATAGAGTTTTTAGGCGTAAAGCCGGGATCCATGCTTAGCAGAGAGTAACATTGTAGCACTACAAACATACTCATTCCAACATTTCTCAATTTAGCTATTAAACTGTCGTGTTGAGCCGTAGTCAAGTACTAAAATCAATTCTAGACCAATATATCTATAACTTGAGGATTTAAAGTGGTACTGATAGGCTTCGACTAATATGACCTAGATATATTCCACCATTAAGTATTCTAGATTCAAACCAGGAACAATTATCAAATTTCAATTTTCCTATCTTTACAATATTCTTTGAGGTCCAGGAGGACAGACTGTTGTTTATTAAGGTATTCAAAATACAAATTTGTGAGACTGTCTAAAAATTCATTAGTCTGATATCTTACCCAAATTCCTATAGAATTTACTCCCGACAACGTGTGAGAATAGTCCACTAATATATTTACCTCGCCACACATCAAGAAGTTTGCAGGGACAGCGTCCGCTGATGGACATTAATGTTTTGGAGTGCACCCCTACCCACAAACCCGTTACTATCCTCGGTCACTTTTTAGTATTACTAATGTTGCGTAAAACCGGGATTTATTATGGCAAGAAGCAACAATGAGACAATGATAAACATATTCAGTTCCACTATTTCACAGTCGTGCTAAACTCTCTATTTTACTCGCTGTTATAAGTAAGACACAGACTAATCGTGGCGAAAAAATACTGTAATTTAACTAGTTGACTGGTTTAAAAAAAGGGAAAATTCTGAATAATTGAAGATAGTTATTCTTCCTATTCATTACGGACCTGGACTTCCCGAAGGTACTCGTGTTGTACTAGTAAACTCCATTTGGATCCGTCCTCTTCTTCCCAATACCTAAGGAAGAGAACTATATTAGCACTTGTCAATATATAAATATGTGTTAATCATTTGCCCCACGATTTTATTGGTCTAGGAGGGTCAATCTTTAATACCTCAATCGGAAGATCAAACATTCCCAAATTAGTAGTGAAACATACCCCTACACCTGGAACTTACGCCATATACTTGAGATCAGTCAATCCACATAGGCCTTGTGGATTCACTAAACACATTCCAAATCAAAATAGTTGAGTATGGGACTCCACTGAGTGGATTACTGAGGAGCGAAGTGAGTGTGGTGCCTTGACTGGGGTTTATTCCGGAAAGGTGTGTGTGAGTGTGGTGCCTCGACGGGGTTTATTCCGGAGGGGTGTGAATGATGTGTGGTGCCTCGACGGGGTTTATTCCGGAGGGGTGTAGGTGAGTGTGGTGCCTCGACGGGGTTTATTCCGGAGGGGTGTGGGTGAGTGTGGTGCCTCGACGGGGTTTATTCCGGAGGGGTGTAGGTGGGTGTGGTGCCTCGACGGGGTTTATTCCGGAGGGTGTGGGTGATGTGGTGCCTCACGGGGTTTATTCCGGAGGGTGTGAGTGATGTGGTGCCTCACGGGTTTATTCCGGAGGGTGTGAGTGATGTTGTGCCTCGACGGGTTTATTCCGGAGGGGTGTGAGTGATGTTGTACCTAATGAGTGAATAATGAGTGTGGTGAATAATAAGTAATATGTGAAAACCAAATGTATAGATCGTATGTATAAACAATAACCAGGGAAAATTCAATAAAATATACCAATAGCATAATATCATATGAATAGAGGATTAATATCGGGTATTAGTGATCACAAGAGGAAAATATAATATAGGGAATAATTACTTGTAATAAAACAAAACATCATTAAAATATATACCTATAGTCCTGAAATAAATGATTGCAAATAAGTGTTAGTGAAGAACGATATATCTACCTATAATATAAATTAAATATACCAATATAATAAGTTTACGCTAAAGATAAAATTAATAAACGAACATTAGTAAAGCAATATATATGTATCATATGTATAAGTCATAACCTGTGAAATTTATTCAACATATCAAACCATTATGTTTACCTAAAGGAAGAAATAACCATAAAATATTAGTAAAACAATACGCATGTACATATGTGCAAACAATCACCTGTAAAATAATCTGATTATACCAATCTCATCATTTATCTAAATAAACGATAAAGAACCACTCGTTAAAACACCCCTATCGGAAAACTCGCCGTGAAAATACAACTTACAGTCGACAGCTTCAGTTTGAACTACTTCACCATGTCAACTGTCATAATTCATAATAAAAGTTCAATTCATAGATACAATTTCAGTTTCAATAAAAATGGGGGGGATTGGCGCGGTGGGTTAGCGTCCGACTCATGATCGAAAGGTCGTGAGTTCGATTCTCGGCCAGGGCAGAAATTTTTCTATTTAATTAGAGAGAATTAAATGTTAAATTTCGTAGCCGGGCCGAGGATGGTCCTCGACGTGTTTTTTAATAATATTCCACTTGTGTCTGGCCGAATGACGAAATGTCCAAGCCAAAAAAAAAAAAAAAAAATGGATTAAAAATGATTCAAGTCATCTTACCTAAATGTAATTCCATATCAGGAGACGTTGTCAGGACTAGGACCCAAGCTGAAGTGATTTCTGACCGATTTGGTGCTCGCTTTTATAGGAAAAGGATCGTATCCAGGGAGACGCATTTTGTTTCTAAGAATTCCCAATTTTCCGACTGGAATTTGCCAATTTTCGAATTTACCGAATGGATTTGCAATCTGAAACTTGTATGAAAGTGGTCTAAGATATCTGTTCTACAATTGGAACCAGGTTTATCTCCTGAATAAATACGGCATTTACCAAATTTTAGCCATAACTTCCGTCTTTGACGTCTTGTTGATAACTCAAGCTACAGGACAAATTTTACTTTGGAACTCTATTTTCAACTCTCAAGCTCAGTAAGGTGGGTAAAAAGTATATCAGCTTGATGAGAAAAGTGCATTCTTTCATTTGATATATTGGATTAGTAGAGAAATATTCTAGGAAGACGACAGGGTAGTGTAGAAGTTGAAATGTCATCCTACATGTTCATAATATTTCCTAGATTTGGTTTTAATATTTCCTAGATTGGGTTTTACTAACTCTGAAGATACTATTCTTTCTATCAGCTTTATCGAGAAAGTATATTCTTTCATTTGAGGGGTGAAATAAGTAGATAGACATTATTGAAAATTTGCAGGGTAACGTAGAAGTTGACGGACACTCCTACATGCTTATAAAGTTCCAAGATTCGTTTTTTCTTCCTGAAAAGTTATTATTATATTGATCAGCTTCATTAATAAAGTATATTCTATGATTAAGGAAGTCATTTCAGCAGAGAAATATTATTGGAACAATACAGGGTATCGTTGAAGTTGAGTTGAATATCCTCATCTCTATAATGTTCCCAGATTTGTCCTTTCTGTTCCAAAGATGGATATTTGTAGCTCAGATTCATCAATGAAGTGTGTATTTCAATTCTAGATGACAAATTGTTAGGAAAATGTGATTGGGAGATGACAGCGTAGTGCTGAAGTTGCATCGTAGGAAGTACATACAACGTTACATAAAAAGTGTATGGACCTCATACCTATGAAGTGATTCATACTCACCTTCTTCTCTTCATACAGTCTTAGACTTGTTATCAGTTGTCGTACAATTCCATAACTTCAGTTGCAGGAGAGGGAAAGAAATCATCAAAGGAGTTTTACTTACTTTCTGCTTGATTCTTGTCATCGGAAACCCTTTTCTTGGAAGTACAGATGATGATTCTAACTACCTGCTTGGGATGTGCTCCTTCTGAATGATATTCCATCCTCAGACGATGTTCTGATGTTTTCCATAGTTGACTTCATCAAGCTAGTTTCTTTTTTTTTTGTTTATGAAAAGAACACTCCCCCTTCCCACCGAGATCTAGGAATATATGTAATCTAACAAGACCCGGGGTCACACCGTCTCAGTAGGTTATTCCGTAAGTTATAGATTCAAAAGCGTGTCGCGCAAAGTTTTCAGTTCGAATACAGAAGCGACAAGCTTTTGAATCTATAACTCACGGAATAACCTACGTCGCACATCCAAAGCTATTATTTTTTACTTTTTAGCACATTTGAATGAAAGCTTGTTTTTAAAAAGGTTTTTTTATTAATTATTTTATTTTGTGCTTTTTAGTAAGTACACCTTAATCTATGCATTTTTGTTATTGCATAGTCATTATGAGGCCTTTTTCCTGTAAGTTCTGAGCTATCTAGTTCTCCAATGAGGAGACCATCTGAAGATTAACTCCTACGCCATCTTCAATTTATGAATTCTGACAAAAAAACAATCGACTAAATTCATAATCTCTGAACCCATAATCCCCGACATACCAATTTTGAATAGAAACGTTCCATTATCACAACCATGTGGAGCCGCCATCTTGAATTTATGAATTTTGAGAATAAATTCATAGTCTTTGACCCCGAAAACCTCCACATACCAATTTTTAATAGAATCGGACCATAATTACAAAACTCGTTCGCCATCTTGAATTTGTGAATTTTGAAAGAAAATTCATAATCACCGACCCCAAAAACCCCCACATACTAATTTTGAGTCGAATCGGACCATAAACACAAATCTCGTCCGCCATTTCATTCTCAGATTGTTCTAGGTTGATAAGTGTTTCTTGCCTATTTTGCAAATGGCTAAGTAAGTTGCATCATCAGCAAAGAGGACTGGTTTCACAGTTTGGCCTAGATTGATAGGCAGATCATTGATATAAATTATGAAAAATAAAGGCCCAAGTACAGATCCCTGTGGAACCCCATATTGCACAGTATGAGCATCAGAGCTTTGACTGCCATACTTAACAAAGTGGGTCCTATTTTTCAAATATGAAGAGATTTGGTCTAATGGAGTTCATCTAATGCCGTATCTTTCTGGTTTTAGTAGTAGTAAGTACATCAATAAGCATTTTTGACGATTTCAATTGTTTTCTATCACTTCAGGTTTGACCGGAAATTACCCTTACTTTCTTATTTTAAATGGGACATCCGGTATATTGTGAGTACAATTACACCCCATTTGTCACTTTTTGTGAGAATTTTCAATCTAGAGTGTCATGAATGAGTTAAAACGCTTAATTTTGGACCAGGGAAAAATAATTTCGATCAAGTTTTACTTTTTATTTGTTTTACTAGTTCATTTAAAGTTTACAAAATCGTTATTATGATGTATACTCAATTTTTTCAAATAGAACAAAGGTGGCTCATTACCATATCTAAAATGGGTATCTTGTTACGAACAATTTGATACCACATAATCGATATTTTGAATAAATATCCAGTATCATAATCTGTCTAAACGCTCTAATAGTTTATTGTGACGGCCATCAACCGACATCGTTGATCACTATCAAGTAGGCTTTAGAAAGTAATAAAAAACAATTGTTATGACATTAAATTAAATTGTCAGTTTTGGCAGAAATTATTAGGAAAAAATACCAATTTTTTACACGCTTTTATTAGCTTCACTTGTATGTTTGTTTGTTTGTAACCGACTCCTTTGGGCGCGATTTTGACCCACTTCTAGACGTACGAATGATTTGAAATTTGGCAGGTGTACATAATTCCGGTGACAATGCATTAAGAAATTTTTGTTTGAAAAAAACAAAATGGCGGCTCCAATATGGCGGACGAGTTTTGTGATTATGGTCCGATTCGCTTCAAAATTGGTATCTGAGGGTTTTCGTGGTCAGAGATTATGATTCTTTTGTCAAAACTGAAAAATTCAAGATGGCGGCTCCAAAATGGTGGACGAGTTTTGTGATTATGGTCCGATTCTATTCAAAATTGGTATGTGGGGGTTATTGGGGTCCAATATTGTGATTCTTTTGTAAAAATAGAAAAACTCAAAATGGCGGACGAGTTTTGTGATTACCTATATTCTTTCAAAATTGGTATGTGGGGGTTTTTGGGGTCGGAGATTATGATTATTTTGTCATAATTGAAGGATTCAAGATGGCGGCTCCAAAATGGCGGACGAGTTTTGTGAGTATGGTCCGATTCTATTCATAATTGGAGAATAATAGTTAAAAAAATTAAATAATAATAATAATAGTTTGAAAAACTAAAAAAAAGCTTTAATAAAAAACAAAACTAAAAAGTTGAAAATAAATAATAGTTTAAAAACTAAAAAAACACGCTTTAATAGAAAACTAAACTAAAAAGTAGAAAATAAGTTTAAATGAGTTTGAAATAAGAATACAGTGATTAACATCAAATTTATTTCATTGTAAAAAAGCGTGGGGTGCTTTTTAAGATATTTTCATAATGATTCTACTTTTACCAATATCTGTCCATGTCAAGCACCCCACGCTTTTTTACGATGAAATAAATTTGTTGTTAATCAGTGAAATCTTATTTCAAACTCATTTAAAATTATTTTCTACTTTTTAGTTTAGTTTTCTATTAAAGCGTGTTTTTTAGTTTTTAAACGATTATTTATTTATAATCAGTTCGTTATTACAAATTACGAAATGGAAAATTACATTCGAAATAAAAAAATTGTCATGTAGTTAATTTACAGTGAAGATAAAGAAATTGACGTAATGTTATTAGTTCAAGTAGAGAACACCACATCCGTGATAGACATCTAAATGGTGGAAGATACTTGAACTTATTACGAAATGAAATTGAAAATTTCATGGATAATGTACCCTAGGCAAAAGCTGTTGGTATTTTCTTCCAGCAAGATGGGACTGCTCCCCATAATTCAAGATTGGTTAAGGAATATTTGGATGGCAGGTTTCAAGAAAAATGGATTGGTACTAATGGACCAATTAGATGGCCACCAAAGTAAAATTTAATTTATCTTATTTTAAGCATTTTAATGTGATTTTATTTTTTGAGTAGTTTGCCAGATTTAACGGCCTTACATTTTTTCCTAGGGGAAACGAAAAAAAATTAGGTGCATAATACCCCATCAGCTACACGAGAGGTATTAGGAATTAAAGTAGGAGCAGCTATTAACCAACAAATTCTTTTTACTGGCACAATAGTTTACATTATTTCATTTATACAATTATTAATCTTTTTTATTGGTAGGAATAGACAGTTATTACACTGAAAGGTGTTCACACTATGTCCTTTGCAAAAAATAAATAATAGTTTAAAAAAACTAAAAAACACGCTTTTTATAAAAAACCGAACTAAAAAATAAATAAATAATAGTTTGAAAATACTAAAAAACACGTTTTATAGAAAACCAAACTAAAAAAATAAAAATAAATTTGAATTAAGAATAGTGTAAATTTTTTTAATAAATATAAATTAATAATAATGTAAATAAGAAAAAAATTATTTATTTTAAAAAAGCGTGGGGTGCTTTTTAAGATTCAGATTACGCACCCCATGCTTTTTTTTAAATGAAATATTTTTTTTTCTTATTTACATTATTATTAATTTATATTTATTAAAAAAATTTACACTATTCTTAATTCAAATTTATTAAAATTCATTTGCTATTTTTTTAGTTTGGTTTTCTATAAAAGCGTGGTTTTTAGTTTTTTTAAACTATTATTTATTTATTTTTTAGTTCGGTTTTTCATAAAAAGGGGGTTTTTAGTTTTTTAAATTTATTTTCTACTTTTTAGTTTGGTTTATTTATAAAAGCGTGTTTTTTAATTTTTTTAAACTATTATTTGTTCTAATCTACTATTCATTTCGTGATTACTATTAGTAACTGTAATTATTTTCCAAATCATTAATGTGTACAGCTGTATTAATAGTCAAATCTCGATTTTAGAAGTCATTCAAAGATTTTAACGTCAATATATACAGTGAGCCGCCATCTTGAATTATTCAATTTTCACGAAAGAATCATAATTTTCGACTCCAAAAACCCCCACATACCAATTTTGAATAGAATCGGACCATAATCACAAAACTCGTCCACCATTTTGGAGCCGCCATCTTCAATTTTGACAAAAGAATCATAATCTCCGACCACAAAAACCCTCAGATACCAATTTTGAAGCGAATCGGACCATAATCACAAAACTCGTACGCCATATTGGAGCCGCCTTCTTGAATTTTTCAATTTTGAGAAAAGAATCATAATCTCCGACCACAAAAACCCTCCGATACCAATTTTGAAGCGAATCGGACCATAATCACAAAACTCGTCCGCCATTTTGTTTTTTTTCACACAAATTTCTTAATGCATTGTCACCGGAATTATGTACACCTGCCAAATTTCAAATCATTCGGACGTCTGGAAGTGGGTGAAAATCAAGTCCAAAGGAGTCGGTTACAAACAAACATACAAGTGAAGCTAATATAAAGCGTGTGAAAATCTACACATATTATTATTTTTTTGCAAACTGCATATGTGGCATCTTTCTTTGCGATTTTGAGAAACTTCTGATTTTTAATATCGAGAAAAACTCATGACGTCAGTGTTCTAATTTGATCACGCTCTTTCATGTGGAATGCCTAATTCATACAAAAAAGTTCATCTTCTGGGATGTGTTTTCTCCGGATTTGTATAATTAGTTACAATTTCAGAATTTTTTCCTTCGAAATCTAGCATTTAAAAAAAAGCGAGAGGCCATCTTCTTGTCCTTTTGTGTCATATATGAAGCACACTTTTGATACATCGTCAACTCCTCCTGTTTGGTCCATAGCGGAAAGTGAAATCACAACCTTATTTTTCTTGGGAACATTCAAAATCTTTGGCTAGGTAAAAAGTATTCTTTGAGTTTAATCGAAAAATTTCAAAAGACTTCGATTTGAAACGCGAAAAAAAATTTTTTTTGAAGGGGGGCACTTGCCCCCCCCCCCAATCGACTCTAGAAAATTTCTTCGTTATAGAAAGTCGGCGACTCAAAAAATTGATGTCCCCGAAAAGCGCAGCAAAAAAAATATTTTTAGAGCCCCCCCCTCACTAGAAATCATACGTCATGGGAAAAAATTATCGTTTTTCGATAAAACTTCAATGGACTTTTTTGTAGTACTCTTTTTGAACTTTTTTTTTTTGGGGGAAGGGGAGGGGGTATCGTTAAAATCGATGTGGTCAACTAAGAGGAGTTTTTTTTTTCGCGTTCAGACCCTCAAATGGTCCCTTGTCCTTCTTTAAAAAGTCCCCTGGCACAATCAGCATTTCTCTACGACCCCCCCTTTAGGCTGTGCGCTTCCCCGTGGACTATTTTGAATAACGAGAGTAGTTTTGATTATATCTGTCAAACTAGATGGTCAATCATTTTTTTTTTTTTCACAATATCTGTGATATCCTGCTCTAGCTCCTCCTCGTTTTTCATAAATTTCTTAATTTTAGTACTAACGGTAGAATTAATAATGTGCGCTTCCCCGTGGACTATTTTGAATAACGAGAGTAGTTTTGATTATATCTGTCAAACTAGATGGTCAATCACTTTGTTTTTTTTCACAATATCTGTGATATCCTGCTCTAGCTCCTCCTCGTTTTTCATAAACTTCTTAATTTTAGTACTAACGGTAGAATTAATAATGTGCTGTTTGCCTATGCATGGTCCATATGTTACCTGTTAATTGAGTCAACTTCAATTATATATATCTCGGGTTCGGGATGGTGAAGCTTGTTGAAATTTTATAGAGGTGTTGTTTACATGTTAAACAATACATATGCCAAATATTAATAATTTCCTAATTCAACTGCCTCGTGGCAGGACTACCTTAATAACCTCTTCCTCTTCTTCGCTGTCATCATCAAAATCAACTGATCTTTGTCAAAATCTGATAAATGATTTGAAATATCTTCTAATTTCCTGGCTTAGTGCCAGGGAGTGCCTTTTTTCATAATTTTATTATTCCTAAAATTGTAAAAAGGACAGTATTGTATCAGATTAACCTATAATTCCATTGATTTAGGTAACGTAACAAATTCCAAACGTGCAGAAAAAATAAATAAATAAAAAAAAAATACTGAGAATATTTACTTAAATGACCGGACATGCCTTCTACTTTGAAGCCTCGCTATGGACTGTTAGGTACCGCTAAAAAATCGCAGTCAAGCGCTACATGTTGTCAAATATATGCAACATTGCATATCTAAGGGGGCAGCAGCATACACCAAAGACGAATACAAAAAATATAGATTTTAATAAACTCATTAGATTTTATAGTCACGTTTTAGCAAGTTTTCAAAATACCGAGGTAATTAGGTATATAATGTTACGTTCTTAATGATAATAACATAAGGTATATGATTTATTATGTCACTTTGTCCAAACAATTTGACATCAATATGTATTGTCATTATGATCGTTATTGATTAATTCAATTCTTGTTATTAGGAGTTATTTTTCAAAAGTAAAACTCGTTCAAAACTATTTTTCCCTGGCAATTTGATCCAAAATTAACCGTTTTAACTCATTGATGACACTTTAGATTGAAAATTAAAAATTGTACTCACAATGTGATTTTCTATTGAAATAAGTAAAAATATACCGGGTGTCCCATTTAAAATAAGAAAGTGTAATGTAATACAAGTTAATTGTTGTAATAGAATGCCCAAACTATTCAGTGAAGAGCGGTGTAGTTCTTTGGACCGCCTTGCTAGTTTCAAATTTTTTATGTTTCAAGCAAAGTTTTAGAAATTGTGAATTTGAATGGGCGCCAGAATTTTTTTGTTAAATTGGGACAAAAATTCAAATTCCCTATTCAATAAAGATTGCAAATCAAATAACTTTCCTTCTGTAAATAACTACAACAATAAAACAAATGTTTGAAGGTTGTAGACGATGTGGTAACTTGATTACTATCGTTTACGTCCATCGTCTTAATGTATTTAAAAGGTTTTCACGACGTTTCGAATGCTTGTATCTGCAATCGTCTTCAGGTGAATACTGACAAGTTTAGGTGCTACTTACCAATTCATATGACTGCCGGCGCAATGATGGGTGCAATTCCGCCATGTGCAGCGGTGCGTGTAATTTCGCGCGGTGTGGTGGTGCGTGAAGTTTCATATTTCCAGGAAAAGGACCGATTCTTCTCTCAAGTCGACGGACTCCCGATGGGATCTTCCCTTTCTCCAATCATCGCCAACATATACATGGAGTGGTTCGAGGAATTGGCTATACGGAGGCAGAATACAAACCAAAGCTGTGGTTGAGGTACGTGGATGACACCTTCATTATATGGAATCACGGAGACAAACATCTCCAGGATTTCTTCTCAAGAATTAACAGAATCAGGGATTCGATCAAATTCACGATGGAAATGGAAACCAACGCAGTGCCTTACCCTTCCTCGATGTGAACGTTGAGAGAATAGCCAATGAAATTCGCACCTCCGTCTACAGAAAGAAGACACATACGAGGCAGTACCTCAGTTACAGCTCCACACCAGCAAAGAAACTGCCTTCGTAAAACCAAAAGTATTGAAACAACTCCGGGAACGAAGACATCGAAGAGCAACAACAAAGCACAGTGATCTGCCTCCCGTACATCAGAGGAGTCTCCGAGAAAATCAGAAGGATCGGAAACAAGTTCAACATCAAGAGCTGTTCCCAATCCGGCAGTACTTCACGGAGTTTCTTGACCATGACCAAACCTGACAACAAAAATGAAATCAGTAAGAATTGCATTTATGAAGTTCCATGTGAATACGGAGATTCCTACATTGGAGAGACGAAGAAACCGTTATCGGTAAGATTGGATGAGCACAAGAAATGGACTCAACGTTGAGAAACATCAAAATCGGGAATCGCTGACCATGCCTGGACTGAGCACCATCGAGTTCTATGGGACGACGCAAGTGTTCTACATAGAGAGGAGCATTGGTTCAAACGAAAGTTCAAAGAAACGCCTACATCGAAGCCAATACGCCTTTAGTCAACAGCGATGAGATCAAGAGCGTATGGAAACCCTGATTGCTCTTTCTGGCGGGCTGCAGAGTGAAACTTCATGCACCACCACACGCGCGAAATTACGCACGCTGCACATGGCGGAATTGCACGCATCATTGCGCCGACAGTCATATAAATTGGTAAGTAGCACCTAAACTTGTCAGTATTCACCTGAAGACGATTGCAGATACAAGCATTCGAAACGTCGTGAAAACCTATTAAATACATTAAGACAATGGACATCCGAAACGATAGTAATCAATAAAACAAATACCAAACTTATATTAATGTATTTACAAATATACATCATTTACAGTTGAAGAACAAATTTTGTATCATTCTGTATGACAAAAGGAAAGAAATATTGCTTTTTTATTACATTGGTTGCTAAACCTGTCGGTTTTATCGAAGACGATGTACCTCTGATTATGGTTTGTGTAGCTCGTAGCTAGATTTCACGTAGTTGTCTGGCTCGCAATCAGGGGGGGTACTTATAGCTGCTGGGCTACCGATCAGGCGGACTATCCAAGCATCAGCTTCTTGTCCATTGAATGTGTTATCAGCAATAAAACATGAAAAAAACAATATTGCCTGTGTCAGAATTTGATATACAAGAATTCAACTTCTCTTGATCGCTTCACCTACATCAAAATCACAGCTCGGTGATAATTATTACCAAATATGGAACCATACCAAAGATATATTCAAATATAAAAATCATGAACAATATATATTATTCAACTATATGATACCAAATACAGTGTAAGTGATATCATATATTTGTGAAACCCTCATTAAATCCCAATAAAGCCTTGTCAGAGAAAGCAATCCAATCAGATAAGATTGATATCTTAATTCAATCTGATATATAACATGTGGCATCCATGATTCTAACTGAAATCCTTAAAAAATATATAATGAACGGCACTTTAATCGATTATCAGATTGACCTAAATAAATCTAATCGCTGTTTACTGAACAATATATATGGATGACTTGTGATATAATTCTCTTTGTGAAGAACTATCTGACGTTCTCGTTAAAAATATATTCCAAGATGGCTTATATTTTACTTGATCAAAAATACCTCTACATACCTTGCCTGATGTCACTATAATTCACTGATTTGAAATTACTCTCGTAGAAGAAAGGAAAATGCTCTAATTCATTTGTTAATTTAACATGAACAGATTCTACTTCATAGAATAATGGCTGACAAGTTTCAGAACACAAGTTTACAAGTTATCGCTATTATAGCTCGCTCGATAAGGGACGAGAAAGGCATATTCATTCCTTTTAATATCTCCATTCTGTCAGATCCCTCGCGTTCGTTCTTATTCTTCTCAGCCGTAATGACTGTTCCATCGCCCACGGTTAGATGTCGCTAAGATTTTCAATAGGGATTCTCGATTAAAGTGAATGATTGAATCTCTGAGCATATCAATAAGAAATGTAACAGATATATAGGGTAATTTCCGGTCAAACCTGAAGTGATAGAAAACAATTGAATACATCAAAATGCATGCATATTGATGTACTATACCTACACACCGAATTTCATTTGTTTATCTGTAGAAACAAAAAAGTTATAGGGTTATGCCACTTTTGTCAACACTGACAAATCCCAGTAGTCACAGAAAAGTATTAAACTGGTAAGGAATGAATCGGGTTTAAAAATAAAAAATCTGAACATAGACTTTAATTAAATATATTTACAATAAATATGAGTCTTATATACATGCATACCAATCATTAAAAAAATCACTAATGATAATCTTCATACATTATTCCATAATTTGGCATAGTAGAAATTTCGTTGAAAAAAAGCCATATATAATGAAAGATGGAATGTAATAAAATAAAATACATAAAAAATATAAAATTAAGGGGTATAAATTCCTCATTCAAGTGACCATTAAAGCTATAGAATATATAAAAATTATTGAATATAAAATTATCGAGTTCAGATCAGTAATTAGTATCTACAATAAAATCAATAAATATAATTCATAATTTTGTTTCCTAACAAATAATCCATATGGATCTCTGTTCATACCAATCAGCATGAAATGCGGAAAAATGTCAAGGCAAGATTGTATATGATTACCAAAAGACGAACATTTTTTTTTTGAAAATCAGCATTTCCAAATATCAGTCAACATATATTTATTGCGAATAGTATTTATTAAATATCCAGTAGAGTCAACAGTCTAAGTATTGGTAAAAAACGATGTTTATACACTAAAAAACATTTTTAGTAAATCAAAGGTTCTAATATATAATTTGTATGAATACAATACGATTATTTGTAACTAGAGAACATACATCAAAATAAAAATCAGAACTTCAAAGAGATAAATTCCAACTTTTATCATCTGATTCTACAAGATCAGAATTTTTGTCAGTAGGTGAAGTGCTTTAGATAAACACCATTAATTATAAAAAATAAATTCTAATATTGAGAGCAACATTGTTGTATTGGAAGAGAATGCCTTCTCCTTAGAAATATGCAGATTGAATCGATAGTTGCTAACAATAAGCCTTTTTTGAGTACTGTATTCAAACAAATTCAAAAACTTCACTATGAATGTAACACAATTTTTCAACAAATAATTAACAGTTAATTGAACGTTTCAACGTGTAACTTCTTTACTAATGTATCACTTTACTTCATATAACTGATTTGGAGATAAATGCACTACTTTTTTACAATATGTGAAGCTGGGAGGAACGAAGAGTTGAAGTTAAAGAATAATCTTATAAAAATATCCCTTTGAACCTACAGACATTCACACGAAGAGACAAAAATATAGTAGGCCATTTTTTATACGAATTTGGGTTCCCAACAAAACTACGAAATATACAGAGCGGAAAGTGTAATTAAGTGGAAAGACGAGATTTCATAGACTAAGCTAGCGCAGAAACACTTTCTACCTGTATCATTCCTAATTTTGCAAGGAACTGCTCTTTAAATAACTATTAACAAGTAACAAAGGTATATTTGATGGAATCAACCTCAATTGTAAATACATAGTGGAGAGATAGGACCAGTATAATGATTAAGTAATGTATAAATTCCATTGGCAAAAGTCGAGATATCACATAAACATTTGTCAAAAGGTAAAACTTTGAATACCTGAATAATAATTCAGTAAAAAGTGGTTTTTCTTCTCTTTTAATCCAAGGAAGTTAGTTTTAGATCAAAAATCATTGTTTCATAAATGGCGACAAATTCATTATACAACACATCAAATCTGCATTCTCTAATCACAAAAATATTTTCAGAATGAAAATTGGTGTGAGGAAAAACCACCTAGGCCAACCAATAGAGGCTATTTTCACACTTAAATAAAGACGCAAATAACCTGTACTACCTTTTGAAAGTTCGTAGATGAAAACCCCGGTGTTTGCCTCAGCAAAATCACTTTGTGTTTTTTTTTAACAAGAAATATTGTCAGAAATGAGGAATTGTTTCACACTCAATGAAACTTTTGTAGAGAATTAAAAAAACTACTAAATGGTTTTTTTGTACGACTGGATCGGTGCATTTTCCACTGAGAAAATCCAAGAAAACATCCAAAAAGATACCATTTTTCAAAAATTCATAATTTTTATAAACTTAAAGCTGGACAAACAATCTTGCGGGAAATGATAGTTCAACTGTGCCCAAGATAGTTTCTGTCCGATGTGTAGTTTCTACACAATCGTGTTATAAACAATTTAAGGGCTTATCATATAAAGGGAAGTCGTTGTATTCAAATTCTGTAAACGACATCTGGAAGTAGAGATCAATATCTACAATTTGTATATTTCAGATTTTCACCGGAGAGGTGGGAAATGTGTTGAAAATGTCACTGAAAGTTTCTCCAAACGCTGGAAAGTGCGCTCGAGTAACGGCAGTGGGGGAATTGAATTGAACACTCCCAAACAGATATGTTCTCGACCTTGAGCGCTTCTTCTTTCAAACTTTCAAAAATATACAATGTATTAGTTGTAGTGATACATTCTCCTCCACTGGCTCGTTCCCCCACTACCGCTACTCGACTCTGCCTCGAGCACACTTTCAAGAAACTTTCAGTGACATTTTCAACACATTTCCTACCTCTCAGGTGAAAATCCAAAATATACAAATTGTATATATTAATCTCTACTGCCAGATGCCGTTTACAGAATTTGAATACGACGATTTCCCTTAAATCGGCGCATTTTGCAAGATAATCCCTTAAATTGTTTGTAACACGATTGTGCAAAAACTACACATCGGACAACCATCTCAGCACAGTTGAACTACATGTTATTATCTATCATTTCCCACAAGATTGTTTGTTTATAAAAATTATGAATTTTTGAAAAATGGCCTCTTTTTAGAGGTTTTCCCGGATTTTCTCAGTGGAAAATGCACCGATCCGGTTCCGTTGAGAGTGAAACGATTCCTTCAATACTTTTTAAAACATTTGTAAAAAATCAAAAAAGAGTCATATTTGACAATATTTTTTGTTAAAAAAATTCCACAAAGTGATTTTGCTAGTGCCGACATCATGGTTTTCATCTACGAACTATCTTTTAAAAGGTAGTATAGGCTATTTACGTCTTCATTTAAGAGGGGAAAAAACCTCTATTGGTTGGCCTAATCTGCCACCCTGATTCATGAAAATTTACCAAGTTACACTTATCCTTCCTCTCCAAGTTTTTTTCAATATCAAATTGCTATTTACATAATCAATGAACATGCGAGACGCTGACCTAAATTCAAAAAGTGAAACGATAATATCCTAGAATATTGTATTGTCACACGATTTGAGTAAATTTGAAAATACTAATTTGAACCAAACATATATAGGAAGACCAATCAATCATTACCAAGAGGACACCTCAATATATCAATATTCTTATATTTTTAGATCGAAATAAAAAAATAATACTTGTTATATTTTTTAAGAAAATAATGAAAATGAATTGAGTATCCTTAATAAATTGTATAAACGCGGGTCGGGAAAGTTTGTAGCAGATGCCATGTTAAAATCGAGAAAATTCATATCGGAAGATGAAAATCATTCAACATTCTATGTCTTTCATGGTATTGTTTCGTTAGAGATTGTTTATCATTTCAGAGTTTGGAAACTCAATTATATCATTTTATTCTAACGATGCTAGATGATAGTATGAAACGACTAAGATATTCTTCCATTTTTTTTTAAAGACTGTATAAGAGAGGTTATCATTTCTGCTTTGGAACAGTCATTTGTAATAGGAAATCAACAGAATTGTTGGTGTGATTTCAATCAAGTTTGTTTTCGGAGTGTGGATCAGATTTTCTTAATTGAAAATAGAACATGGTTGTACTGAAATTTGAATTTGATTTATGGGTATTTTTGGGATTGCATAAAATATTTTTCCTAACCTCACTCTCGCAGTCTATATGGAAGATTCAAAGTAAACAATGCTGCAAACTTTTCGGCATCCTACAAAAATCATTCACACTTTTGTGTTGATGAGAGAATAAATAAAATGCTTTGTTCTTCTGGAGAGCCGTCAGAAATATATGACCTCTTCTTCGGCAGGAGGTTGTTGCTCATTACGCACTTTGAATTTTTCTGGGAGTTTGGGATATGTGTGTGTGCGAGTCGCTTTGGCACTTCCTGGACTTTGACACTGACTCGGAGGAGATGAATTTGGTGGAGAGGCTTGCATCATCGCAGGACTAGATCCAGTTCGACTGTGGAGGTGCGTTACAGTAGTTGGCGTCTGAAAATAGTTTCAGGTTTTGTCAAATATTTTACTGGCCACCAGAACATTTAAAGAGTTTTTAAATAATAGTTTGATTTATATTTCTATGTGTTAGAACTTGCACAAGTAACCAATAGGAGGGACAAAGTGTTTCTTCCCAGATTTAAAAAGATTATTGTGTATGAATATGATAAAAAAAAGTATCTTTAATATTAAAATAAATAATAGTTTAAAAACTAAAGAACACGCTTCAATAGAAAACTAAAAAAAAGTAGAAAATGATTTTAAATGAGTTTGAAATAAGAATACAGTGATTAACAACAAATTTATTTCATCGTAAAAAAGCGTGGGGTGCTTGATGTCAATTGTTGCTAATATTTCATGGACAGATATTGGTAAAAGTAGAATCATTATGAAAATATCTTAAAAAGCACCCCACGCTTTTTTACGATTAAATAAAAGTGTTGATAATCACTGTATTCTTATTTCAAAATCATTTTCTACTTTTTAGTTTAGTTTTCTATTAAAGCGTGTTCTTTAGTTTTTAAACTATCATTTATTTTCAACTTTTAGTTTTGTTTTCTATCAAAGCGTGTTTTTTTCAAACTATTATTATTATTATTATTTAATTTTTTTAACTATTATTCTCTAATTTTGAATCGGACCATAATCACAAAACTCGTCAGCCATTTTGGAGCCGACATCTTGAATCCTTCAATTTTGACAAAATAATCATAATCTCCGATCCCAAAAACCCCCACATACCAATAGAACACCATTCCATTTTTGCGATCTGCTTATAATTCTCAACAGTTTTCTTCAATACACTTTACTCCTAAATTCAATTGTTTTTGAAATATTAACGTTTGAAAAGTGACATTTTTGGTCATATCAAACCCAGCCAAAAACACTAATGTTGCTTTCAATCAAGTTTGCATTGGAAAAAAATCGTTGTCGCGGTAACATCTTATTTACTGTCAAACTGAACTGCTAACTGTCAAATAGTCCGTTGAGCGCCTAAATCCTTTTATGAAAAGTGTGATCATGGCTCGTAGTTTAGACGATAAATTTGAAGCAGTTTTGATATTTGGAGAAGCTGGAAGAAATTATCATCTAGTAGTCCGTATGTTTAATGATAGATTTCCCGAGAATCCTATTTCGAGGTCATATTTGCGCAAACTTTTAAATAAGCTCCAAGCAACTGGTACACTGAAATATGCTTCAAGATCAGGAAGACTGCCTCTTTCAGAAGGAAAAAAGGTAGAAATTGTTGCTGAAATGGATCAATCCGACTAATAATTTTAGAGAGGGACATACCCAGTTTCCTAAAAAGGTGAATGTTTTGGCGGGGATTTTGGGCAATCGCGTTGTTGGACCGATTTTCATCAGAGGTAATCTTACAGGAGTTCTTTACAGAAATCTTTTAGAAACTGAAATTGAACCTCGAATAAGACAAATTATATTAAATAATCAGGAAGAGTTTGAAAATCGTGAAATCATATTTCAGCAGGATGGGGCACCTCCCCATTTCGATCGCATGGCTAGAGAGTTCCTCGATACAAACTTTCCTGGGTGATGGATAGGTTGCAGGGGAACTACAGAATGGCCACCAAGATCTCCGGATCTTACACATCTAGATTTTTTCCTTTGGGGGTATCTGAAGTCAAAATCTACGCCACTGAATGGCAAACAATAGAATAGTTGGAACGCAGAATAAAAGATACATGTGAAGAAATAGATGAACAGACTTCCATCAACCTGAGAGAAGCTATTTATAATAGGGCACTTTATTGTCAAGATTTAGGAGGGGGCCACATTGAACACTTGATGAAATAATTGTTGGGGTTAAATAAAAGTGTTATTCAAAAATAAATTATAATTTTTTAGCTAACTAATTTGTTTTGATTGTGAATTTTCCGGTAAGCGGTACTGTTTATCCTTAATAAACTCTCTTTACTCCTCTTATTAGTCGAATTCATCAAGATATTTAACTACAAATTAATAACAATGTTTAGTTAGCAAAATGTTTTACCGGAAGTGACCAAAATCCATACTTTATTTTAAGCCGGAATGTCACTTTTCAAACGTTAATATTTCGAAAACTATTGAATTTATGAGTAAAGTGTATTAGATAAAACTGTTGAGAATTATGAGCAGATTTCGAAAATAGAATAATATACGGGGTGTTCTATTTAAAAAATTATTGAAGATGGCGCTCAGCCGCCATTTTAAAACTTTTAGCTGTGATTTTTTCATGAAAAAGTAGGTTTTTATCTCCTATTTAAGCCCTCCAAATTTCGTTGCGATATACCAGGTGGTTCAAAAATTAGTTGGGAGGAACGGACTTTAGACGAGCACTGTATACGTAATATTGAATAAATTCATTATTATTATTATATGTCATTTCCTTCAATTGTGCGAAAAAACAGGTTTACATATCACTATTTTGAAATCATTGCATATAAAAAGTTAAATGTTAATTATTTTTGATAAAGAAACATCCTTTTGCTAACCTTGTCATGAAGTTCAAAAAGAGTAGGTTATAATATTGAATTTACTCAACATACTACTATTAGTGAACACAAAAATACTCGAAAAAAATCAATTGAAAAAATTAGCATAACATCTTTAATACCCTGTACACACAAAAGTTATTTGATTTTTTTTTTGGTCACAGACAATTTCCATAAAAATGAAAAAATAAAGAATTTGAACTTGAAAGCTACACAATCATTAAAAATCAATGTTTTTATTTTACATACTCTATACTGTTGTCTAAATCGGTTCAGAAGAAAAAAATTAGAGTAGTAGAGACAGTTTGAAGATGAATATTTGAGAATATGGGCACATATGGCATTTTTAAATATAAAAGTTCACACATACTTCCAAATCTGTTGAAACTGACATTTATTTGTTCTAGTATGGTCCCGGCGGTCTTTTTCATTACATAATGACACATATTTCATTTTTTGCCCGAATTGGAGTAAAAATGCAAAAATTCCTCAACTCCAAAATACTCTTAATAAAATACAATTTCACTGAAATCTATCAAAAAACTCTAGACTTGCCAATATAGGGAAGAATTTTATCAAATTTTCACTCTGTAATTATTGCTATATTTGATACTCACTTGTTTACCTGCGCTTCATAATAATAAAATGTACACCACAATTTCACATCACTGAAACATCTATACAGAAAACAAAAATTCTCACCGTTTCACCAGAAGGGGGGCTGAAACTATTATCTGAGCCGAGCCTCTGATAACCAGTGGTACTCGTTCTCCTAACCTTCTCGTCTTGACTTAACTTCAAGGGGAGCATCTGTTGTACGCCACCACTATTTGACTTCAGCGAGTCGCTACTCAACCTTGAAGCTAGTTTCAAGGGAATCTGTTGTTTTATCGACACATTCTGTGAAACCTTCTGTTGGTTTGTTGCTGATATCAAATTGATGGGAAGCTGTGATTTTGTTGGAGGATTCGCTGGAATGAAAAGGATTTTTGCTTGTTTGAATTTTTATAGCATTGTAACTTTATAATATCAATGTCAAAGATAATAGGTTGTTGTGAACCAATAAGCTCCCTTATTTTACTATATATCTCTTATGCAACAGATAAAAAAAAAGATCAAGATCAAAATTATTTTATTAAATAAAAATACCTTCCCAGAAAATTACAATTGATATACAGAGTTTTCTCAAAGAATATTGATTTAATAGAATAGAAATGTATTCATCGGTGAAAATTCTACAAATGTATACATACTAGTCAAGAAAAGGACATATGAAGACAGTTTTAAAATAGTGTTAAATTAGAAGTTGAGAATATTGAGTGTTGAAGAATAACAATCGCTTACCTTTCACCCATTTGGGGTCTTTTCTCCTTTCAGCCGAAGATGTCGAATGAGTCAAGGATGTCTGATTAGTACTAACAACAGAGGCACTAGAGCTGACTGCACTGGCAGAAGATGATGAGTCAGACTGAGGACTGCTATCCTCCGACGTCTCTTTGCTACTGTCATCAGCCAGTCCTGAACTTGGCAGGGGAACATTTATCAGTAAGCCCTTGCTGGACAATATCTCCATTTTTCTGTACAGCTGCTCTCTTTGTTGTATGATGTCCTCTTGCTCAGCTCGGATTTGTTCCTATTGAAAGGTGTATACTGATTAGCCAGTTTATTTTGCTTCTGAACAGAGCATTAAATAAGTTGTTACGATGTTTTATACATTTTTGGGTTATTGCCCCATGTATGAGGCTCAGAATTAATATAACACTCTGTATATAGCATACGTTTCTAAATGCTAAGTTGTTTCATCAAGCTAATTTTTGCAAATGGCAAAAAAGAGGTGAATCGTCTTGGATTTGGAAAAGAGTACTGAACTCAAACAATTGATAACATAATGTAACAATTATCTATGCGACCAACTACCAAACTATTTTGACTGATTCCACATTATAAAACACCTGCAAGAGCCAAAATGATAAAAACAGTCGACGGCATAACTCCTGACCCCGATGTGATTAATAATTACCAAAGATAGCAAAAAAAGAGAAGCTGTCAAAATATATTGGGTACAAAGGCAATGAATACTTGTTTTCGAGAAAAATATTTACACTTGACCAAATTTGTCTATCAAAATTTATCGTGAAGGTTTTTCTTTGAACAAAACAAACTATATATATATATATATATATATATATATATATATATATATATATATATATAGTAGGTATCTCCTATTTAATTTTGTTGCGATATACCAGGCGGGAACGGACTTTAGACGAGCACTGTATATATATATACATATATATATATATATAGTTGTACACGGTAGCTTGTGAAGCCCACCAGATGAACGGGTCGCTCTTGAACCCGCACTTTTCTGAATGGGCGAAGAGTATATTCCAGTGCAATGACATCATTCCATCATGTTCCGTCGAAGCACACTTCGAGGGGTAACAATTCTCAATATTTAAAAATTTGTATACTCCATTGAAACGTTGTAGAGCCAATAATGCTTTCACTACGCTATGAATCCCAAACGTATATTGCCTATATTGAAACGGCCTCTGTGTGTCCCGGCGGCGTTGCCTCTACTGCCTCGCGCGTTTTTCAGTTCAAAATATTTAGTAGGGATTTCAAATCAGTGAGCGTGCGGTGACTTGCAGGAATGTCCAGCAGAGGAAAACAGATTGTGGCGATGACCCTTCAAAATTATAACTTGAGAAAAGGCAAAAAGTTGAGCACATAATTCATATTCAGTATAATGTTTATGTTCAATAATAAGCAACTCGCTTTGAAGTTGATGAATATACTTTTTTTTTGTATAATCAGATTGATTATCGTATGAGAAAACCTGATAGCACCAAAAAATGTGGATTTTTCGTCAGGTTCAGGTGACGGAGTTGAATTTTCCGATCTGAGTTGCTGCGAGACGAGTAATACCGAAAATGAAAATGATCCCGGTGATATGGAAATATCTGCAGACAAACTAAGAAATATTAAAAAGTCGATCAGTAGTCACACACCATGGAACATCGAGTGAGATATCGACTTTTTCAGCTCTAGAATATAATTCTGAATCAGGAAAACTCTTGTATCTGGAGAAACTAGATATGTGAGAATTATGAAGTTTTTCATATAAACCTCTGCGTATTCTTATTCCATCCTTAGAGGGAGGTGAGGAAGAGAAAAGGTGTGAAAGTTTTGAAGTAAGATAAGTAAATAAAAATCACAAATTTCAGGATTTTTTAAAATTCTACACTAAAGGTTAAAGTGAGGGTTGAAAGTTTGTACAGGAGTACCGTTAGTTTTTTCAAGTGGAGTTCATGAAAATTGTAATTATAGGTCTTTGTAACAAATACATAAATACGTGTTTCAGTGTTTTTTGAAATTTAACCCCTGAAGGGGTGATATAGGAGGTGTAAAATGTATACGCTTGTTTCGTAACTACGAAACTTGGGGATATTGTTACAAACGAAGACATACATATATCAGTGTTCAGTGTATGGGTGGATAAACACTCCCAAGTATGAATAAAAATGAAGAAGCACAGTTTAAAATTTTTTTTAAACTAAAAATAGCTGAATGAATTAATTGTTGGAAAGATAGATTGACCAGAGATAACTATGGGATGCCCACATTAGTTGAGGGTCAAGGCATTTAGAAACGGACACACGATTCCTTCAAGTTTGGAACAAGAAGAATTGTTGTAATTTTCCCCGTTGAAAATTCAAATATAACATGAATTCTGATAATTTTATCCAGTATCAAATGTTATTTGGGAAATATTCTCATCAAATATCATTCGTGCTAGAGGATTTTATCGTAAAATCTCTGAGATTTTCCCTCAAGCATTTTGCCTCTAGGAAATTTAACTTGTGCAATTTCCGGCCAGATAATAAGACCGCAAATCGCAGTCAGTAAAATTTCCAGTCAAAATGCTTTCTCGAAAATTTCAAAAAAAAAATTAGAGATAAAAACCCTAGCACATATGATATTACCCTCGATAAAACGTAAATTAATTGAATATTGATCAGACTAGCATTTCTCCTTGCATGTTCAACAAGGGTACACTCCTATATACCTATCCTTCACTCCTTTACATGAGTCTGCATATTGCTCAGATAATTCGGAAAAATATATCATCAGCTCTTGCACTACTGAACGATTGAAGATAGTGACTAAAGTTTATCTTTCAGTCGCAGATGATACCACATGATTTTATGAACATCCTGTTCATATTTTCAAGCAAATCAATCTTCTTACCCCATGACAGGTTTAAATTTGAGATTGCTCCTGAAAAATGTGTTTCCCATTTCTTCCGGTCTTCCTGATGATCGTGGAAGCGTGAAATAAATTTTCGTCAACAAAAATGTATTGAAGACCTATAGTGAATGCGATGCCTCTCTTGCATTAATGCTACAAATGATTTCTGGTGAGTACTCTCTCCTTTGCCTCAGTCATCTATATGAGTTCTCAATTAAGACTGGAATAGAAAATTAAATGACTATCTGAATAAAAAAGCAAATTTTAAATTTCAGATTTTTTCTTTTGAGAGTCTCTCCAGAATATCTATCAGATGTAGTTCAATGCCCAGCGTTGTTTCAGTCGAAGAAGTAGTTGTTCTCTGTTAGACATTCACAAAAAATAACTTAATTTTTATCGTGGAATTTTCTATTTTGAAAAATATTTCCATTCAATATTCATTTGAGGGTGTTTCCCTTTTCAACATGAGTACCCCACAAGATGTTATCATGAACGATGGAAGTTAGTGACTGAAGTTTATCTTTCAGTCGCAGATGATTCCACATCTAATTTTATGAACATCCTGTTCATGTTTTCAAACAAATCAATCTATCATACCCCATGACAGGTTTTGATGTCGAAAAACACTGATTTCAAAGTGCCTCTCCGAAAGAAATGTTCCTAATTTCCCATCTTTGCAAAGTGGGATTGCTTCTAAAAATGTGTTTCCCATTTCTTCCGGTCTTCCGGATTCTCGTGGAAGCGTTAAATAGATTTTCGTCGACAAAAATGTATTGAAGCTCTAGTGAATGCGATGCCTCTCTTGCGTCAATGTTACAAATGATTTCTGGTGAGTACTCTCTTTTGGAAAACATTCTTCTTCGCCTCCTTCATCTCTATAAGTTCCTAATCAAGGAATAAAAAATCAAATAATCGATGAAAGAAAATTGTATTTCAAATAATTAACTCAATGAATGAGCAAATTTTCAATTTCATATTTGTTCTTTTGAGTTAGGGTCTTTTCAGAATATCTATCAGATGTAGTTCAATGTCCAGTGTGGCTTTAGCCTTGGGAGTAGTTGTTTTCTGTTAGTCATTCACAAAACATAACTTAATTTTTATCGTGGATTTTTAGATTCACAGAAAAATCTTTCTATTGAATATTCAATTGAGAATATTTCCCTTTTCAACATAAATTCCTCACAAGAGGTTATCTCGAACGATGGAAGATAATGACTTAAGTTTATCCTTCAGTCGCAGATGATTCAACATTTGCTTTTATGAACATCCTGTTCATATTTTCAAACGACTCAATATTTTATTTCATTCTGAATTGTTTTTATAATGTTAAATTCAATAATTGTGTTTTTTATTCAGGTAACTCTCTCATTTCACGGGTTCAAAAATCATAACTATAATTAAGTTTTTCCACTGTGTGTACAATATTGAGAAAAACAATATTTACACAATTTAAATTTGCAAGAAGAAAGTGCCACCACCAAAAATTACCATTTCCATTAGTGTATAATATCGCATCAAACATTATTCTTGAAAAAGTATATGATAAAAAAATCATTTCATTTAACTCGAAAACTCATTTCATATAGGATTTTTGTTCGAAAATTATCTGTGCTAATTGTTTTTTTATATACTCCAAGAATGAATCCATTCAGGGGAGTTCAAGTAAGAGAAAATATTAAATGATCTAACAATAGAGTCAAATTCTGAAAGTCAATGAAGGAGTTTTTTCAAGCAACAGGCAATATATTTATTTTTTTCAATAAGGTTTCCATTGTCATTCGGCAAATGATTCCGAGGAAAAAATATTGAACTGAAACTGTTTTTTCGATCATTTTAAGTTTTACTCCCAAACAAATATTTATCTCCAAAATTTTGCAATGAAATATCAATAGATGAAAAATTCTCTGAAAGATTTGAGAATTAAAAAAAAACCAGTACCTTTATCAGAAACTGGACTATTCAACTCCTTGTGTTTTTCCTCCTCTACAAAGAAACGTACCTATTACTATTTCAGGTCCGAGTCTATTCGGCCTAATATACATTATTTTTATGAATAATTCATGAAATAGCACCGATCAGAACATCATGGGAACATAACGTTACTTTCATTCAGGGTCAAATATGGAGTAAAAATAAGATGACCAATCTCTCATCCAATTGTTTGTTCAGGCTTTTTGTATAGTCGATCGCTTCATTAGCGGGAAGAGAAGGAACAACAAATTCAATATCTCATATATTCATTAAATTTATATTTCATTCTGAAATTTCGGAGTTATAAATATTGATTTAGAAGTAAGATAGGAAAAAAGTGGATAATAAATTTCTGTTCAATATTTCATTACCTAATATCAATACTCATACTAAAAACTCATACTCATAATAAAAACTTTCCGATAGAAGAAAAAAATATCACTCTACGAACTGCAGCTCACATAAAATTTGCCGTTGATTGATCTAGAGAGTTTTCCATGGAAATATTAATTGTGAAAATATAGATTTTTTTGTTTTTATGCCAAGTAAATTAATGGTTTTATGTGATTGGAATACCCCAAAAAAATATTGAGTACTCATCAGCGAATAATTCAGTTTTTGTTTGGTTCTTATTCGTTTCCCATATCTAAAGATATGTCGAAAACCATGCACAAAAAAAACAATTGCCTACTTTCCTGAGAAGCTCAATATTGTTATCTCTAGTTTTTCCGAGATATTTTTTTCCATCATATATTTCTGCATATTTAAATCCAATTGGACGAAATATATACTACTTGTATTTTAATACTTCGTCATTTATTCACAATCGATCTCTAAGCACCCTCCCGATATTAATATTTTTTATTATCCAATAAAACAGGAGATAATCTTAATCAAGCATTACAAAACCAGATTTTGTAGAGAACAAATAATTCTGAACCACTGAAGATTCAACCAGATCTATGAATTACCAACAAAAAGATGCATATTGTCGAGTTATTACTTCAATATTGTCGATGTTGCAGATTTCTAGGATTGAAAAAATAAATTAATGAACCGGAACTTCATGTGTATGTATTTTTCCGCAATTGAGAACTGATGAGAGTATTCCCTGTGTACAATGCAAAATCTCTTTCCTCAACAGACTCATCTGGGCTTGAATTTAATGTGATGATTTCAGGTGGTTTAACCTATTTTGTATAGGTGAACTGTTCTTTCCTTCCCCATTTTTCATCAATTAAAATAAGTGGATTTGATAAAAAAAACATGGAAAGTTCTATAAATTTTAACTTCAGAAGATCGCAGAATTGCATTCCAAAAAAGTCAATAGAAGAGTGCATTTGCCTCAAAAGTTGTTGAGAATTTTGATATCCAATCTTCACGATGGTTGAAATCATTATATCGCTCCTCAGTTGGAAATTATATTTGCCTAATATTCTTGGTAGACCGTCTCCCCTATATGGTCTACATCAGTGTGAATGTATTTTCATCGTTTGATGCAAAATAATTAAATCTACAATGAAAACTGAAGAATAAGGCTTTCAAACCAATATTGGTTATTTTGTACTTTTTTCCAACCATCCCTTATTTAGATGGACTGATCGCACAAAATTCCCCTTAGAAAAAGAATTGGTAAATATATCTTCAAATATTGTAACTATTTCTAACTCAAATTCCCTAATCTGAAAGATGAACGATAAATATTTTTTATATTGAATTATGAACTACTCCTTGCGCTAGGACAGATCATGGATCCAGCAATTCATATATATTACATTCATGAAGGCAGCGATTGCGATGTTGCCGAATTTAGGGCTACACAACGATACAAAAGTTTGTGGGCTCTACAAGAAAGTATATAATTCTGCAGTGTATATCCCTATATACGGAAAGCGTCCCCTACAGTTCGAACCAAAGAACTATATCGCGTATGTTGGTTATGGAAATGGTATATTGTGTGTCCCGATCTAAAACGTGGGGAAATGACCTGCATTCAATTCTGATCACCCAGTGAAGAGATACAGGGTGATACTTTGTAGAGCCCGATATCGGGACTAAAAGGTTACTCGGCTAAACTGGCCTCGTTCATATGCTTCCACGGATTCACAATGACCGTGTAATCTCTATATATATATATATATATATATATATATATATATATATATATATATATATATATATATATATATATATATATATATATATATATATATATATATATATACGGTATAAGTGGGCCTCCGGCCTTGTTAATTTTGAGGTTCACTGAGACTCCGATGTCACCGAGCCTCCGATATACGGACGCCCGGTAACCACCCTTAAAAAATGTCGCATACGACATGTAACATAGTAACAAACACTTTGCCACAAAAATATGGAGGAGTCCAAGTTGCCCGATTTTTGATTGCCATTTAAAATTTAGTGCAGTCCCTCGCCGCTGAAGTGCGCTGCTTATAAACATTGTTTATGTTATAGTGTTTGAAACGTATACTTTCGAAGGTCACTGGGCTTCCCCCAATTTGGCAACACAGGGGATGCACACAAATATTCATTTCAGATTGTCATCAAGAAACATGTATTCTTTCCGCGTCTGAACGAAATAAATTGTGGAAGCTGCAATTGCCTCCCAAATATTTGAGAATGAGCCTGGTAAATACTTTTTCTCATCGATTCCGCAATTTATATTACTGCGATTACGTCAAGATTTATTCGGGAGTCCACTGAAATATTGCGATATTTCACCATTTCAGAAAAGGTACTTTGACAATGTAATACACAAATCACTCAAACAATTTCTCATGCAAGATTCAACAAAAGGACACCAAACTTTCGCTATCTTCTCAATCAAAAAAAAATTAATTTCTTTCATTGAATGAAAACAATCTTCATATAGAATCCCTACTTGAATATATTCTCGTGTGAGTTGAGTATTTTGTGAACCTGAAAAAACGCTTGCATTGTTTTCCACATATCAGAAAATCTATATTCTCGTAATGTGTCTTGTATTTGATTTGTATTATTCAGTTTCGGTTATTGTGTACCACGAAAGTTACTGAATGAGGTTGCTTAGAATGGATTATTAATTAACTGAATGTAGGAATCTGGGGTATTCCAAGGTTCAAGATTACAGATAAATCATGAAAAATTTTCAGGTAAACGACTCAAATGAATTCAATTTCAATCAGAACATGCTACTGTTCAAATGTACAAAAAAAGGATGGAATTTTTTGGGTGTGTGACACAAGTTATGTTATAAAATCAGTAGCCCATTGTTTTAGAAATATACCAACAAAAAATAGTCAACAGAACATATACATATAGACACTAATGAATTGAAATAATCTATACATATATAATTACATGTCCTGACTGACTGATTCACTAACTTCAACGCCCAGACCAAATAACTCAACACAAAGAGCTGAAATTTTGATAGCGTATTCCTATGATGACATGAGTATATAACCAAGTTTTTTTCAATACTCCATCCCTAAAGGGGTGAAAATCACAATACCGTTAGTTTTGAAGTTCGAGACATGGAAACTGCTATTTTTGGCCTTTTCTTCACAAATAACGAAACACGTATTTTTAGATTATTGGAAATTCAACCCCTAAAGGGGTAAAAGGGTTGAGGGGTTCGAAAGTTTGTACTGGAGTACCCTTAGTTTTCGACTTGGGTTCATAAAAATTGGTATTTTAGTGTCTTCAGCAATCCAAACCCTAAAGGGGTCAAATGGGGGGTGAAACATTTTAAGTTAGGATCATGAAAATGGATATTTGAGGTCTTTTTACATATGAAGACATTTGTTTTCCAGTGTTTTTAGAAATTCAACTACTAAAGGGCGAAATGGGGCTGAAAATGTTTATTAGGGTTCCGTGAGTTTTGAGTTAGAATAATGAAAATTGGTGTTTTGGCCTCTGTTACAATAAATAAATCGTGTTAAACTTCATTCAAAATGCCATATCTACAGGGGTGGAAAGGGATTGGTGAATTTGTAATAGTCGTCACAAAGCATTACTTCCGCTGTCAAATCAATTATGCCACCCAAACGAGATAACGGGATAACGGGATAACAGGATAACAGGAAACGAAATCACGGAATAGCCTGAGCCATAAGCTAGATGAAAACATATGGAAAAATGCTAGTTGATAATAATATAACAATACAATAATATATTTTAGGAAGAAAACCTTATAAGTGAGAGTTCTAAATGGTACAGAAAATCGAATGGAAGAGGAACACTCTTTCACAGATCTTGAAAACTACTCAAAATTATTTATTTATATTACCGAAGAAAATTATTCACTGTGTTATTGAGGATTTGAAAGAATAGGAAATAATGGAATTGAATAGAAATCATTATGCTCAATGAATAATATATTCAATTCTTCCTGAAAGGAAACTGAGGAAAATAGATCCAAATAAACTGGGGTACTATTAAAAACACATTTTCGAAATTGAAAGTAGGTATCGAGAAGTTTATTTTTTTTTCATAATGAAATGATAAGTTTTATCAATATATATTACTGAATCCTCAACCAATATTTCCACAAATAAAAATATTTTCTAAAACCATGCTATGGGATAATATTTTTTTTCCTTTTATAACATATGTTGTTTAGGAAAAATCCGTGTATCAAACTCAATCGATTCGGGATGACATTCTAAAAAAGTCGTATTTTTCGATTTTTTTAACAAAAAACGGAAATAAAAATAAAAACGGTTCTAGTTTTTTGGAAAAAGCTCAAAAACTATCGACTATCGGGAAAATAAAAAAAAAAGATAAATTTCTTGTGATAATGTTACTCTCGCAACTCTTATCCCAATTATTAATAATTTTAATTCAACGATGAATTAAAACAGGGCTTCGCGTGGGCGTTACGCTGAACTACAGCACCTCTCGTTAGAGCAATTCACATAACATATTTTTTATATTATTAAATATAAATTTAAAAATTCCAAAAAATCATTGTATTATGTATCATTGGAAAAATGTAATTTTGGGATTTTTTTTTTATTCAATTTTGATAATGTAAGGCTATCGTTATTTGAGTAGTTTTGTTGGAACCGCCGATTTCATTAAAAACCGAATAATTGTTCACAGAATGACTCCATGATTTCTTGCTTCTTGAAGCACATTTTACAGTGTACTCGATTATATCACGCTATAAAATGGTTTAAAAGTTACTTAGTTTGGTAATTATAAATTTCTAAAGATATCAAAATATGAGAAACACACACAGTTTGTTGTATATGGTTGTTTTGTTATTTTTTGTATAGAAAAAAAATAAGAATAAAGTAAATAAAAATTAATAAAAAAAAAAAAAAAAATTCTAAATATATTATTTAAATAATGAAAAAATGAAAAAAAAAAAAATTTAAAAGAATATAATAAACGTTGTGAAATGTCTTTGTCAGACATAAAACTGATAATAATGTGGAATATCGAAAAAATACGATGTTTATTCGATATCTCATATTTTGTAATTTTTTGAAATTTATAATTAACAAAATAATCAATTTTTCATCAATTTCTGCATGATATCATTGAGTACACATGTAAAATGTGCTCCAGAAAGCAAAAAAAAATATGGAGTCATTCTCTAAACAATTATTCGGTTTTTATAAAAACAGTGATTCCCACAAAACTACTTAATTAATAATAGCCTCCGATTATCAAAATTCAATGAAAACGAAATAACGAAATTATATTCTTTCAGGTGTTCAGCTGATACTTTGATTTTTTTGAATTTTTAAATTTATATTTGATAGTATAAAAAATATTGTATTTGAATTGCTCTCTCAAGAGGTGCTGTACTCCTGCCGTAACGCCCGCGCGTAGCCCTATTTTCAACGTTGAATCAAAATTATAAATAATTGATATAGATTTCCGTGACAAAATTTTTCATAGTGAATAGTCTCGTCTTCAAGAATCTGTTTTTTTATTTCATCTATCATCAAGAGTTATTGAGTAACTACCAAAAAACTAAGGCTGTTTTTATTTTTTGTTTTGTGTTAAAAAACTAGCACATTTTCGTCAGAATGACATCCCGAATCGAATGAGTCATCGCTCATATATTCAGAAGGCTTAGAACTATTTTTCGTAGGAAACTCACTTCTCTACTAGACTATGATGACATGAGTAACCACTATGAAGGTTTTTTGATACTTCATCCCCAAAGGGGTGAAAATGAAAATACCGTTAGTTTTGAAGTTAAAGTCATGGAAATCTCTCCAAATCTAAATAATTTATTTATTGATACTCAGAATCAACCTTCAATGGTATAGTCTGAGGTTTTAATGGATCGCACTATTTAATGAGGAAGTGTATGATATGAGCATTGCAGTTTGACTATGAGTTCAAATATTAGGTATGTATTGAGAGCGAAAATACATTTTTGTTCGAGAGGCGCCATTCGCAGTGGATCGCTACAATCACTCGAGAGCAGTTATGTCACTTTTTTCTCGAAATGCAACACATAAATATAACTGTTCACTAGTGGCGGCTATTTACCAACTAATTGCTATCGACGGCGTGCGTTTTTATAATGTTATTGCGAGCAAGTGTTGAAAGTATAAATTTCACAGTAAGTTTTAGAAATGTAATTTCAAGTCAACAGTTGAATTGAAAGCTGATTACTTCAGATGCTGGTGTCAACAATTTTCTTTACAATTTTTATTATTTACAAATATAATATAACATTCAAATGTTTTTTTGAATTTCATTGACATTAATATTTATTATACAATCTGAACAACTAGAAATATTCCTTCTGCACTTCCTATGTCTTTTTGTCATCAAGTATTCTTGTAGGAGGGATGGAATGAACAGTAGTGGCCGCCTTCAAAAGAAGGCTTTTGACAATATTTTACTAATTATCCAGCGAATCCCCAATTGAATTTAGTATTTAAAATTTCCATCGCCTGTGTCTTTTGATAGTACTTAAGTTTGCACATTCTTTTACCAGTAAAGTGACCAAAGACCGGCGAAAACAGTGACCAGTATAGAGCTTTGGATCTGTCAGTTTCAAGAACTCTCCTGGAATTTTACTGATGTATAGATACCAACTGGATTTTTGGTAAATTTCGATAAAAATAAAATAAGAGTGGTCAACCGTAGTGGAAGATCGTGGAACGTTAGAGTTTGAATCGGGAATTACTATTAATGAAGACTAATAAGCACAATATATACCCAATACAGTTTACAGCTTTCATCATGGAATACTTATTGTCTAGTATAATTTTTAGGAACTCTTCTAAGCCACTATTCCTTGAATATTTTCAGAATGATCGAAGGTAGATTATATATTCTCGTTATAGATACTACTGAAATAAATTTCATTTCAGAGTATGAAGCAAAATTCAAACTTTCAACTACCGGATAAACTTTTCAACAGGCCGTGTGATTTGTTATCATGCTGTGGAATTGAATATTGACTGAAAATTGGCAACAGTGTCAGGAGGCCCAGTAAATACACAATAGCTTCAAAGGAGGCCAAGTTACATAAACTCCCAAAAAACGTATGTAACATATACAGAGGAGGCTAACTAGCCTGAGATAGTGGCGGAGGCTGAGTGGGCTATTAACTGATTGCTTTGTATAAACACGTGGATGCTTGGTGGGCCGAGTATGAAACGGAAGCTGAGTTGGTCTATATAGATATATATATATATATATATATATATATATATATATATATATATATATATATATATATATATATATATATGTATATATATATATATACAGTGCTCGTCTAAAGTCCGTTCCCGCCTGGTATATCGCAACAAAATTAAATAGGAGATAAAAACCTACTTTTTCATGAAAAAATCACAGCTAAAAGTTTTAAAATGGCGGCTGAGCGCCCTTCAATAATTTTTTTAAATAGAACACCCCGTATAATATTCCATTTTTGAAATCTGCTCATCATTCTCAACAGTTTTCTCTAATACACTTTACTCCTAAATTCAATTGTTTTCGAAATATTAACATTTGAAAAGTGACATTCCGGTTTAAAATGAAGTATGGATTTTGGTCAGTTCCGGTAAAACATTTTGGTAACTAAACGTTGTTATTAATTTGTAGTTAAATCTCTTAATGAATTCGACTAATAAGAGGCGTGAAGAGAGTTTATTAAGGATAAACAGTACCGCTTACCGGAAAATCACGAAGCCTACGAATGTGTTCTGTAAATTCACAATCAAAACAAATTAGTTAGCTAAAAAATTACAATTTATTTTTGAATAATACATAATACTTTTATTTAACCACAACAATCATTTCATCAAGTGTTCAATGTGGCCCCCTCCTAAATATTGGCAATAAAGTGCCCTATTATAAATAGCTTATCTCACGTTGATGAAAGTCTGTTCATCTATTTCTTCACATGTATCTATTATTCTGCGTTCCAACTCTTCTATTTTTGGCATTCAGTGGCGTAGATTTTTGACTTCAGATACCCCCAAAGGAAAAAATCTAGAGGTGTAAGATCCGGAGTTCTCCGTGGCCATTCTGTACTTCCCCTGCGACCCATCCATCGCCCAGGAAAATTTGTATCGAGGAACTCTCTAGCCATGCGATCAAAATGGGAAGGTGCCCCATCCTGCTGAAATATAATTTCACGATTTTCAAACTTTTCCTGATTGTTTAATACAATTTCTCCAATTCGAGGTTCAATTTCAGTTTCTAAAAGATTTCTGTAAAGAACTCCTGTAAGATTGCCTCCGATGAAAATCGGTCCAACAACGCAATTGCCCAAAATCCCCGCCCAAACATTCATCTTTTTAGGAAACTGGGTATGTCCCTCTCTGAAAATATGCGGATTAGTATCGCTCCAGTATCGTACCTTCTGTTTGTTGACTTTTCCATTAAGAAAAAACTTGCATTCGTCTGCGAAACATACACGTTTTAGGAAGCCCCCTTCTCCCTCAATTGTTCTTGTTAACCACTCACAAAATTCATCCTCCGTGAGAGCATGCAGGATTTTCATTTTATAGGGATGAAACTTTTCTTTTTTTAGGACTCTTTGGACACTTTTTGAACTTACTCCACAGGATTCAGCAACTGCAGACATCGACTGAGTCGGATTGATCCATTTCAGCAACAATTTCTACCTTTTTTCCTTCTGAAAGAGGCAGTCTTCCTGATCTTGAAGCATATTTCAGTGTACCAGTTGCTTGGAGCTTATTTAAAAGTTGGCGCAAATATGACCTCGAAATAGGATTCTCGGGAAATCTATCATTAAACATACGGACTACTAGATGATAATTTCTTCCAGCTTCTCCAAATATCAAAACTGCTTCAAATTTATCGTCTAAACTACGAGCCATGATCACACTTTTCATAAAAGGATTTAGGCGCTCAACGGACTATTTGACAGTTAGCAGTTCAGTTTGACAGTAAACAAGATGTTACCGCGACAACGATTTTTTCCAATGCAAACTTGATTGAAAGCAACATTAGTGTTTTTGGTTGGGTTTGAAATGACCAAAATGTCACTTTTCAAACGTTAATATTTCGAAAACAATTGAATTTAGGAGTAAAATGTATTAGAGAAAACTGTTGAAAATTATGAGCAGATTTCCATTTAAAAAAATTATTGAAGATGGCGCTCAGCCGCCATTTTAAAACTTTCAGCTGTGATTTTTTCCATGAAAAAGTAGGTTATCTCCTATTTGAGCCCTCCAAATTTCGTTGCGATATACCAGGTGGTTCAAAAATTAGTAGGAGGGGAACGGACTTTAGACGAGCCCTGTATATATACACTGCAATATTATGATAAACTTCAACTCGAATGCAGAGAAAGGAAAATATCAATAATACGGCAAATATAATCTCGAAATCGTTCATAAAGGATTTCCTATGAATAAAACAAAATTAAATATACATATATGCTGCAATAGTGTGAGAACCTTAAACTCGACTGCAGAGAACTGAAAATACAAATAGCACAACAAATATAATTTTTATGGGTGCCTCAGTAGCAAGAGGAAACCAAACTCCTTTCCTAAAATGATACAGAAAGCTCCACTTACGGATACCTCAAGGCTTCTGGAAAACACTTTTACTTATTTCTTTATACTGTTACTATTGTCATTTAGACAGCAGGAACAAGAGAGCAATGCTTACTTCATCTCGCCTTTTATTCGCTGTGTGCAAGACTGGTAATGCCCTCTAGTGACTCTATAGCTGAAGTTTTCCTGTTTTATTTCCAATACTCACTATGTAACAATTTCAATGTTTTAACAATTTCTAAATAATCTACCACGATGTAACAATTTTGTGCTCACTGCTAGTTCCAGATGAATCGAAGTTTTTTTCTGTCAAAGAAAAAAGTAAGTAAATGATAAAAAATATGTATATTGATACGATAGTTCACCGCATTTGGAGGTTAACCATGTAAAGTTATGATATTTTGAATATCATAAAGTAATGCTACTTCTGTGTACTTTTAGGTATGGCAAGTAATGTGCTTGCTCGTTGTTAGTTTATTAAGGTCGCAGGTTCATGAGCTCTTGAGAACATAAAAAAGTGAGGGAGCCAACTAGTTTAACAAATTAAAAAAAGTACCCATATAACCCTGGCTAGCTTTAACCTGACGAGAAACCACTAAATAACATCAGATTCAACGCAAAACTATTTAATGAAATTCTCAAATGATATAATAATCAGAAAAGGAATAAGGTTCACAATTGTACCTGAATATGGGATCCCACTTTTAACTTTGCAAGGATGTGAGAACGTTGAACGGTCCCTAAATAATACAAACACGTTCAACACTCTCTAACACGTATAATTGTCCACAAAATATTGGGTATTGCTTATAGAGTACAAGTAACGATGTTTTCTCTTAGTACTTGAACTGCATTACATTTAACATCAGTTCACATGTAAGGCCAATTGCTTTTGTAACCAAAACCAGTTTGTAAAAATTAAAACAAATGAATAATCCTCTGCAAGGTACTTTGTCCTGATAGAATGCCGTGTTTGATAGACAACTCGGAAAGACATCAAAAGTATCTCTATCCTCTGTTCATAAGGCTGATTGATCAGTTTACAACACTGTCTAGGTGTTCCCGAACTCGCAGTTTAAGTCGCTATTTGCTTTCCATCACCGGCTAACACCGTCCCACGGAACTTGGTTAATACTTTTACTATCCACTTCTAGACGATCAAATAGAAAAGGAAAACATCTCAAATACTTATCGAATGAAAACCCCACGTCCCGAAATTAGAGATTGAAATATCGTGGAATAACAGAACACTTATCTCTTTGCTGCAGTTTTTGTAATGCAGTTGGAAATTTATAAAAATTACACGTACTATTTTTGCAATCGACTACACAGCAATAGCGAGGGCTCATTGTTATTATATGTATGATTGTCGTTATACTACCCAACCTGACCGTTGCCACTACGATAATAATAATGTTTATTCATCTGAAGTATGGTCCAATATTTTTAAGGGATTTGTGAATAAACGGGGAGACCTCAGAAACTGAAAGATTTCAGCTTGTGCTTGTGATTACCAGGATCATCAACTACTTCTGCCACCATGGGCACTGTCACAGTTTCATCTATCCCCTCCAGCCTAATGCACACAGCGAATAGCTTTCCAATTTATCAGAAAATTGGGATAAGGACCACAGCAAGAAGAGCGCTCTTTTCTCAGTTTTTTCTACGCTTTGGACCAAAAATCTGATTGACAACTTGTCACTTGTCACAAAAAATACTAGGGTTTTTATCATCATGAGTAACTTCTTTTACCTTTTCAACAAAAACAATTCAAAAAGCTTTTCTCCCTTTTTGTATTATACTGAAAAACACATCCCGGTTTTATGCTGGGTTTTTGCCTTTCACTAGCTTTGGGTATTTACATTTACTTTCTAAACAAGGAATAAAACTTATTGCCAGACCGGAATTAATGTTAACCCGAAATAGTCAGGGATGTACCGTGTTATTCACTATAAATTACCCACCCCTTATCATCGTTATTATTGCCTATAGAAAAAAAGTTAAATGTTAAAGCTGTGTGGGTATGACCGAATTTTAATAAAATGCTATCAAAAATACAGAAGCGTGCAGATTTCAGAGAATACATTTTTTTTAATGGGATACCCTGTATATTATTGAATTTTTGGAATGATCTAGTTTTCCTGATTTCAAAAATATACCATATGTTACCCCTATCTCATACCGTTTTTGAGTTATTAAACGTCGAATAACTTAGGTAGACTAGTAATCCAGTAAATAGAGGGGGGTTACCTTACAAACGGTCCGGTAGTTCTAAATTTTTCATATGTTGTCTAGGATGGTTATTAAGTGTTTAAAATGCACAATTTACCCCCCTCCGTGCCCGCCGCCATATTGAAAAAAACGAAAAAAATCGAAACTTTCTTCAGATTTTTGTTTATATTTTCGTTTCGGTGCTTTTAAGCTACAAAAGAGTACCATTCAATGTTGTAAAGAATGAAATTTTCTATAATTTACGTTTTGAATTTTGTTCCTAGGACTGATAGTTACGGAGATATGCACTTTTTGAAAAAATAAAAAAAGCACTTTCCGGAAATTTGTCAAACTTCGAACTTTAGAACGCTGTAATTCAGTTATGTCCCATTCTAGGAAAACAAGTATTAGAATAAAATTTGTGAAGAATTTAATTACCTACAAAATGCATATACAATTTTTCAACCAAAGTGGGGTGTAAACATAAAAGTTGAAACAACGTTCCATGGTCATTATTGATGATAGGTACCTTCTTCATAAGGTTGTATGGAACAGATGCTCGACCTTTGGAGGGATTTGCCAGGATTACGTCAAATACGTTCAACGTCACTACGGCACCGATGTGATGGTGATTTTTGATGGCCATACTACAGATCCTTCTCAGCAAGGGACCAAGACTGCTGAGCGAGCAAGGAGGTACATGGCAAACTCATCATCAGACCTGGTATTTGACAGAACAACTGTCAACACCACACCTCCTGGCCAATGAGGGGAACAAGGACCGATTCGCGAAGCTGCTCTCCAGTGGAATGCAAGCGTCAAACATAGCCACAGCCCAAGCTTCCGAAGATGCTGACAGGTTGATAGTTGCCACAGCTAAATGCCTCTCCCCCACGTAAGACGCCGTCATCATTGTCGGGGAGGACATTGACCTACTCGTCCTGCTGACAGGCACAACACCTGCGGTGAACTATGTCCACCTCAAAAAACCAGCAAGGGGAAAACATCCAGACGCAATCTACTCCGCCTCCTCCTACAAGTACAAAACCACAGGCTGTATCTTGCTCCTGTAAGCAATATCGGGCTGCGACAAAACTTCAAACATTTTTGGGTTTGGAAAGAATAAATTCTGACAACTGTTACGGGAAGACCCATTATTGATGGAGCAGGCGAAGAGGTTCGAAGACCCTGCTGCCAGTCCCCAAGAAATTTCAGCAGCAGGGGAAAAAATCTTGGTAACTCTGTATGGTGGCAGTAGAGAACAGTCGTTGAGCACCCTTCGCTATAGCAAATTGAAGACAAGTACCATCAAGCTCAATCTGGCTAAACTACCTCCGACCACTGAGGCAGCACATTTCCACTTCCTAAGGACATACCACCAGGTCATGGAGTGGATGGGGATTGTCAGAGAGCCTATCGAGTGGGGCTGGTGAAGAAAAGCTGGAAGACTGGAGCCCATCAGGATGAGTAGACACGCTGCTCCCCCAAACCTGCTCAAGGCCATCTCGTGCAGATGCACAACTGGCTGTATGGGGTCGTGTGACTGTAGAAAGGCGGCCCTAAAGTGTTCCGTCCTTTGCAAATTCTGTGTTGGCAAGAATGTAATAACAGGAATTAAGTCATCATCGACGTCTTAGACAACGCCGATCTAGTACCTTCACTATTTGACGAAAATGAAGACCCCCACTTCATTAACTCACCCCCTACGAAACGAGCGAAGCGCATGTAAATTTGTTTTCAGTTCTTAGTTCAATTACTACCGATTTTTGTATGATTATTACTGCCTTTTGATCTTACTTTGTTTAAATAAATGAATCTTTAAAAAATGTATCTGCTGTGTTGATGGGTTATTTGAAATTGAACATCCCCTCTCACCAGTAGGTACTCAAGTGAAATAGTATATGCCTCATGAGCATTGCGCTGTTACATGTAAGAAACTCAAGTAGGATTAGTATAAACTGGAAAACTGGAAATTAATTAGTTAATTTTTTTAGATACAATGTGGAGTCACAATAGACAAAAAAAAGGAATATGCCATTATTTTAACTTTTATGTTTTCCCCCCACTCCGTAGAGTTGGTTGAAAAAAGTACATGCATTTTGTAGGTAATTGAATTCCCTATGAGACGGTGTGACCCGGGGTCTTGTTAGATTACATAAATTCCTAAAAAAAAAACTAGCGTTATGAAGTCAACTATGGAAAACATCAGAGCATCGTCTGAGGATGGAATATCATTCAGGAGAAGGAGCACATCCCAAGCAGGTAGTTAGCATCATCATCTGTACTTCCAAGAAAAGGGTTTCCGATGACAAGAACCTAGCAGAAAGTAAGTAAAATTCCTTCGATGATTTATTTTCCTCTCCTGCAACTAAAGTTATGGAATGGTACGACAACTGATAACAAGTCTAAGATTGTATGAAGAGAACAAGGTGAGTATGAATCACTTCATAGGTATGAGGTCCATACACTTCTTAGGTAACGTTGTATGTACTTCCTACGATGCAACTTCAGCACTACGCTGCCATCTCCCAATCACATTTTCATAACAATTTGTCATCTAGAATTGAAATACACATTCCATTGAATAATCTGAGCATACAAATATCAATCTTAGGAACAGAAAGGACAAATCTGGGAACATTATAGAGATGAGGATACTCAACTTCAACAATACCCTGTATTGTTCCAATAATATTTATCTGCTGAAATGACTTCCTAAATCATAGAATACACTTTATTAATCAAGCTGATCAATATAATAATAACTTTGCAGGTAGAAAAAAGGCATTTTGGAACTTTATAAGCATGTAGGAGTTTCCTTCAACTTCTACATAACCCTGCAAATTTTCAATAATGTCTATCTACTTAATTCACACCTCAAATGAAAGAATATACTTTCTTGATAAAGCTGATAGAAAGAATAGTATATTTAGAGTTAGTAAAACCAAATCTAGGAAATATTAAAACCAAATATAGGAAATATTATGAACATGTAGGATGACAGTTCAACTTCTACTCTACCCTGTCATCTTCCTAGAATATTTCTCTACTAATCCAATATATCAAATGAAAGAATACACTTCTCTCATCAAGCTGATATGCTTTTTACCCACCTTACCGAGCTTGAGAGTTGAAAATAGAGTTCCAAAGTAAAAGTTGTCCTGTAGCGTGAGTTATCAACAAGACGTCAAAGACCAAAGTTTATGGCTGAAATTTGTTAAATGCCGTATTTATTCAGGAGGGAAACCTGGTTCTAATTGTACAACAGATATCTTAGACCACTTTTATGCAAGTTTCAGATTGCAAATCCATTCGGTAAATTCGAATATTGGCAAATTCCAGTCGGAAAATTGGGAATTCTTAGAAACAAAATGCGTCTCCCTGGATACGATCCTTTTCCTATAAAAGCGAGCACCAAATCGATCAGAAATCACTTCAGCTTGGGTCCTGGTCCTGACAACATCTCTTGCTATGGAATTATATTTAGGTAAGGTGACTTGAATCATTTTTAATCCATTTTTACTGAAACTGAAATTGTATCTACGGAAGTAGTTCAAACCAGAGCGGTCGACTGTAAGTTGTATTTTCACGGCGAGTTTTCCGATAGGGGTGTTTTAACGAGTGGTTCTTTATCGTTTATTTAGATAAATGATGATATTGATATAATCAAATTATTTTACAGGTGATTGTTTGCACATATGTACTTGCATATTGTTTTGCTAATATTCTATGGTTATTTCTTCCTTTAGGTAAACGTAATGGTTTGATATGTTGAATAAATTTCACAGGTTATGACTTATACATATGATACATATATATTGCTTTACTAATGTTCGTTTATTAATTCTGTCTTTAGCCTAAAATGATGATATTGGTATTTTTAATTTATTTTATAGGTTATTGCTCACACATTTGATGTATACATATTGTGTCATTGATGATTTCGATAATGGTAATGATTCTGATAAATGCGAATTATTCCCCCGGTTTTTGTTTACAGATATTATATATATATATATATATATATATATATATATACATATATATATATATATATACATTTGGTTTTCACATATTACTCATTATACACACACACCACACCCTCCGGAATAAACCCCGTCGAGGCACCACACACACCACACCCTCCGGAATAAACCCCGTTGAGGCCCTACACAACACTTCGCCCTCAGGAATCCACCCAGTGGAGTCCCATACTCAACAATTTCGATTTGGAATGAGTTTAGTGAATCCCCAAGGCCTGTGTTAATTGACCGATTTCAAGTATAGGGCGTAAACTCCAGGTGAAGTTAACTATTAATTTTGAGAGGTTTGAGCTTCCGATTGAGTTATTGAAGATTGACCCTCATAGACCAATAAAATCGTGGCGGCGAATATTTAACACTCATTTATATATTGTCCTGTTCTAATATAGTTCTCTTCCTTAGGTACTGGGAAGAAGAGGACGGATCCAAAATGGAATTTACAAGTACAACACAATTACCTTTGGGAAGTCCAGGTCCGTAACGAATAGAAATGATAACTACATTCAATTATTCAGAATTTTCAACTAATTGCCTTTAATTGATATTAGCAATCCATTATCACTAACCAGTCAACTCAGTTAAATTATAGAGTCAGCATTTTCGGCCACGATTAGTCTGTGTCTTACTTATAACATCGAGTAGAATAGAGATTTTTTTAGCACAACTGTGAAATAGTGGAACTGAATGTGTTTATCATTGTCTCATTGTTGCTTCTTGCCATCAATAAATGAATCCCGGTTTTACACTTGCCAACATTAGTAATACTAAAAAGTGACCGTGGAAAGTAACGGGTTTGTGGGTATGGGTGCACCCAAAAGCATTCAAGTCCATCAGCGGACGATGTCCCTGCAAACTCCTTGATGTGTGTAAATTCTATAGGAATTTTGGGTATAACATCAGATTAATGAATTTTAAACAGTCTCACGAATTTGCATTTTGAATACCTTAATAAACAACAGTCTGTCCTCCTGGACTTCAAGAATATTGTAAAGATAGGAAAATTGAAATTTGATAATTGTTCCTGGTTTGAATCTGGAATACTTGATTTGTGGAATATATCTAGGTCATATTAGTTGAAGCCTATCAGTACCACATTAAATCCTCAAGTTATATATATATATATATATATACATATATATATATATATATATATATATGTATATTAGTCTAGAATTGATTTTAGTACTTGACTACGGCTCAACACAATTTAATAGCTAAATTGAGAAATGTTGGAATGAGTATGTTTGTAGTGCTACAATGTTACTCTCTGCTAAGCATGTATCCCGGCTTTACGCAGAAGAACTCTATATAAAAAAATAGAACGTACTGTAAAGAGTGGCCGAGGATGGTAACGGGTTGTCTAGTATGTGTGCACACAAAACAATCTCCGACCGGTCACTAGGTCCTATGAGTCTAGCAACTCCTTAATTGTGTGCTGGAAATGTACTATAGCCTTCATTCTCTCAATTGGCGATGATCGATCTATGAATATACCCGCGAAAAATACCGGCAAGGTATTTTGGGTATGAAACAATTTTTACAAATACAGATATATTCCTGTCACTTTTATATAATCCAAATTTCATAACTTCAGAAACACCTTGCATAGCAGTATCAAATTAGATTCGAAACCAGAGACGATTTCCTATAAGCTGAACTCTTATAACTTGCAATATTATCTTGTGGAAAATGTAAAGCCTTTAATCGTTGAATTGTTTTCAAACAAGTGGAGATTGTAACTCTTGGCTTTAATATATGTATTTATTAAGTTTGTCTTTCATTTCTCTTCAGCTGAACAGAACTTTGTATCCTAAAGAACACAAAAAAAAAATTATATACACAACTTGGGAAAATCGAGGGTCTATCCTTTCAAGGGTCTCTCTATATAAGGCTGTGTGCCGACAAAAAATACTATACTAGGCTATCTTCTGAGAGCAGATGGGTTGCAGATTTTGATACCTGAGAAGTGGCGCTGACTGTCTAGACGATCACAACAAAAAATTTACCAATCATATAAAACCGGGGTGGGTTCGGTTACACCTACAAATTTTATTCTGATACTTGTTTTCCTAGAATAGGCTATAACTTAACTTACAGCGTTCTAAAGTTCGAAGTTTGACAAATTTCCGGAAAATGCGTTTTTTTTAATTTTTTTAAAAAGTGCATATCTCCGTAATTATCAGTCCTAGAAACAAAAAATCAAAACAAAACGTAAATTATAGCAAATTTTATTCTTTACAACATTGACTGGAGCTCTTTTGTAGCTAAAATTCACTGAAACGAAGATATAAGCAAAAAGTTCCGATTTTGATTTTTTTCAGTTTTTTCAATATGGCTTCGGGCGCGGGGATTGTGCATTTTGCATTTTAAACACTTAATAACCATCCTAGACAACATATCGGATATTTAGAACTACCGGACCGTTTGTAAGGTAACCCCCCTCTCTTTGTCTCTATTCATTGGGTTATAGTTGTTACTGTAAATACCTATCCTATGAAAGTTAACATTCTTGAAGTAAGCTATGAAAATGACAACTATATTATGTTTGTTTGGTGATATTTCTTAATGGAATAATCAAATGGTTTACAGTGAGGAAGAAAAAGTTCAAATATTTATACAAAAATAGATAACAAAGATTTATTTAATTAAAATAACATGATATCTCATAAAAGATGTTCACCATTATTGTCAATGCATAATTGATAACGTCTTCTTATATTTATAAGTGCATTGGAAATTCCTTCGCTATTCACATTCATCTATTTCAAGTCGAATCGTGTTTTTAATGAGTTGAATATTATTATTATTAACAATATCTTCCCCAGAAAAATGAATCCATAGGGGTCAAGTCAGGACTGTTAGCTGGCTATTTAATACTTCCATTATTCCCTATCCATATTGGGAATAAGTTTGTATTTATTTATTGATCACAAGAAACATTGCTGTTTATAGAGGGATTACTTTTTACATAAGTTGAATAACGGCAATACATATGAAACATAAATTAATGAATACATCAAACGATTAATAGAAAGAAAAGCAAAGCAGTCAAAGCTGAAATATTATAGGAATTGTTACTTGTCGAGTATAAATTTTTCAAGTTCTTTTTTGAACTTAGTTTTAGTCTTTATTTCTTTTAAAGGCTGTGGTATTTTATTATATATTTCAATTCCCTCGTAAAAAATAGAAGTTTTTCCAAAGTTTGATTTAAAACGTAATGTGTTTATTTTATTTACATTTCTTGTTTTATGATAATAGATATTTGAAATATGATCAAAAGTAAGATCCGAATGTTTTTTTCCTGTATCAACATAGTGGATGAAAATTGAAATTTTAAATTCATATAAAGAACGAAGATTTAGTAAATTATTAGGTTTATATAATTTTTTTGAAGGTTCTAAAAATGGCAATTTGTATATGCATTTTATAGCTTTATTTTGCAAAGTTTGTAGTGGTTTCAAAATAGAAATTTTGGCTGAGCCCCAAATAGATATGAGGTATTGCAATTTTGAATAAATTAAACTGAAATATATGATTTTCAAATATTTTAGTGGGGTATATTGTCTTATTCTGAATAATATTCCAATCAAAGGTGAAAGCTGTTTTCTCAGATTGTTGATATGATTGAACCAAGAGAGTGTTGTGTCGATATTTAAACCCAAGAATATTGTATTGTTGGTATACTGAATTTGAGAATTTTTGTATATAATTGGTCTTAGTGAATCAGTTGCAATACTTCGTTTAGAAATAAACATAATTGATGATTTCACAAAATTTAACAATCGTTTATGGGCGATGAGCCAATGAGATAAGATTTCAAGATCGTGTTCAATATTAAATAGAATTTCGAATTCGTTCTCTGCAAAATATATTATTGTTCTTGAACGGGTTGCCCCATCTTGCATCCAAATCATTCTGGCAAGCTCGGCTTCCGAAAAATTATGTAAAAGAATATTTTCTACTTCTGGGATGAGTATTTCTTGATAGGTAACTCCTGTTAATATATAATCATAAAATATAGGGCCTTCAATTTTATTTAAAAAAATCCTGCACCAAACGTTACCAGTTTTTCTTCCCGTTTTATTTTTTTTACCAATCTTTTTCTGTTGTCCTTTTTTTTCCTACGACCTTTGATTTTTCCTATTGAAAACTCCTGCCGTAGAAAAGAATGACTCATCAGTTAAGATAGATCTTTATTTTAAATAGGATATCCTAATATACAAATCAGCTAAAAAAAGTTAAAGTAAGAGATATGTGGTACATATTGAACAATAATTGAATTGAAAAATATACTATAAAATATATAACAAACATTAAATAAAATACATTGAAAAAGTTGGTTTAAATAATAAATAAATATCATATTTGTGCATTTGAAACAAATTTCTTTAGTTCATTTTTGAAAATGTTCAGAGATGTGCTACTTTTAATTAGATTTGGTAATTTATTGAACTGATCGAAACCTTTGAAAATCAAAGAGTTCATGGTGTTTTTGTGATTTGTTCTATTAATATATAAATCATTATTATTTCGAGTGAAGTGGTGGTGAAGATCATGATTGAAGACAATGTACTGTTTGAAATAACATGGCCCTAAATTGTTCAGTATTTTGTATACGAATATCATGGTGAAATAAAACAGTCTTTGGGAAATAGATTGCCAATTTAAAACATTAAGCATAATCTTAATAGGAGTATCCCTACCGCACTTCAAAATGATCCTCATACCACGATTCTGAAGTTTTTGGAGTTGAGACAATTTATTCAGATTGAATAGATATAGGATAGAGGAACAGTAGTCGAAGTGTGGCTGAACAATTGTCTTATAAACTGTGATTCTTGACTCAGTTGATAGATTATTGGCAATTCTAGAAAAAAAGAATAATTTCTTTGAATTTTTTTTATGAATATAATCAAAATGATTATCAAATGATAAAGTATTATCTATTTGGAATCCCAGATATTTAGTTGTGTTCACTATTTCAATTTTTTCATCATCAATGTTGAGATTAATATTTTTATGTCTATTAGGCTGTATTTATATTTGGTAGTGATTATCATTGCTTTTGTTTTCAATACATTCAGCTTGAGTTTATTCATTTTCAAATATTTGTTGACACTTGCTAATGTGGTATTCATTCTTTCTATTGCCATTTCTAAGTTCTCTGACTACATGCCAATAGGGTATCATCCGAAAAGTTCAGAAATTCGGAATCAACAAACAATGGCATGTCATTTAAATAGAGTAAGAATAGAAGGGGACCCAGAACACTACCCTGGGAACTCCAACATCATTTGCAATTTCACAGGAGTATATATCATTCACTCTAACACGTTGTTTTCTATTGGTCAAGTAATTAGATAACCAGTTGTACACTTTCCCTCTATTCCATATCTATTCAATTTGGCTAGTAGTATAGACCTATCAATGGTCTCAAATGCTCTTCTGAGATCAAGGAACACAGCCACAACAAACTTATTATTATCCAGTTCGGTTTTGAATTTATTTAGGGAAAGTTGAACTGATGATTCGTACGAGTGCCTTCTACGGAATCCCGATTGGTTATTTATTAAAATATCGTTTTTTTCAACATATTCAATCAGTTGATCATATACGCTGTTTCAAGTACCTTCTCAATCGGAGGTAAAGTATTGATTGGTCTGAATCGCTTAGCTTTAATAGTATGAGGAATTTTAGGTATCGGGACAATAGTACTACTTTTCAGTCTTTCAGGTATATGACCAGCTTCAAGAGAGGTATTGATAAGATGCAATAGAACATGACCATAGTCTCAAAAACTTGTTTCAATATTTTGGAATTTAAAATTTCATGAATACTGCACTTATTATCCATAGAAAGTATAATTTTACGTAGGTCTGTTAATGTAAGTAATCTGAATTCTGAGAAAGTTTTATATATATTATAGTATTTATTGCACCATGATTCCATATAGTTAATACTCTCAACTATTTCGTTTATGCTTTATACAAAGTATCTATTGAAGTTATCTGATATTTAAGAATTATCTCTTAGTGATATAAGTTCTCCTGCTTTTTCAAACTGTATACAATTTTGAAAGTCTATGTAATCAACATTAACTAGCTTTTAAGAGTTTTCCACATTTGTTTAGAGTTATTTCTGTATCTGTCGATTTTTCAAAATAATATTGATCTTTTTCCTTTTCAACACATTAACAACATCATTTCTCATTCTCTTGAATGTTTCCCAGTTATATTGTTTATCTGCATTTGGACAGTTTCTGAACGCTCTGTATGCCCGATCACGATGTATGTTTGATTTTGCTGTAAACTTCATTATCAAACCATGGCAAATGACTGCTATGACTACAATTATGTATTGGGGAAATATCATCAATAACTTCATTACAATTATTCAATATTTCTTGATAAATAATTTCAACATCAGTAGAATTCAGTGACCATTCACATGATATCAAGTTGATTTTTATGAGATCCAAATTATTTTCACTGAAATTTCTATATCTTCTTATTGTTTGATTTACTTTGTTATGAATGTTATTGAAGTTTACAGTGATTGTTGAATGGTCTGTTATATTTGGATATAAGTGCACAAGAGCTTGACATCTACTCGCTTTGTTAAGACATAATCTATAAGAGTTTCGCTATGGTTAGTAACTCTAGTTGGTTCAGTTAATTATTTGAGAAATACCATATGTGCTGAGGAGGTTTTCATTTTTGTAACATAAAACTATCATCAAAGTAGTTTAGATTGAAGTCAGCCTACTAAGATACACTGAAGTTTTGTCAGAATAAACTATCACAAATATCTTCTAGGTCATCTAAGAATTTGGCATCAGACCCGAAGGTGAGTGATAAAGACATCCGACTAGAATAGGAAGTTTAAATTTAATTTTCAAAATTTTACACCAGTAGTTTCCTTCTAGTATATAAGATTTATAGGCAGAATTCTCAATGTCATTTTAATGTATATTGAGACTCCACCTGTATGTCGAATTTTGAGTCAAGCTTAACTATATTGTAATTGGGGATTTTCAATTCACTTTCTTCAATATCATTGGTTATTCTGGATTCACTTAATAATATAATTTTAGGGTTGTAACAGACTAGACTTTCTTGTAGTTGATCCTTGTTTTAAGAAGACTTTGAATATTCAGGTATATAATGTCTGTGTTTAATTGTATATTAGAATTATTTTCTACTTTCTTGAGGAACTATTCGAAATTTTGTTGACAATCGCGAGCTTTATTATTCACATATCCAATTCTTTTAGAGTTATCACCGCTTCGATCAAGTTTTGTAATTCACCCTTAACCCTTTGATAGTACTCACGCTGGGCTATAGTCTGGTCACCAAATATTTTTATAGTTGGAACTGTTATGAGTTGTTTATTTTTAGAATATATTTTGCATCATCTGATGATTGGAGTACTACTTTGATTGGGCGGTTTTGTTCACTACGGGTTTACCTAATCTGAACATTTTCAAATTGATTTTATTTACATTAAAATTTTCAAGAACTTTTTGACAGCTTCAGTATCCTGAGAAATTCTTTTCGGCCTGAGTGTTCAACTGAGATTCATTAATGTTCAAAATGATGAGATTTGATGCACGATTTTGTCGCTCAAGCATTTCACAAATCATGTCTTCTTTATCCATTTCACCAACGCTACTCTGGGGCCTAGGTGGCTTAGCAATTTTCATTGCTTCAACTTCACTCCTCAGGTCGGAAATTGCTTTTATAAGAGCTGGAACTTGATGGAGGCCAGATGTACAGTCTTCACAGAGGAACTGTAGTGATCTCCTTTTCAACTGCATACATTTTAATTCACTGGGGCATAATTCCGAACAAGCAGAATTGCTATGAATGGGTCTCCTACATGCATCACATTCGAAAAATGATTCATTTTCCTCAAATTCCACTTTGCATTTGAAACACCTGGTTGCCATGGTAAAAAATTCAGAAGAATCACCCAGAGAAAAAACAACAAATAAAATACGGTACCAGACAAATTGCTGATAACACAGATAAGGAGGCAGTTTCCTTTTTTGTTGAACAGATGTTTTTGTTAACCTTCTATAAATTTTGTTAACCTTCTATAAATTGTCAGTCCATAATATTTTAGTTGAATAATCGGGATCTTCATTCAAATTGAATCATCTGTTGGCAAAATTCCAGCCTTTTCCTCTTATGAGTCTCTGTTAAAACTTGTGCGGGTAAAATTTTATATGATTTGTAGCTCTTCTTTTTCAAAGTACGTTGGATTTTGGAAAAACTTTTACCTAATAGATCGGCTACATTTTTCAAACTACATTCAGAATTTTTTTAAAAATAATACAATGTTTCAAAAAAATCTATTCTCGAGTTATTATGTAAAGGCTTACCACCGAAATGAAGCAGTATATCTAGCTGTTCTTCCTGGTTTGCTTGAACTACACGATTTTTTCTACTGAAACTGAAGGTATGATTCACCTTTTGGTAAACATGTTTTAATGTATTTTCGAACAATTTGACTATAACACCCTATATGCACTTATTGCTGCACGTATATTTTGTTGTTTTGTATATAACAAGTATATATTTGAGTTTTTTCTTCCTCACTGTGAACCATTTCGATATTTCCATTGAAGAAATGCCACTAAACTTTCAAAGGGTAGGTATTTACAGTAACAACTAATCCAACTAAGTTATTCGACGTTTAATAACTAAAAAACGGTATAAGATAGGGGTAACATATGGTATATTTTTTAAATCAGGAAAAAAATATCATTACAAAAATTCAATAATATACAGGGTATCCCATTTAAAAATTTTTTTTTTTTATCCCCGAAATCTGCACGCTACTGTATTTTTGATTGCATTGCACTTACAATTTATTATGAAGTGCATTCATACTGCTGTCTTGTAGTTTGAAATGAATCACAAACAACTCTTGAAATATGCATGATATATTTGTGAAAATTAAATTAGAACAGATATGAGAAAAATAAAGAATCGAAAGAATCACGACAAAAAAAAATTGCTTACTTGTAACCTCAAAAGCTCAGCCTTTTTCTCATCCAATTCTTTTGTTTCTTGTTCTTTCGTTGCATTCCAAGCGGCTTTTTCCCCACTGAACTTATCTTGCAAATTCCTCAATTCCTCCAATTGTTGATTATGATGTCTATGACTCTTAGGATCTGCACCCCCCTTCAAAGTCACTATTTGGGCCTGTAAGCTGAAATTAAAACAAAATATTTGATATACTAAGATGTTGTATATTTCACAATGTATGTACTTTGGTTGATTTGACACAACATTAATTTATTTTGGAAATAATGACAATAAAATAATTGAAAATATTCAAGCAGATTTCAAAATAATTTAAATTTGGTTAAAAATTAAAAAACAATGATTATTGATAAATCCTCCTTCATGTTTTTATCTAAAAGAAAAACAAAACATATTGTAAAAACTTAAGTTTTCAATGGGAAAAATACAAAATATTCAGAAACAACTAAATTTTTAGGATTATACATTGATGGACAACTTTCTTGGAAAACCCTATTGAAAATCTTAGAAAAAAAAACTCCTATAATTGGTATTATATTCGAAATTACATTCCTTTAAAATATATAAAAATGATATATTTCAGTTTAATTTATTGAAAATTGCAGTATTTAATTTCAATATGGGGAAATGCAAATTCTTCTTGTGTCCACTTAAATCTTTACAAAACAAAAGTATCAAATGTATTTTAAAATTACCATTTTTTGAATCTACATCCCATTTATATGCTCCAAATAATCTTTTTGATTTTGCTTGTTTATATAAATCGAAAATATGTATATTTATACATTCTGTTATCAATGTTAGAAAACATTCTTTACTGGAATTTCATTCAACTGACACTATTCACAATCACCAAACCAGATAATCCAATAGACTCATCACACATAGAATCAAGACAAACTTTGGAAAAAAATAAATTTTATAATGGAGTTTTAATATTCAATAAGATACCTAATAATTTTAAAATATAGAAAAAAATCATTGATAAAATAACTTCAAATTATCTATCTTAACCCCTCAATTGGACCATAAAAATATAGACTAAGTATGATATCCATCAGTTTCAGTTCTCCCCAATCACTTTTGCAGCCTTACATTCGATAAACCCATAAGAAAAAAATATATGATATTACAAACACCCACTCATGTTATGAATAAAATTTGCAGAAAACTTTCTCCATAAATAACTCACCTTTCATTTGTTGTCATCAACTGTGATATTATACAAAGCAAGGTATATACATAATGCGACAACTGAATTGCCGCATATTGTTGTTCTCTGCCCAATGAGAGTAACGCTGGGCCATCAGGAGCAGCTGTTATCTGTTGCTGCAAAGGCTGGTTTTCAATATTTACATTTACAGTATTGCCATTGGTTAAAGGCGCTCCAGTTATCACACAATTTCTATAAGGCAACCGTTCCTGAAAAATAAATTTATTCGTGATACTTGCACTGGTACACAATTATTGATTGTAATTACTGAGGCACAAGGTGGACTTTTAGATATAATGACTTGAGTGTATATTTCCTTCGGAAAGAGTGAATTCCAAGTATTTTATTGTAGTGACTTTGGTATGTTTTTATCATACTTATTTTTGTTACCAAATTGGAATATATTTGTTATATATTCTTGAGTGTATATTTCACTTGGAAATTGAGTAAGTTAATTCTAAGAAATTTTTATTGGTCGTAACCTTCACTAATTGACATGACAAAAGGTTCCCTAAAAATTTTGTGGTATAGTTAGTAATTTTCCACTTATTCATGGCGAAAATAGATAATTGTAAGTATGGCTCTGAATAAATATATCGTTTCACTGCAGGAACCTTATAAGTACACGAGATTATTCCTTCATCTAACTGCCTTCACCGTATTGATCAGCCCCAGCTCCCAACAGCTATATAAGAGACAAAATTGCATAAAACGCTATCCACAGTGAAAAGATTAAATACATTTTGAATCGTAATTTGCCATATGTTTTCAAGTGGTCTGGTAGATCATTGTAAAATTGTATTCCGTTGTGATACATCGATTTTTGTATAATATTTGTCTTTATTTTAGTAATCGCTTGATTATTGGAAAATCTGGTTGGGTACCTGTGTTGATCACTATTAGTTTTGAATACCAAATTAGAATGTTTTATATTACTTTTAACAAAATGAATGAAGGTGCACAGTCTCATTTTGTATAAAGAATGGATATCTATAAGTTTTCTTGGTTTATATAAATCAACTGTTGGTTCTCAATAATCAAGTTTGAATATACACGATGATTTTGTTTTGAAGTGTTTTTAATTGCTTGAGCAAAGAATGACTAGCTGAACCACAAACCGAAATTAAATATTGTAATTTAGAGTAAATCAAGATAAAATAAATGGTTTTTTTAAATACATTTTTCATTATTTTGAAAAAAATTCCAATAATAGGAAAAATTCGTTTTCTTAATTTTCCAGTATTTTGGACCATGATAAATTTTCGAGGATCTTTTTGTTATGAACATAAATGAAAATTTATTGATAATTTATGTGATATAAGCCATGAAGATATTCATGTTATTTTTGATCTCATGTAAATTTTTGCTATTATATATTTTTGTTGTATCATCAGAAAACATTTTGATTTTCACAGTCAAACCCAAGTCTGCTAAAGAGTGTATATATATATATATATATATAAATAAATATATATATATATGTATATGTAGGGGGTAATCTCTGGAACTACTAAACCGATTTTTTTTTCGAAATATTAATATTTGTTAATTAAGTCGGAAAAATAATTGTGTATTTGTTCAAGCATCACACAAAAACTACTGGACTGATTTTGATTTAGTATATTAAAGTATAAGTGGATAAAAAGGGCTTTAAAACACGCGCGATTTTTCGAGCACAACGGCGCAGCCGGAGTGCTCGAAATAGAAATGTTTTTAAGACCAGTTATCCACGAATACTTTACGCTATTTTTTTTTATTGGTGCACTTTGAAATCATATATACTGGTATTATTACTACAAAAAATAGAAATAAGAACTAATAATGCAAAATGGTTGAATTCGTGATGTGACATCAGTATACCTTTCGTTGTCATGGAAATGAGAAAAACAGATATTCATTTGCAATTTGTTATCAAAGATCAATATTTGTTGTCACCAGAGCTCAAAAATGAATTATTCTAATATCGATTTTTTTAATAGTGAGGCAGAATCGCGGTTAATACTGCGAAAATCCAGTGATATATATAAAAAAAATATGAAAAGTTCATCAAATGGATGGAGGAGCAAGAGGTATCACATATAAATGAACGAGTTGTTAGTAATATTTTATTTGACGTTACAAGGTACTCCTGTCAGATCAATAATAAAAAAATTGTCATTTAGACTTCACGTTTCTCGATTTGTTGATGTTGCCATGGTAACTTAAAAAAACGCGCGTTTTTTAAATGCGTAAAAAGGGGCAACAATAAAAAAACAATATTATTATACTTAAAAACTGTTATGTATTTTATCTCGCTGCGATATTAGGTACCGGAGATATAACAAGAAAACCACATTTTTTCACAACCAAGTGCAACCGATATGAGGTCAGCTCACTCTATATTTTTTCTGAATATTGTATCATCTCATCAACAAAGTTTATTCAGAATTAAAAAATACAAAAGCAAAGTTTTAAATATAAAATAATATCAAGATGAAAATCTTGATTGAAGCCCGGGACTCGAAGTGATGGCGCATTTGCTGTTTCAGTTGAAGGAAAACCCGGAAAAACCCACAACACCATCAGAAATCAGATCATCAACTTTCTCATAGAAAAGGACACATGCTCCCTGGGAGCTGAGAGAATCAATCTTGGAACATACACGGCAGTCATCGAAGAGGTGCCAACAATTAGAATAAGGGTGTTTGCAATATGCAGTATAGTGTCTATTGGAAATGCTGCCGCTATGATTAGATATGGCATAGATATTATAAAGAGTATTAATTCCATCCTGAGCAGAATATTGGTCCAAATTCAAATTTTGTATGGGAAAATTAATCACATTGTCCAATTTAGTGCCATCAGTCGAAGAAACACGTTTTAAATGTATAACAAAAATTTTTGGGAATGTTTGTATACGAATCATCTTTTTGAATTCCCTTTTCATTCCACAAGTTGAACAGTATGGGCTCGCATCGTTAGTCAAAGTCTCCTCTTCTGTCAACAGTTCAATACATTTCAAATATATCTTCCCGTTGTATATATAAAAATATATATATATATATATATAAATATATATATATATATATAAATATATATATATATATATATATAAATATATATATATATTATATATATATATATATATGAGGGCCAAGAGGCCGATACACGTGTCTACGGTTAACACTTTTCTCTGAGGGCTATGTCCATTAAATTCCTTCCATTTTGTTTTTAACAGCCCCCTCGATATTTCTCTCTTTCATATTTATATTCCTGGACTCGGATGTCACGCCGGTAGCTATAGCTGCCTCCGTGGTGACGTTGGTTGTTGCCCTGGAATGCAGGGTCTGCTGACCGAAACCACAAATGAGCGGCTGGCTTCTGTTTGTTGACTAAGTTGATTTGTCGTTTTCTACCAAGTGTTGTTCATCCTTGCACTTCTCCACCGTACTGATGAGGGCCGAGAGGCCGAAACACGTGTCTACGGTTAACACTTTTCTCTGAGGGCTATGTCCATTAAATTCCTTCTATATACCCAAGCAGCATTATAGTGACAGAAACTGATACTGCAACTTCGACTCGGTGGTTATCACGTAATCACCACTAAATCTACCACTATACAGTAAGAATAACTAAAATTTTATATGTGTATGGTTGTAGTCACGTAATTCCCATCTATGGTAGCCACTCCACAGTTCCATAACTTATTAGTGTCATTTGAGGTGTCTGAAACAGTATGGCCACTGAGCAAATCACTTTAAAGGTTTTCAAACTTAAAAGTGGAAAATAACTGTTGCGGTAACCATCCTGTACCACTTAAATATCACTTAGAAGTCACAGTCACTTTCAAGAGAGTATGATAGTTTGGGTGACGTTTTGGTAACTTCCATAAAGTCTTCAATGTGGCAGGCACTTGATTGTGATATGTGGTGATGGTTGCTATCTCCATAAGTGATAACCTTCAAAATTCACCATTCCGCGCGATGACGAAAGCTAACCTAAGTTTTCTCAAATTATTTTATTGTGATTTACAAAAAGTTTGTTCACCTGTTACGTGAAACATGAATGATTTTATTCAATATGAAATGGGTTATGCATTTTCAATAGACAATTTTCCTTGATTCTGAAGTGACCGTGGATTGGTCCGTGCGATGACGAAAACTAACCTAACTTTTCTCAAATTATTTTATTGTGGCTTACAAAAAGTGCGTTTCATCTGTTACGTGAAATGTGAATGATATACATTCAATATGAAATGGGTTATGCATTGATAGACAATTTCCCTTGCTTATGTATAAAAAGGTTAATTTAAATAGATCGGATCTCTGGCCTGTGCTCCTACTTAATATTTATACTTTAATTGTTAATTCTGTTTGCATAAATGCCATCGTTTTCATTACTTGTTAATTGATAATTGTTACTTGATAATTGTTGATTGGAGCTGCACAAATCCACTATACTTGCTACATGTCCTTTTTTAACAATTAATGAATATGTACCCGCAATTTCGAGGTTAAAACTTTGAGGTGGCAGGTTATAATAGCCCGACGTGTTTGCCCCTTTCAAGGGTATAAGACCTATTGTAATTTTAAGGTTATAACTTTGAAGTGGTGAGTCATGGGCCTGCGACGTGGGTGCCACTTTCCAGTGGTGGAAAAGTTAATAATTCAGTTCCACTGGGCACTTTATGATGGGAGGAGCTTTAGAGTGGTATATTTACACTTTCTGCCACTTTAAAGTTATATTCTGCAAAAGCCGCCATATTTACAGGAATATGCTGGGTCGCTATTATTAGAGAAATGATCGAAATATTCAATAAAGATTTATTTGTCTTCAGCACTGCATCAAACGTAGTAATTTGTTACGTAAGTATTTGTTTCAACTAACCAAGATTGATAAAACAATGTTTGAGGGATTTAAGTACATAATTTCAGAGGCGAGTTATTTTCAAAATTATAATGTTTTCCTTAAATAAAGTGTATTCAGATGGCGCTTGCTCACAATCGAGCTACAACACCCATACTTCACATAAAACTTTCAATCGTTTTAATTTTATCCCAATCAGAAGTATCCAAATTCAATATACTTACTTACGCGTTTTTATGTTTATATGTTAAAGTTGATCGGGGGTTAGAAATGAATCAGGCAAAATGGAAGAATGAGGAACATTTATCACAAAAATATGTTGCTGAACAGAGATCGAGCTACATATCAGTCAGTTGTTTAACGTGTCTAGTGTCAGCCACTACATATCCACGTTTTTGCCAGGTGACCACAACGTGGTTGGAATGTGGCTATCTGAGATCCAGGAACGTAGATCGGAACGTAGCAGCCACCAAAAAAGTGTTCCCCATTTTGGTAGCCGCTGCGTGATAGAACCGTGAATATTACGTGGCAGTGGTTTTGGCCAAACACTTCAAAGTTTTTCAGAATCGTGGCCACTACGTTCCGTCCACTTGGGTATATATATATATATATATATATGTATATATATATAAATATATATATATAAATATATATATATGTATATATATATATAAATATATATATATATATATATATAAAGGGATAAAGTGTTAATGGTGTAATGGGAAATGGGATAATGGGAAATGAAATAATGGCAAAGGGGATAATAGAAAACGGGATAACGGAAAATGGGTTAATGGGAAGCAGACAAAGCACAGGTATAAGCTAGATGGAACCACACAAAGAAAAACATAGAAAAAACACAAATTCTATGCGGACGAAGTCGCGGGTACCAGCTAGTATTTTATATAGACTGATAAAGTCAAAGTTACTAATTATGTGTGAGGAGTTTTAATGGAAGAATGGACCTAAAGAACCTAATACTCGAATGGCTTTTTTGTAAAACAGCATTAATGAAATACTAACATAATAATTAATTCCATGTATGAATTACTTAAAGTATTTAACTTCTCAAAAGTCTATCTAACTTACAAAAAGTCTTGCATCACCAGGTTTAAGGTTTTCCAGATCGGGAGTACCAGCTGGCGTCCCTGACGTCGAAAGCTTCTTTCCCAGTAATTTCAGCGGGCCTTGATTGTTATCAAAGCCGCCAAATGTCTCAGCTCTTTTTGGAAGTATGGGAGAGATATAGGTGTCACTGTGGTGCTCACCCACTGAACTTACGCTTCTTGACAAGTTCGTGCCAGTCGTATACAATGAACTAGCTAGCTGGCTGACTTCCTGAAAGTTAATCAATATTTTGGTATACTTTAAAAGATGTAAGACAGTATCATTGAAAAACATAAAAGATATAAATACAGGTAATAATTGAAAACACTGAATTAAAATGAATTGAAATCAGAAAATTGAGCCTTTGGTGATACAAACTACATGTCTATCTTTCAATAATAATCCCTGTTAATTTCAGGATAAACCTCCAGCAATGTAGTTGCTATAAGAGATCTAAAATTCTGTATTTTGTGTAAAATTTGTATATTTAAGCAAAGCACTTTCAGCCTGCGGTCATCTTCGGTGCTTATCTGTCATGAGAATAAAAAAAAAAGTAAATATAAAAAAGTCAAAAACCTTACTGCGTAAAAAGTTAACTTTAAAAAAGATGGAAACAAGATGACCAGAAAATATTGTCAGAAAAATATGTTTTAAGAGGGTAACTATTAAACTTATTACTGTAAGCTATCTCATGCAGTCGGAGGCATCTTCTTTAATTCAATGAAGATATATTATTGCCTCCGACTGCGTGAGATTGCTTACAGTATTAAGTTTAACAGTTAACCTCTTAAAAAATAATATTCTGACAATATTTTCTGGTCATCTTTTTTAAAGTTCACTTTTTACGCAGTCTGGTTCTTTGATTTTTGTATTTACTTTTTTTATTTTACCCTTTTTACTTAGGATTATTCACAATATGGCTTGGTTGTCGCCATATTGAATCTTGTCACAATATGGCGTCTGGTTGTCGTCATATTGAATTTTGATTATTACTGTCATGTCTTTATTCACAATATGGCGACTGTTGAGATTTTTTATTCTCATGACAGATAAGCACTGAAGATGGCCACAGGCCAAAAGCGCTTTGCTAAAATATACAAAATAATGAATTTTAATTTTCGATTTGGAATAGTTGTGTACACCCAGTAGTGAATTATCATTTTGTTATAAGAGACATCGAATTGGCGCTTATTCAGGAACTATGGATATGACATGGTGAAATAAAAAGTCTGAGGGACAAGTGGAGAGCAATTGTATAGCAGATCAAATGAGACCTCCCAGGCCTGTACTTTTTTCAAGTACAATGGACCAAAAGGCCCAATTGCCATCAGAGGTCACGGCCATAAGAGCCTGCAGGTGAAGTTTCAATAAAGAATTTTCTCCACCTTCCCAACAAAAAAATGTAATGTTATCCAAGCTAGCATGATATATGAGAAAATCAAATAGGCCAATTCCACATGATGTGCCGTAGGCACTGTCCAACTTGGTCATAAACTTAATTATAAGGGGTTTCATAGAGTGAAAAATATCTGGATAAAATATTCAAAACGCTAAATCATGGATTTTAGATATTTTTAATAAGAATGAAAAGCGCCTATTAAAGAATAAAAATTTTTTTCCCAAGAATTGAAAAATGCCAAAAAACATCTAACAAGAGCGAGATTAGCACTGAAAAGATAATTGGAGAGAGTAGTAATTTGCTAACATGCTCAATTTTTATATCACCAAAAAAAAGATTTCATTCATATAAAATGTATGCAAGATGTAGGATATGCAGGAAAGAGAGCACAAGATAATTATTGCAAAAATAGATTTTTACCTGGGAAAAAATCAGAGAAAAAACATTTTCTAAAAAGCACCAAGAAGTACAGAGAAGAAAATTGCCACATAATTTATATGGAAAAAACATCAATAAGTTTTTTCACAAAATAAAAGATGCAGCATACCTGTGGTGAGATGGGATTTATTAAGAATGCACTTTTGAAATTCGAATCTGGAACAAAATCCGTCAATTACCACTCAAAAATGAACTACTACAATTTCAAAAAAAGGCTTGATAAAAAACTCGTACCCAACATACTGGCAAACTTTTCAGTAAGTGATTGCCTATTTAAAATTAATGCATACATAAAAACAAACATATTATACATTTTTTCATCTGAATGTTCTACATATTGTTTGCCTTTTTACACGCTCGCTTTATGTTAGCTTCACTTGTATGTTTGTTTGTTTGTAACCGACTCCTTTGGGAACGATTTTGACCCACTTCCAGACGTACGAATGATTTGAAATTTGGCAGGTGTACATAATTCCAGTGACAATGCATTGAGAAATGTTTGTTCGAAAAAAAACAAAATGGCGGATCCAATATGGCGGACGAGTTTTGTGATTATGGTCTGATTCGCTTCAAAATTGGTATCTGAGGGTTTTCGTGGTCAGAGATTATGATTCTTTTGTCAAAACTGAAAAATTCGAGATGGCGGCTCCAAAATGGTAGACGAGTTTTGTGATTATGGTCCGATTCTATTCAAAATTGGTATGTGGGGGTTTTTGGGGCCAATATTATGATTCTCTTGTAAAAATTAGATGGCGGCGGCGGACGAGTTTTGTGATTATGGTCCAATTCTATTCAAAATTGGTATGTGGGGGTTTTTGGGGAAGGAGATTATGTTTGTAACTGACTCCTTTGAGCGCGATTTTGACCCACTTTAAACGGTCAGATTTCATTCAAACTTTGTAGATTTATCGAGGACCGATGAAAATACACTAATTTGATAAGATTATTCCTTTTTTTTATTTGCAAAATAAGATTTGTTAATTTATATAACTTTCATAAAAAACTAAAAAAACACGCATTTATAAATAAACCAAACTAAAAAGTAGGAAATAAATAATAGTTTAAAAAACTAAAAAACACGCTTTTATAGAAAACCAGACTAAAAAAATTTAAAATAAGAAAAAAATTTATTTTATTTAAAAAAAAGCGTGGGGTGCATGGCATCAATAATTATATAGTACATTACACACCTAGGGCAGTAAAGTAAGAAATGTCTCAGATCACAGGTAATTGTTGGCCGAGGCAATACCATGCACCCCACGCTTTTTTTTTAATAAATTTTTTTTTTTTTTCTTATTTTATAATTTTTCAGTTTGGTTTTCTATAAAAGTCTGTTTTTTAGTTTTTTTAAACTATTATTTATTTCCTCCAAATGCCATCTTTTTCTAATTTCTACACAACCAGCAAAATTTTCATATATCACACCAGCTTCGACAAGTTGTACCAAAATACTGTATACTGTTAAAATAACAATATTTTTTCTGGAAAGGAGACGATTTCAGTAGATCTGTTTCAGGCATATCTACTTTTCATTATTAGTTACCGAGGATATTTATAAAATATTTATCCTGAACATCCCAAGCAACATTGGGCACAGGCAGCCTAATCAAATGGAGACTTCTGAGAAAAAGCAAACAAAAGGCACTCACTTCACTAAATGATTTTCAGCAAACTGGGTTTACAAAACCACAACACGTGTTTCGCTATACAATATCTTCGGGTGGAGATAATACTAATTTAACAATCACGATGTGTCATGTTAAGTAATCAAGGCAGGTAGTGTAGTTATAGTCAAGAGGTGAGTAGCAAAAGTTGAATTTGTTTTTCCATTGACGAAACAGTTCCTATGTTCTGAGAATCGGTTTTTAAATGTTCTGCCTGTTTGGCCTATGTAAAAACTTGCACATAAGCCACAAGTTAATTTTTGTGTGAAAGTTGTACATAGGCCAAACAGGCGGACAATTAAATATAACGATTATGAGAACATAGGAACTGTTTCCTCAATGGAAAAATAAATTCAACTTTTGCTTTCACCTCATGACAAAAAAACAGTGTTTTATTAACGATTTCAAAATATTACACATAGAGAAGAAAGGTTTTTAACTCGACCGTCTAGAAAGTTTAAAAATCAATAAATGCAAAAAGTCGCAATTTTTGCTTAATGACCAGATCAACTTCAATAATTCTCCTTTGCTGAATTTGTTTTATTGAAGAACAGGTAATGCATATTAATGCCCGTTCTACTAAGTCTACATCCTATTAATTACATATAGGATTATCCTTAATACTTAATTAGATTTATATACCTACTACTACCTGCCTTGATTATACATTGTGATTGTCGAGTTAGTATTATCTCCACCTGAAGAAGCTATTGTATAGCGAAAGACTTGTCGTAGTTTTGAAAACTCAACTTAGTGGAAATCATTTAGTGAAGTCGGTTTTCATCAATGATCGGCCGCATCAATTCAAAATTGTGAAAAAATTAAGGCGACCCTAAGAGATAAAAGGCACTGGAAGTTTCATTTTGTGCAATAAAATTAAATTCACTGAGGTGAAGAATATAATTTTTAATCTAAAATTCTAATAAACACAGTTTATTTCTGAAACAACATTGTACTGTTGTTTCTGCAAAGCATAAGAAAAATTGCCTTACTTGGACAGCCCTCAGAACTTCTTTCCACATTTGTCCTGTGTCAGCATTTTCACTAACTAGATGTCTGTAAGAAGGAGGAGAGGGTGGTTCCAAACCGGCGGCTGCTAAAAGCTGCAATTGTAACGACATTTTTTCCTCCAACAACAGGGCTTGTTCTATGTCCTTCTGTCGCAGCTGACCTATAATTACCATTGAAATAAATCCAATGTAAATAAGGGGATTTGTGACAATCAGGTGCAAGAAACTGATTAAATTCTCAAATATAATTGAAAAGATTAATACATGCCATCAAAAACATTATATTCTACATTTTTAGTGATCATTCAAGAACAAAAAATATTAGTGTTATGTAATTGACAGCTTTATAATAAGAAAGACTCATGAGCCAACATAGTGTATTCTCAGAGGTATCACACAAATAAACTTAAGTTCTGAAGACATACAAAATATACTATTGTAGTATTTCAGTGATCATTTTTGATCAACCAACTAACTAATTTATAGATATAACTTCTCAGTTTATCTTGTTTATCAAGACATAATATATTTTAACGTCATGAAAAACTAATAAATTATTTTAATCAAAGCAATCATGTAAACCTAAAATAACACAAGAAATGACACAAATAAGATCTATTTGTAGTGATATATTTCTTCATCAAAGCAACAAAGATAAAAAATATTTTTTAAGAAAATGTTTCAAATGAAATGTAATGAGACAAAATTGTAGTATAAAATCATAACTCATATATAAACTGTAACCTGCTCAATGTATATTTACAAATTTGGAAAAAAATACATAATAGTTGGAGATATGATAGAAAATTGTTATTTGACTTTTTATTGGGTATTTTCATTACCTATGATGTAAAGGTGCATAAAAATATAAAAGATATATTTTTTCAATTCATGTAATTCTTGTTTTGGAAATTCAACAGTCTGTAGCTTGAGAGCCAACCAAGATATTCATAAGGTGGTAATGATAAAAATAAGCACTTTCCCATTTTTTCATTTGAGGTATCATTTAATATTTTAAATTTAGGGTGGAGGATGTTAGAAGAGTAATCAAATATTCATGTCAGAATATTATCTCCTTCCATTAAGAAAAATTGATGGTGAGGAATGTTAAATCAACGAAAACTACTAGCAATTACTTCATAATTCAAAACATTATTTGAACTTTTCTTCATCAATAACTATCTAATTATCTAAAAAACAACATGCTGTTAATCATGCAATACTAGCTTTTATATTAATGCATGCTGTATGTTGAAAAACCAATAATTATTGCAGTGATTCTAGCATTTTTTTCGAACCACTTTGATCATGAATAATTAATACATAGTCAGAAACTCTTTCAATAATATGGGTTTGAATATTGTTTATGGAAACTTTCAGTTTCATAACAAAGCTAATAATTGTGCCAAAAAATACCTAGACATGAGAAATGCCACCTCAATTACTCGTACCCTGGCACAATTTAGGCTCTAGTGAATTTACAATGAATTTTTCGTGTGACAGTCCACTTTTCCGGTATTTGGACGAAGCTATGTAATCAACATTCTCATGAAGTTATAAATGAACTCCTAATATAATTCTATGTACGATATGGAGAAGTAGAAAGCCAAAAGTTTTCTTGAGTTTTTTTTCTATTTCACATAACACCCTGTATATTTTCAACAGTATTCAGATCATCTCAACATTGTCATCAAAACCGTATATGTTTTGAAAACATACGATCACTACATGATATTGAAAATGTAAAAATTTCAACATTTCATAAAGCCTTCGTATAAAAATGAAAAGGCAAAATGAATAGAAAATGGTTATCCCAATATTTGCAAGAAATCTTATTCCCAATATTGTTTTAATTTTCAACCCCATCTAATGAAAAAATGTTTTCGAATCATACATGGTTATGACATGGTTATGACTAGGATGTTGAAGGGCTTCTAAACATTGATAAAAAAAACATTTGAAAAAAGTTAATATCATTCCTCAGTTACCCTGTAGAATAAATTCAGCAATGTTTCCATAAAATTATTATAGCAAGTCTTTGTATAGAATACACTGGTGAACTATGCAGCATATGCAACCAATACCTTTCTTTGATTAGAAAGAGTTACTGCACTAATTTAAGAACATTACAGCCTTTTCAGCAAACCTTTGGAACAATATCTATTACTGGCGCCTTTGCACGAGAATATTTCTCCCATAGCACAAACCCACCAACTCTTTTCATAATTAAGATTCCAATTTTACTTATGTTAACTTTTTTATCACTATAATTCGGTGGTATTTCTACATTGTTCCATCAATTTGATTGATTTCGGTGGTACTAAATTTTGTATGAAACCTTTGTTATGAAACTTAATGTTTCCTAAAACAGTAAGGATTCACTTTCAATAATATAGCTGAATGAAATTATTTAATTGAATAAATAAGGAAATTGTTTCAAGGGGGCATTGTTTAGATCGGAACCTTCAGCTACGGAAAAAGTTTTTCCAAAAATAGATTATTTCAAGATTGTTCACAAAACGTACTAGAAGTGCTAAAGCGTACTAGTTTTACACAGGCAACTGATCATAATAAGTCAATTTCTGGAACACACCCAAAAGTTACTCATTCAATTTCTCTTAATATTTCAATCCACATCCATATTCTCCTATCAAATGTAAGCATTTTGATTTGAATTGAAAGGCTTTTTAACCAAAAACTAAACACTTCTAAGGTTTGTTTGAAGGTTGTAGACGATGTGGTAACTTGATTACTCTTGTTTTGGATGTCCATCGTCTTAATGGATTTGAAAGTTTTTCACTGCGTTTCGATTGCTTGTATCTGCAATCGTCTTCAGGAGTGTTCACCATTAAGACGATGGATGTCCAAAACAAGAGTAATTGAACACTTCTAGTTTTCACAAAACTACCATCATTTTTTTTAAATGAAAACCTTTCCATTTCCATTGATTTTCAGGAAAAGCTTGAACACAATTTTGCAATATTTAAAATCTGTTCAAATCTAGGAAAGAGAGTTGGCCAGAAAGAGTATTCTTAAATTATTTTAGCTAATACATAAATAGCTTTGAAGGTTATCACAAGAAGCTCAATTTGAATTGAATGAATGGAGAAATTATTATGTTACACTAAATTAAACGCTCTAAAAAAAAACATAATCTAACTTGTTGCACACCCGTGAATGACAGGTGTATAATGCCATTTTATAACGAATTAGCTGACCCGACAGACGTTGTCCTGTTCAAATTTCTATATTCCCTCAATTTGTTTTCCTGAAAACTCTCGTACGCATATAATTTATTTTTTTCTATGTTTTTGTTTGTGTTGTTTTATCTAGGTTATGCTTTTGACTCTGCCCCCTTCCCGTTATCGCGTTTTCCAATTATCCCGTTCTCTCGTTATCCTGTTATCCCGTTATTCCGTTTTTCCTTTATCCTGTGATGCCGTTCTCCCGTTTTCCCTTTATCCTGTGATGCCGTTCTCCCGTTATTTCCGTTTTCCGGTTATGCCGTTAAAGCGTTTTCTCGTTATCCTGTTTTATTATATTTATATATATATATACATATATATATATATATAAATGCATTTATACCGCTCGTTCCAGGTTCACAGGAGCATTGCGTCAGCGCAATCGCTCATGTTCATTGTGTCGTGCTCGCTGTTGTTGTGTTTGATATGCACAAACTCGTTGCATTCTAAATCTATCCACTTGTCGTTCATTTTCAGTCACTCTCGAATACGATTCGGACATATCAATACGACTATTATCATAATCTGTCGCTCGCTGGGGTTTGCACGTGAGGTAGCTCGTCGCAAATTTGATTGACTTCGTACTGAACTTTGTTTTCAATTTAACCTCAAACGAAAAAACTAGAAAGTCAATATAGTATCAAAATAAATGAGAAACCTTCGCGAAGTGTTACTAAATTCACTTCAACCAAGACTTTTCTTAATATCCACAATGTTTAAAAACTATTTGAAATGTAATAAATGTACACAACCACACAGAAGAAATGACAGTTTTGTATAGCACGTCAGGTAGACGATAGGTCCGTTTTTCGATTTTTTAACTGTTCTTTTGAGTTTTCCCAACCTTCCCTGTATTAGAGCAAACAAAACAGAAAAATTATTCAAATCGGTCAAACCGTTTTTGAGTTTTAACAAGACTAACGAGTAAAAATTTGGGAAAAAACATATTTTTTTATCAAATTCTTTCGCATTTTGTGAACCGCAAAACAGTAAAGTTTTGGTAGGTAATACATATTTTTTTTCTGGCTTATTAAGTATTTCTTTCTATTTTTTTATGGACAATCAACTGTTAGCGATTGTGCAAGAAGTTAGATACCCCGTACATATATATATATATATATATATATATATATATATATATATATATATATATATATATATATATATATATTAATTTCGAGTTTAACATCTATTATGTATTCATTTATTCTTCTGTCATTAGTATTTGCCACACTGTAAAAACGGGGGTAATTAAGCTTACGAGTTTTAGGATGGGGGTCCTTAACTCACCCATTCCAAGGCACCAGCCAATGAAATTTGGTTTAATTGGGTTACCTTTTCATCCCTGTAGCTGATATCAGCGTACCTAGCAAGTACACACTTTATAAACAGAGGTAAAGGTAAAAAATTATTTGAGAGATAATCTCATATATTGCTTCCTACCTATCAGGGTTATGAAATATTTTAATAATTTAAGCCCTTATGAACATACTTATAAAGGTATGCATTCTCCAATAAAAACACACAAAAGATTACCAGACAACAAGACTATTGCGAAAAAAACGCGAGGTGTCAGTTGAGTATGCTAACCGCAGTACTTCTTGAGGCTGTCTTCAAGCAATATTATGAAGAATTTTGTCAATAGTTCTTGATTGTTTTAAATTCTTGTCTAAGAACTATCTCAGGCCCAGCGATCTCTGTTAGCACAAAAATACAGAAATATTGTGATGATTCCATGATTATTTCAGTAGATTATTCTAGAGTGAATTTTTCCACTGCTCCAGAGAGAGGAGGTTTTCTAATTTTTGGGCCACCTCAAATAAAATTGAAAAGGGATGAAACATAGTAAATAATAATAATAAGAACAAATTTGGGAAAAATCACTCTCTTTGCCTCACAGACAAAGATATTTAGGAATTACAAATGTATGGCCATAGAACTTCTTCAGGCCCAAATGAATGAAAAACTAAATGAAATCCCCCATTTACATTCCACAAAAAACAATGATCACTCTGTAACAGCTATCGAGAACATAATAATTGAAGCCTCTTAAATCGCATACATTAATAGTAATATAATAAAAAATTAAAGTATACTGAAAATACATAAGAATGAAAGACCCTGCTCTAAAAACACAATGGAATTCGATAACATGCAAAAATAAATCAAGGCTGGAAAAATTAATCAAAACTACTATGGGCTTACAGTACAAGGTTGGAACATAATTATGAAAAACACTTTAAGAGGTATCTGGAAAATATATTCACATTCGAAAGTAAACATCTCACCAAAAAACAATCAATCAAAGTCAGAAGCTTTAAAATATCAGCAGAAACTTCCACTATTTCCATCCATGTATAACTTTTTTTTTCCTAAATACCCAAGATTCATACAAGCGACTAATTTCAATAAACGTTCTTGGAAAATTATCTGAACTAATTTGAAAATATGTACGAATGAATTCCTAGATATTTACTAAATGATTCTTTCCTATCAACACATTACCAGAACCAAACAATCAACACAAAATGCATTAGTCTAGCTTGATACTACCATATAAACTCTGGCCCTGCTAAATATCAAAGGCATTATCCATTATTATTTTTCATATATTTCCATGATATGCTTAAAATCTGTGTGATCCAATATACGAATGATTTTGTTATGAATATCACACTCAACCGAATCCCTTGATACAAAGACCTAACACATGCTGCAACAGTTCTTGTACTGGTGTAGTAAATGGAGAGTCCAAGTAAATCCAAATAAATCACACAGTTTTTTATAAGTAGCCCAACTTATCCCAAGAATCCCTGACAAAATCAACATAAAGCTTTTAGGTGACTGGCAACTCGACCTGTGAAAAAACTTGAAAGAGTTAGTGATCCACGCTAGTTGAAAGCAAGAGCCAGAGAGCACAGGCCATATTTAGTATCAATTAGGATTTGCTAGAATTTGGATGATTTATACATTATGTTAAATGTGTTTACTCTAGTTGCCCCAACATTAGAAATTCTTGGATTCATTAATGGGTGTAAAATAAGGAACAAAGTGTTTCTAGATTATTCCCAGAATAATCCTGAGACAGGAAACATTCTCAATTGAATATTGAATAGAAATATTTTTCTATGGATTTTTCAATTCACAGAAAAATATTTATATTCAATTGAGAATGTTTCCTTTTTCAACATGAATACCCCACAAGAGGTTATCTTGAACGATGGAAGATAGTGACTAAAGTTTATTTATCTTTCAGTCGCAGATGATTCCACATCTGATTTTATGAACATCCTGTTCATATTTTCAAACAAATCAATCCCGAGACATTTTGAAACATTTGAATCCCCCTGGCACAATCCAATGGTATAATCATAGAATCATTTAATTTTCCGATATAATATTCATGGCATATTCTGAGAATGTTTTTGTGGTATCTGGCCCTGAATACCCCAAGATATTGATTATGACTCGAATCAAACCATAAATGACAACATTCAGCAGCCATATTGGCGCCACCATATTAATTTTTTCAAATCTGGATAAAAATATTGGAATCATGTACCCAAAAAATTCAGGATGAACTAATGACAAAATAAAAGTGTTGAATGAAGTGTGTTGTCATAGGAATTATATAAACAAGCTAATTAAAGAGTATCTCTCAACAGACAATTGAGCCAAATAAAATACCTATATTAAAATATGACCACCCTTTAGTGAAGCAGTAAAGAACAAAAAGCTAACCTCTTCAGCATGAGGTTTATTTATTCTGATTTTATTGCACTGTGTTCTTGTTTTCGAAAGAAAACAAAATATACATGAATATCTTTGTAACAAAGATTGTTTTTATTTCGTTGGGATTGAATAATACTGATTTACATAATGTTCTAAAATGCAACAAAAGACATGCATTTCCTTTTTAGTGAAGTTACCTTCAAGGTCCGAATCTGCTTCTGTTGGAGAACAGAGAGCAACACAAATATATTTACACTAACAGATAATACAAGAATTATGGTAGAAATTCATAGAGGAGTAGGAAACTACTCAAAGGATAAAACATGCATGCATCCTTCTTTTGTTTATACAGAAGGGATCATTTTTGACATAGTGGAGGTAAAATATAATTTGACTTCAAGTATCTGGTGTGTTATATCAAGAAGTAAATACTTGGGCAAACACTAGAACACATTCAGGAAAATATTTTATATATATATATATATATATATATATATATTTTTTTTTTTTGAAGTGTAGGTTTTCTTGAATCCTGGTATATTTATTTTTTTTTTGGTTGGAGGTTCTTAGGTTTGGGATTCTTGTGTAAAAATAAAACTATTTCATATCATTCTATACGTTTGCTGGAGCTCTTCAGTAGGTTTTTTTTTAATAATCAATTTTAATTTTATGTTCTGGTAATTAACAATGACATCTGAAAAGTAAAACATTTTGTGTTATGGTTAAAATGAAAATAATAGTTGTTGACATGTGCAAGGGAGAAATGTTTAGTCTGGGGAAAGGGTGTGGCAGAAAAACGATGTTTGTACGTACCTTGGCGATCATCATTGTGAAGATGACTCATAGCAAATATAAATAATACAAAATGAGTCATCTTCACAATGATGATCGCCAAGGTACGTACAAACATCGTTTTTCTGCCACACCCTTTCCCCAGACTAAACATTTCTCCCTTGCACATGTCAACAACTATTATTTTCATTTTAACCATAACACAAAATGTTTACTTTCAGATGTCATACCAATTACCAGAACACCTAAGAACCTCCAACCAAAAATATATAGTCTAGAATGATATGAAATAGTTTTATTTTTACACAAGAATCCCAAACCTAAGAACCTCCAACCAAAAATATATATATATATATATATATATATATATTTAATTGAAATATAATATGTATACATCTTCGGAAGAATATTATTAATGGTGGTTGGCCGTACTTGTAAATTCAGTTCAAAATATCAATTCAATTGAAATGGAAAAATTAAGCTGTGTTGGTTGGAAACAAAACTGTCATAATTATCCTCTTTTGTACTGAAATGTATGTCAAAAATACCGTCCACTCTCTATATCCAAATCCGTTAAAGGGTAACGTTATTTTTGGTCAATTTCGATCCACCCCCGCCTTGTCAAACTCAGTCGATTTTTTTAAACCCCCCTAGTAATATATCGAAAAACTGCAAACTTGCCCTCAAAATTTCAAAAAATAAACAAGATTAATAGAACATTCATTTATAAAATGAGATATTTTAATATGAATGCTTACAAAAGCCAGAATTATTCAATAAAATTTAACAAAAGAATAAACAATAGAGCTTTTTAAGGATTTACCCATTGATTTGAGCAAAAATGATCCATAATAAGTTTCAATAGAAATCTGAAAAAATACATCATGTTGAAGAAAAAAATATAGAAACAACAAACCTGTGCAGAAGAAAAAAAAAGTATTCACTAGATCCCTGAAATATTTCTTATTTTTTATAATTCAGTTCAATTCACTTATTTATACGAACATGTATGTTATTGTTTATAATTCTTTTGAGAAAAAATACTTTTCAAACCAGAATTATTGACTGGAAATTTGTGTAAATTATTTATGAATCTAAAATATATTTTACCAAAAATTGAACTGGAAGGACAAATTTTTTTAAGCAGATATAATTTTGTAAGTTAGATGAATAGGCACACTTTCAAAAAGTTTCCATAATGCCAGATAGGAAGGCATAATGTCGATAATTATGATTTCTTTCATTTGAAGAGAGGGAACTAGTTAGCAAGAATAATGTTCAATTAGAATAAATATACAAGTGTCAAATCTGCCTCATTAATGAAATATTATGAGGGTCAACAATCAAGAGTCCTGAGTATGGGAGCATAGTGCCTACTTTTTTGGTTGTTATTAGTGAAAAATCTTCTAAAATGGCCAAAAACTCATTATTAGATATAAAAATTCGTCTTTTTTTTTCAACGAACAGTTGTTTGTGTTTTCTATATTTTTTCATATATTACCCCTTGCCACAGTGGAGAAGCGGTTGAGAACAACTATTATTTTCTACATCGTAATTCTACCTTTCTCTTTTAATAAGTAAATGCACTTATGTCTGAATTTCATGATCATAATTATCAAGAGATAAATTATATGTTCCAACTGGGAAATCTAATTATGGTAAAATTAGTAATTTCCATAAAGCAATTGTATAATGAACTACCTAGTTCTGTAACAAACGTGAAGTCACAAGTCAAATTCAAATTTTTGGTCAAAAGAGCTTGTGAAACATCACATAAATGTTTGATGGTGGGGGCAAAACTGCATCTCTAATTCCTTTCCGAATATGATTTCAATATCATTCGATGTAGCCAATGAAAATTTATAACTAATTTATATCTAATCCAGATAGATTTGGAGACAATTAAATTGAATAAGTAGAATAAAAGGTATTTGCATAAATTACTTGAACAATTTTGATTGTTCAAATAAATATGTTCTACTGTTTACCAAACTAGAAAAACTCAATACTGTTTACTTCATGATACAACAATTGGACCAACCTATTCTGGATACTTGAAGTTTCTAGACTGTTCACTTGTATGTTTTGAAATCAAAACTTACCAATAAGGTGCCGAACTTGGTTCTGTTTGGCATTCATCAGGCTTTGTCTCTCCTCAGAACTTGATATGAAGCTATCGTCCTCGTCTTCAGGGCATGACTGAACTGCTTCTCTGTATAAAGAAAAAAAAATTATTGAAGGTTGCCAACTAGAAAAATGTTTTACCTATACAGAAAAAACTAAAAATCATAAAGTGTTACAAAAATTAATCCTAATATAATAATATACTTTATTGCCTTAATATCAACAAAGGACCTAGCACATCAAAGAATTTTACATTTAATTACAATCAGGTGAACAATCAGTTTGTGTTACAAATTAAAAATACAAATATACAAATTTTCAGTGAATCAGGCAAGTTATATCGAGACTCATCACCAACTGTCGAAACTGTAATAGACTTTAGTTTTCAGGTATTCTGTGACTAAGCGTCTGAATTTCTTCATGTTGTTGATGTTTATAATAGCATTTGGAAGAGATTTGTATGCTTTAATGGCTCTATAGTGTGGCCCTTTTTCAAAAAATGATATATTGGTTTTGGTATGCACAGTTCATTTCTGCTTCTGGTAGTGATGGTCATTTGGGGTGAGTAAAGATAACAATTTCTTGAAAAAAGTTAAGTGTTTCTTTGCAAAAGTTACTAATTTACCGTTAATATTTCATATGTTACAAAGTGTGCTCTGCATGATGATCCATAAGGTAATTTTAGTATAGAACGAATTATGTTCTTTTGAGTTGTAAATATTTTGTTTGACACAGTGGATGATCCCCAGAAAATGATACCATATTGTATGACAGTATTTTCCAAACACAGATAATTCTTCAAATTAAATTATTGAATGCAAACATTGTTTTTTGGAACGAAGTTCCTTTATGCGGCTTGCGGTAGGTGTTGACTGATCGTCACGTAAGGAAAAAGCGTTATGCCCCCTCCATGCGACTTTATCTCTATCTCTGTCTCTATTATATACGAGTCTGTGTGACAAGCACCTAGCCCTTGCTCATATGATTCCGAAGGTGTACGAAACCATCCGAACTGCTGTTCTGCTTGCGAGAAATTTAAAATGATACATTAGCGGTAGGATATCTATGCGAATACAAGTCGGATATTATCGTTGAAAGGTAATACAAGGAAATTATTTTTGTTTCTTTTATATTTCTATATAAAGTGTGTTTAGATGGACATATTTTCTTATGTGTTTGTATGCCGAAGTTGGATTAATGGTTTTTCATTGAATATGTGGCACGTCAATTTGATATAACGAATAGTATTACCAGGAATAGAATACCTTTTACTGTGGTGGAGGAGGTTGGAAAAAGGATATATAGGTATAGTATTGCATGGTATAATGACAATTAAATGTGATGGAATAGAAAACATTAACTTTCAAAGGGAAAAATATTGAGAAAAAAGAAACACACAATGGTGGATACATTAGATTGATGGCAACATATTCTGCTACCTCGATATTAATTGATTTTTTGGATCGTTCGGAACCATGGAGAGAGCATATTTTTTTCTTACGTGACGATTTCTACCAGTCAACACCTACCGCAAGCCACGTAAAGGAACTTCGTTCCTGACAGGAGTCCCCCGACCGCACACATTTTTCATGTTTTTTCAAAACATTGGGGTTTCTTTTTGCTTTGTGAAAAACGGTCAGTCATAACATCATTTCTTATGTTATGCCTTTGTTAAAGGGCATAAAGTGATTTTGTTGAAAAAGTGTATTTCCACTATCTGTGAATTCTGGATTTTCATATTTATCACAATAATAATAACAACTTTATTCATCCCAAGAAATAATACAATTATTTATATTAGGGATACAATACAAAATAAATAACATATATTTTCAAACAAGTGTATGAATTATTTTATCATATGGGATAAATCAATAAAATAGGTTGTATTTCTCTTATTATAATTTTGTATATTATTTTTTGCGCAATAAAATGAATAAATTATTGAGAGATCCAATATTTTTTCAAATGAGTCTTGAAAAAGCTATTAAAACACATATTTTTCAAGTGATCAGGAATTAAATTGTATGTCATTATACCTTGATAAAATATTGACTTCCGACCAAAGTTTGATTTTATCGGAATAGTACATACATTTTTACACTGACGAGTATTATAGTCATGGATATAATCAATTTGTGTGAATGTGAGGTTAGAATGTTTAGCAGAATTTTTTATAAATTTTTTTTTATCTGAATATACATTTTATTATTCTGTTTTGTATTACTTGCAATGGTTTCATGATTTTTTGATTTGCAGTTCCCCAGACTGATATGAGGTATTGTAATTTTGAATAAAAAAGACAAAAATAAATGTTTTTTAAATATTTCAAAGGAAGATAGTCTCGAATCCTGAATAGAATTCCAACCATAGGTGATAGGTGACGTCTTAAATTATCTATATGTGTACTGAAAGAAAGAGTTTCATCTAAATATAGTCCAAGGAATTTAATTGTAGTGGAATATTTGAGATTATTAGCGCCGAATTTAATTATATGATTTTGAACATTTGCAAGTTTGGTTTTAGTTATAAACATAAACGAAGATTTTTCAATATTTAATGTAAGCTTATGCACATCTAGCCAATGTGAAATTATTTTCAAATAGTTTTTCATATGAATTTTGATGGAATCTATGTCATAACTTTGTTCGAAACTTTACAATCCATTCAATCTTCATATACAGGGTGCCTCTGAAAATAATGCGTTCCTTGAAAGGGTATGTAGAACACGACATTTACTTAAAAAAAGTTCTAAAATTTTTTTGCTATTCATCCGTTTTTCAATAATATAAACATAAAAATGTATAACAAAAAGTGATAACTGGCAACCCCGCACACACTGGTACAGCCATTGGCCGCGCCACCAAAGGTGGAGTTGCAGATAAGATTGTGATGGTAATGCAGTAGTAAGACTTTAGTTGAATGTTCAGAAAATCAAAAGGCAAATTGCCGAAGTTTTGTGGCTGTTTCCCAAAGGCTGTTAGAAACTGTTAGTGTGGTACCGAAAAAGACATGTGAAAGAACACCGTGCAAAAAGGATGGAAGACTTTTTGGCCTGTTTTTATTGGAACAGCAAAAGAAGTTATAATTGTGATAGTAAAAAACGGAGTACTCTTTTTAACAGAAGACAAAAAGTTAATCAGGCTTCTTGTCCAGTTCTTATGGCAATCAGACAAAAAGAGCGCCATTCTTGACAAGGTTGTTATCACAGTTTTTGTATAACTTCAAAAGATATAAAACACGAAATGGAATTAGAATCGGAACTTGCTCCTGCTGTGCTTCCGTAGAGTTTCTGTGAAAGATTATCATTAGGATTACTAGTCCCAGAGCAAGAACTCGTATTTGTTCAGTGAGTCGTGTTAATCATTATTATTATAAAGTAAAAATTATTTATCTATTGTGAAAAAGTGGTTCCAGTAGTCATGTAAATTAAGCTTTCAGTACCATTGTTGATATGAGCTTTTCTGGTGCTAGTGAGGCACCTGTAGAATTGTATTTTAATCTTTGTGCATATTACATTTATAGTGCTAGTGAAGCATCTTTTAATTTTGTTTTGGCTCGGCATAAATCTTTGCTGGTGTGGTTCAATTTCGATTAAACTTCAGCACATAATTTACCAAAGCAGGTGTTTATAACTGCTCAGGCAGGTATTTAGAGTTTGGAATTATTCAAAATAACTTTATAGATTATTAATCGTAATATTCATACTGTCACATTTCATCCCTCTCTCGGTTCTCGTGTACAAAGACCCGTTGACTGAGATTGATGAATCGCGTAGTCCACTACAGCCCTGTATAAAGGCCTGGGGTGGGGTAGAGGGTATCAACCCATTTCGAATTGTGTCAGTTGTTGTCAGATGCTCATGTTCTGGAATAAGACTGCGCAAGAGCAACTGTCACGATAGTAAATCAGTTCATAAATTGTCTTCAAAATACTTGCAGCGAAAAATGTAAGTCTGAGTGAAACATGCCTAATATACGGATGTTAGGACTTTCGTTCAGTATCCGGTTCATGAAGATGATTTTATGAAGGTATTTATTTGCTAAGATGATGATGATACATCATATTCCGAATCCTAGCCATACATTTATACCTTCTGAAAACTGAGTTCATGCTCAGTTAGAGGAAAGGACGGGATTGTTGAAATGCTACAGGGTTGGCCTAGACAAAGGAGCGGTGCAACGTATCAAAGTTAGGGTACCTAGTTTACACATGTGAAACTCAGAACCATGTCGAATGTGGGGAGTATATATTTGAAAGTTATACGGTTGTCATTTGCAAAGGGTTATTTTAATTCCTACAGAGGAGAAAAAATCACTTCCTGAACTTCCCTCGTAAAAGTACTGAAGTAGATCACCGTTTTTTTATAATACGAAAGATACCGAGATACTGGGGAATACAGATTTATCCGTAGTACACATATTTCATTTGTGTGCTTAATTAAGATTGCCAGACCACTATTCCTCCACTGTAACTATATCATTGTGAGACATTGCAAAAACGAAATTTGAATAAAACTGTTAAATTGTGTTTTATTATACAGCCTGAATTTACTGTGGAGAGTAACTACCTTTCCCATTTCAGGCATAAAATATATAAAGCTAGAAAACTTACGACACAAGGTTTTAAGGCAGTAAGAAGACAGACTGTCTGTCTGTCTCTCTGTTCAAATGATAGCAAATGGTGTCCAGTACCAAATGCTGTAATTGAGGCCTACAGTCATCCTCCATCTGTTGCTACCCTGGTACGTGGAGTAAACCACTATAAATATTTGTTGCCTGAAGTACAATAGTCTACTTCTAGGCATAATAGTTTGAGCGTGATAACTTCCGACATTAGAAAAACACGTTACATACTGTCTTAGAGTAAGTACACGAGCTGTGGCTCTTTTACATTGTTTCATATACCATTCCTTACAGTAAAAAAATAAATGATAGTTTAAAAACTAAAGAACACGCTTTAATAGAGAACTAAACTAAAAAGTAGAAAATAATTTTAAATGAGTTTGAAATAATACAGTGATTAACAACAAATTTATTTCATCGTAAAAAAGCGTGGGGTGCTTGATGTCAATTGTTGTTAATATTTCATGGACAGATATTGGTAAAAGTTGAATCATTATGAAAATATCTTGAAAAGCACCCCACGCTTTTTTACGATGAAATAAATTTGTTGTTAATCACTGTATTCTTATTTCAAACTCATTTAAAATTATTTTCTACTTTTTAGTTTAGTTTTCTATTGAAGCGTGTTCTTTAGTTTTTCAAACTATTATTATTATTATTTAATTTTTTTAACTATTATTCTCCAATTTTGAATAGAATCGGACCATAATCACAAAACTCGTCCGCCATTTTAGAGCCGCCATCTTGAATCCTTCAATTTTGAGAAAATAACCATAATCTCCGACCCCAAAAACCCCCATATACCAATTTTGAATAGAATTGGACCATAATCATAAAACTCGTCCGCCATTTTGGAGCCGCCATCTAGAATTTTTCAATTTTTACAAAAGAATCATAATATTGGACCCCAAAAACCCCCACATACCAATTTTGAATAGAATCGGACCATAATCACAAAACTCGTCTACCATTTTGGATCCGCCATCTTGAATTTTTCAGTTATGACAAAAGAATCATAATCTCCTGACCACCAAAACCCTCAGATACCAATTTTGAAGCGAATCGGACCATAATCACAAAACTCGTACGTCATATTGGGGCCGCCATTTTTTTTTTTTTTTCAAACAAAAATTTCTTAATTAATTGTCACCGGAATTATGTACACTTGCCAAATTTCAAATCATTCGTACGTCTGAAGTGGGTCAAAATCGCGCCCAAAGGAGTCGGTTACAAACAAACATATGGTTACAAACATACAAGTGAAGCTAATATAAAGCGTGTAAAAACTAATGCATGTCAATAAACCTAACAAAACCAATAACAAGGATACCCTAATATGTCTAATAAATTTTATGTGAATTATCTCTTCAATCCATAAGTGAATTTTCATAAAAAAAAGGATTTGATGATATTACATGTTTTAATGTTGATATAATTCCCATAAAGTGGTCCATTTATGCAACATTTACATTCTAAAGAAAGAAGATCTGAAATTTGTTGTTGACAGGTTGTTAGATGGCCTAGTTTGATGATCAATATTCAGAAAAGTGGATGCAGACTTTACAGGTGTACTAGTCAAGAAGATAATTTTTCTCAAAATATAATAGAACACCATCATTTTGGATATACAAAGTGTATATATGAACATCCAAAGAAAAAGCAGTAATAACAATGGTCGGTGAACCTTTACACTTTACACATCACTCAAAAAATAGAACCAAATTTATTTCATAAATGATTATAGACATTTAGATCTAGTATGAACATCATATCAAATAAAAAGAGGAATAAAACACCATTATTACACAACATACTGATTTGACAAAGGGGACTAAAAACCTTATGCAACTTACAGAAATCTGTAACCGACTTATAATACATAACCGACTTATAATACATAAAAAAGGTAAAATAAATATTGTTCATTATTTTTAGGATCAAAATTTATCACCTTATTGCTTGAATCCATTGCTGTTTGTCCTTAGGTTTATGAACTTTCAACTCAAACATCTCGGGGTCTGCAGGATTTGATGATATCAAGTAAATTCCTCTAGAATCTTGTCCAGCTTTTTCTCTCACTAATAATTTTTGTAACGATACTACACCAGCCTGAAAAATAGATTCTTATAATTTCAGGTAGTTGTAACAAGCAATAATATAATTTTTGACATGTTTTGAGGATGTACTTGTTTATTTTAATAAATATATGATATATTGAGAAATTAAATTCATTTACGCTAGGATGCTGAAGAGGTTCTATTTCAAGTGAAAATTAGAATCAATGGGACATAAAAAAATTATTGAGATTTCTTTATACAGAGCTATTACGAAATAGCTTTTTGATTTCTGAAAAACCATTTGTGATTGAATTCTTTGGTGAGAGTAAAGTAAAATTAATGTTTGATATTATCGTAGCATGTTCCCTACCGGCCTCATCAGAACTAGAAAAGTAAGAGTACTTAAAATTTACCAATCGTCGTAAGAATAAAAATAATTAATCTACTACGAAAAAAAAAAACATGTAAAAAGGAATGATGGTTCAACAAAGGTACATTACATGAATTCAATATTTGCTAATAGGAATATGCATTCTAATACGTTTTAAAATGAGGAGTAGTAGTATCAATATTTAGTAAAATAAAAATTAAAGTTTTTTTTTATTACCCAATACAAGAGTGATTTTTATTTTAACATTAAGAGAATCCAGACCAAAGGTATCTGTTTCGAATTCTTGAACACATGTCCACTCACCTTATTGTCAGGAGTAAAAAACGAATACTTGTGTGAATTCTCTTGCAGGAAAAATAGCACATCAGATAGGACGATAACCAGCACAATCTGCATTTTCCCCCTACCCTGCATGAGCATCGCCACACCTTCGAACTTGAGCGATCTGTTGCCCTGCAAGATATCTGATTTCTTAAACTTGTTGCCTCGGTGAACTGTGTATGATTTCGCATCTATCCTGTTATAAATTTCCAATTTCCTGTCTTCCTTTTCTTTTTCAGCCACCCTCGCATCTACGTCCACCAACACTTCCTTGACCAATCCCAGGGCTTTCAGCAAGGCCTCCTGCTCCTGTCTGTTTTCCTTGCTGGTTTTGATCAGAGGTTCAATGAGGAGCGGATATTTCGTCAAACGCTGCGTTACGAACAAAATGCATTCTGGTATGCCTTTTTTCTTGAGCAAAGGGTTAGTCTGACAATGTCTCACGAATTCGCCAAAACGCTGGTCACTTTGAAGGTAATACTTATAAATTTCCACCGCGTCTCTGTGCCTACTACAAAACTCTCCTGAAAATGATTTGTATTTTTAGTGTTCTGAGCCAAAACGATGAAACTTTTTATGTGTTCAAAATGTGTCTTAGGTAGTCCCTCAATTAACAATGTTTCTGAACTTTTTATAGGTTTCCTTATGCGCGAAGGATACAAATGAGAGTTGCGCAGTGTTCAAACGGGAACATAAAGATCAAAGTGCCGATGCCAAGTGAGCAAACTGATTCTTTAGCTATAAACTGTGGCTCAGCTGAGTCCATACATATAACTGCCGACTTTTTGTCCGTGTGTTCACAAGACATCACAAGCCTTCGCCCTCTTGTACATACCAAGAACTTAGTGCAACAAGCCTTTTTTGGTTATGCTTAATGTTTGAGTAGCATTCACAGATTGCAACAACTAATGGGTCACCACCGTGCAATTGATAAACCAAGAGATACACACAGAACAGTTTGGTGTTTGGTAGTAAGAACAAACTTCAGCAAACTGGCATTTGAAGCTAATACAATTACGTTTTTTTACCATCATATTGAAATATAACATCGAAATAAAGTATTTTAATAATGATTAACAACCTGCATAATGACCTCCATATGGAGTTTGCAATCTGCCTAAGGACAATAATATTCTAATTACTTCTCAATCATGTAGCGTACTGATGCCGTGAAATTATTTACTAGTCGTGAGTATTAATTTCTTGTGTTTGAATGACTTACAAATGATCTTTTGACAATTGTAGTTTGTTGTTAAGTGCCATAAAGGATGCTGACTTTATCTACTAGTATCTACTTTATCTATCAGTTTGGATATAACGAGGTTCATTTGTTTATAATAGTGATATTATGAATTTGAATACGTATCGCCGGTAGCCTCCAATGACTGTGCATATTATCTGAATGTGCATATTCAACAGAACAATAACAAATTGTGTTAGCCCATGTTTTGATGGTTCTGTGAACGAATTACCGAGAAAAATCATGATTTTACGGATTTGGTTGTTTTATATTTAGGCAATGTTAGGAGATTACAAATGACAGTTCAGAAGTTGTGACAAGGTGATATTCACAGGTAAGGTTAATATCATTACAAACATCACATGACAGTCACATTGTTTACAGAAGTGTAGTATTGATATTATATCCATGGATACAACATACCATAGGCTGATTTTAATTTTGTTGAATGGTGATTAGAAAACTGCTCTAATAGTATGTCTGCAATAGATGACACGACAGGACTCTCTCTCTGCCTTTGTCTAAGTCTCGATAATAATCCTAAATGTAGTTCAGTCAGATCATTAAGTCTTGGAAACATCCTTTCCAAACTGGGTCCTAATTGAAAATACTTCTGTAATCCATCTACAAACACCTGAAAACATACAAATATTTGTCCAATAATATTCTTAAAAAAAAAAACAATTTCTATATATCCAAATTATGTAGGATAGTGATCTCTACTGAGTTACTCAAATCAACAGATTTGGGAAAAACAAACCCCTAGGACATAGGAACACACATCTACGTTTTGAATAGATGAACGGATATACTTTAAAGTTGACGACGGAATATAAAATTAAATTTAAGTAATGTGAAAAGACAAACTGGCAATCCTCCAATATCAATATTTCAAATCAAAAATTAAAATTTTCAGATTGCTCAGATGCCAATTTGATTGTCAATTATTTCCAATGTTTTTATTTATATTCATAATAACAGAAGACTTATTTATTGAAAAGAAAAGTTTGACGATATGCAAATAATTTTGTTTACTAATGTAATGTCTATATGATCCATCAATAAAATAGAAGAGGAATAACTTTGTGTTTAATTTTGACAGATATGAAATAATATCTCAAGTATCTGGAGAACCATTTTCAAACAAATCTGCTGAGCAGCTTCTACGATTCAAAATGAAACTTGAAAATAAAAATAAAGCTTTGTAATTTGATCTATAAAATTTATATATGTCAAATATACTGACTACTTAAAATTTTGAAATTTCAGTCTAAAACTTTGATACTAGAAGTCAGTTTTTCATTATATCACTTGATAAGAAATTGTATCCTGTATTAATAATTAAAATTTAAAAGTAATCTGTTGATACATTCAAAAATATCATCATCAGTATCATCTCTCGAAAAACAGTATTAGATTTGAAATATTCTGCCCCAAAAAACAATATTAATTCTTACCTTTTGCATGACCAACAAAGTCATACAATGATGTTTTTCAGTCAATATGAATTCATAAATATGTTCTTGACGCTTGACCTCCTTTTCCTTAAGTTTTCTAGATATTTCTTTTCCTACATAAGGGGACCATGAATCTGGTTCCGATTCATGTAAACCTAAACTAAAGTCTGAACAGAGATCTGCTGCCGTCAAGGGAGAATCTGACAAAAATTCCAAAGGTACAATTGGAATGTCATCAGGAAAACTGGAACAATGAAAATGTAATGAGTTTGATGTAAAGAATGTGAAGTTGCTAATGACAGTGTTACTTTTATATTAGTTGCATTCTAATATCAACACAATTTTCAATGCCTAAACATGTATTTGTGATTTTTTTCGAAGTTGTGAACACTATCTTCTATTGTTGAAGATACCTTCTTGTGCGTTGAAAAACATTCTCAAATGAAAATTGGAAGAATTTTTTTTATAGACAATGTGAAAACTTTTCCAGTCTTGTTGGGGAATTTGTTTTTTTTTCTATTCTTTCCAATTTTTAATTGAGAATCAATTTTGGTATATATGTGCATAGAATCAACTACAGTGTAATTATTACTATTTTTAATAATCGCTTAATATAATCTGTCACTACCATTTCAAGAAATACATGTATTTCAATAAAAAATTACCTTGTAGAATCATGGTGTCCATGTGAATCACTATCTTTATCATCACAAAGTATTTGGCTGAAAATCAAAAACAAAATTAGCAGACCGACCTAGGAATAATCAACTATGGCCTGTACAAGCTAAGGCCAACTGGAAATAAAAAAACTGACAAACAATTGGAAGAATGAAATAAAATGTTCCAATATTGTGATTGACACTGTATGTAGTGGGTGTGACTTGCGACTGAGTAGAGAGGAGAAAAAGACATGCCAGAAAGCGAATAGCACCTGAAGCTTTCGCAAAAAACTAATAACTAAAATTGTACGACTAATGTTGTCACTAAACCTTCGTAATACACATAAATAGATACCGCCAAAATAAAGAAGAGCTAACTGGTATTGAAGAATGGAATTTCAATACAATGGCGTTTTGCTAATAGAAACTAGAACAGATGAGAGAATACTTAAAAAGAGTTTTAATGTTGGGAGGTGAGGTTACGACAGGAACTTACTTCACTCCGAGCTTCGTGGCAACCCTTCGCCAGGGCGAATAGCATAGCTGACTCCTCCTAAAAGGGAGGGGCAGGGAAGAGGCAACATATTAGCCACACACCCAAATTTATAATTCAACCTTAATTTGAAGGGTATTTGGAAAATGTACCTATTTTTACTTGGAATACTTGAGATTGAAGATATACAAACAATTGATTAGTCATAAGATGAAATGATATAAGTCATGTACAAAATATTTTTCCATATTTTTATAATAACTTGTAGGTGTGGTTTTTGTTGATTTCCATGGAGCAAAATATATGTTAATCTAGAAATCACCTTTATGTAGCATAAGAGAAGATTAGAGCAGAGCATGTTCGCAAGTATTTAAATTCTAGAAATATAGATGAATCGGCAACCATAGGATAATCCTTTGTCATTGAATACACTGGAGATTTTACCGGGGAAGTTAGCATGGTTATAAACAAATTCCTATTGGGATGCCTAGTCCAGGCCGACCGATATGTTTGGAAAATATCCCCCTTTCAGTGTTTTTCAACTCAACTCTTGAAGTATTTTTTTGTAGATATCAATATTGCTGACAGCCTTGACTTGAAATATCTAATCTGCGGACTCTTTGTTGACTATACCCGTGCTTTCGATAATGTCAATCACAAACTATTGTTTTTAAAACTATTTAGGTACTTTTTGAGTTTTTTCTAAATGACCAAGAACAGGGTATTGTATTGGTGACGTCAAAAGTGAAAAATGTGAGCGAAAGGCGTACCACAGGATCCATTCTATGGCGTACACTCCTTATAATCTATATCAACGACCTGCTTATACACCTCACTAGTTTGTCTCCTAATGTGAACATAATTTCATATGCGGATGATACTAATGTCTTAGTCAGCAGTAGGTTTCACTCAAGAGGTGCACTCTTTCATTCTGCAATGGTCTGGAGAAAATTAACTGAGCCTAAATATTGATAAAACGGTATTCATGAAATTTAGTACCCCTTTAGACCCACAAATGAGGATTTTACTATTCATGGTGATAATGATCAAATAATCTCCTCCATTGACAGTGTGAAGATGTTAGGTATTGGTATTGACTACAGGCTGCAATGGGAATCTCATATAAATTATCTCTGCAGAAAAAAGTTGATATGCGTTAAAATTTATTGCAAACCACTGTAGTAGGGATGTACTTCTAACATTGTACTATGCAAGTAATAACTGTCATATAACAGTTTTCGCCCTACAGAAATTTGCAATCAGAATCATAGAAAATCTCAAGTGGACCCAATCCTGTAGAGTGGCTTTCTGAGACTTGAAAATACTAACATTCACAAGCCTTTATATTTATGAAATTTCTATTTATGTTTATAAAAATAAACAATATTTCTTGAATAATAAAACGGCCCACATCTATCCAACCCGATCTACTGATCCCAGCTCAACATCGAACTTCTTTTTATCAGAAGAATCTATTCTATATGGGATTGAGAACTTTAATAAATTGAGTCCTGAATTACAATATGCTCCTAATGTTGGTACCTATTTTCAAATACAAACTGAAGCGATTTTTGCTTAAAAAAACATATACTCTCGCGGAGTTCTTCAGTTAAAAATTGTAGTCTGACTTTTTCTATGTTAATGTATTGTTTGCATTTTATTTGTGGAAATAAATATATTATTATATCATCATTAATAACATATACAAAGATATAATTTTCCTGAAAATTGAATATATCCATTCATCTTTCGAACTCCCCCCCACATAGTTTTTTTAGTTTGTTTCGATTTTTGTTTATATCTTGGGTTTCCAGAAAAAAATCATAGAGCATTTTTTGTAGGAAGATTGATATCTACAAACAAGTACTTTCCTGGAAAAAGTGTATTACGAGAGTTATTTGCTAAACGGGCAAAAAATGACGTATGTTCTAGACCTATAGACTGGCCTTGCAGCCAGACAGCTGCAAATTCACTTAGAACGGAAAATCATACCGTATATAGAGCGCAAAAAAAAAATTAATCCCACAAAAACCGAAATAATAAACTTTACTATATACTGATCAATAGATTTCTATTGATTTTGTCATTAGTGACATTCCTATGTCCTATTCCTTCTGTCAAATGAATGTATACCTATCCACTCTAGCTCTTTTAGTGCCCAGGGCGAGATATGTATTAGTTCTTTATAGTTAAGCAATAGTGGTAATAAAAAAAAGGAGAAATACACGATGTGCCAAAATATATCTTTGAAACAGAGTACACATTGACTAGAAAATTTTTGTTGAATACTTTTTTCTCTATTGGGTTTTTTTTTTCAAATGGAATCTGAATATTACTGAATATTTTGTTATTTGAAAGGAAAAATTAAATCTTAATTGCTCTCATTGTTTAATAACATTGGAGTTCGAACATACAGAAAATCAACTCAGGTTAATTTTTCTGATTAGCTGATGAATTAGTCATCCTATCAGAAAAAAGGTACCGTTAAGCGTCGTGTGTTGATATCTGAACTTCCCATAGACAATAAAGAAATGACTGGGGATTACAGCTCCCCCTAGTATTTCAGTAAAATAATGGCAGCAAAGTAGTGCTTGCAGATCTTCAAATTATCAGCACATTTAAATGATCCGTAAAGTTGCAACAATGATGATTCTGTGGCGTAACACGTTTTTTTTGCCTTTTTCGGTCTGGTCACATTTAACATAAATAAAAATAAATTTTTCTAGATTTTATCAATTAGCACTTTGTTTTTTGGATACTTTTTTCCAAAATACGAATTTTAATTATTAAATCACATTAGGTACATTTGACTTATGTAACTTCTTTGTATTTTTCAGTTGTGTCTTTTGACAAAGAGTCACCTATCCTAAATAATATTGGCACAGACATTGGTAAAATTGGGCTGCTATCATACAACAAACTAGGAAGAAAGGTACCCTTTGCAATTCACCATATTTCTTGCCATGATAAAAAACAAAGCAAGGTGAACACAGGGTGTCTAAAATTGTGCAACTCATTGAAATGAAAAAAAAAGAAAAGGTTTTTGATGAATGTTGAGCAGCAATCACTTATTAGGGAGTTACAGACTCAATAATGTTATTATCACTTATAATTGCATGAGAGGTTTGTATTTTATCGCAATTAGACGAGAAAAACTGTCAACTATTAAAAACGCGACACCGAAGGTGGAGCGTTTTTAGGTTGACAGTTTTTCGAGTCAAATTGCTTAAGGAAACAGTTTAGAATTTGAACAACACAAATTTACCCGATATCAATACAAACATCGAGTGTAATCCCGCAGGACAATTTAATGAATAAGAAATTTAGAAACATATCAATGCAAAGTTCATTTATTTTGGCAACCAACACTGTGATAATTGATAAACAAATGAATAAGTGAAAAAACCACTAGTGCATTTGTCGCTGTAAAATTTGCAGCTAACTTTTGCCGCTGTCAAACTGACAATTGCACTGTGGCATATGCGATTTTTTATACATGAGTTGAATTGTCAGTTGTAATATCACAAGAGACAAGAGAGCCCAACGCACAATGATACATTTCATTCCGCACTTTTCATGCGAATTGATGACAAACGTCAAACAATAAAAACGTCAGACAATAAAAACAAAATACCTCAAATTATTCCCGCGGCAATTTTCTAGGTAGAATATTTCCACTAAAATAATGTTTTGATTGGCCAAAACGTACATGAATTATTTGAATTGAAAGTTTCCTTTGGTTATAAATGTAAAAAAATAATAATATTCAATTATTGATTTCAAGTGCTAGTTTGTGATAATTTTCTAGTGCAAAGAACATTTTCTGTGAGTTCAAAGTTTTTTTATAAAGGATGAACTTCCAAATAAATCCATCTCACAATTGAAACACGATTTCTTAGTGTCTTTCTACTTACCGCAGATCATTAGATTTTCATTATTGAACATGTTTCATAAAAAAAATCCTCCCTTGCAAAATCTTACTCTGGCCATTATTGAATCATATTTCAATAAAAAAATAAAAAGCGCTCTATAAGAGACTTTAACTCCGCAACAAAGCATAGCTATAAGAAAAAGATTTAGTTTCAGTCTTATGAAAATATTAAAGGTCTTTCCACTTGATAAAAGACATAGCCACTTTCTAAAGTTATTACAATTAACGTGAGGTCAATACTCTGGACATATCAAATTCCCATCAGAAGCCATTGCAGCCCACAGGGACAATGCAGGGTGAAAGGGTTTAAGATATTCAAAGTTGTATGATCAGCATGGATTCTGATTTTTTAACAGGAGGGACATGAATTTAAAAAATCCTCGGTATCTCAGAGTTTGCAGAATTGTCTGAATGTTATTTCTCATGAAGGCTTCGATTTTATTGCCAATTTAATCAATGTTCACAATTTGAAATAAAATAATAATAATATATAAAGTAATGAGAAGGAAAACTGACATTTCCATAGTTGGGACTCAATAACTTACCACATGGTATTATCATTATTGTCACAACCAAAACTATCATTTCATCTTGTGATCTAGTCAAGTTGACATACATATTAACATATCTCTTTTTCGAACATCTCAGAAAGGATATTACACTCCTTCAAACTATTATGTATTCCAAGATAAGGGTTAACTCATCACTACTGGTAAACATCAAATAATAACTTACATGTGAAAAAACATATCAACTAATCAGGACATCCTGTCGCACTAAATGAGCATTAGAATGAACTTCGGAATCGAATACAAAGTATGAAATTGTTTTTGACATGTTGTTGGGGAAGAAACCTTTTCACAGTCAATAAAAATGGATTAATAAAAATTATACAAGTATGAACAAGCACAATAAATATTTTTTCTTTTCTCTCAATTCAATATGTTATTACCTAATCAAGAGACAAATAAGAAGTACTCATCTATTCAAAGTTGACAATATCTGCCCCCTTTTCAAAAACCAAGTAGCTGTTCACAAAATTCATAAGCATTCATATGCAAATCTTCCCTCAATCAAGTCTTCTCTCAGTAAACGAGATTTATTACAAACCTCTTGACATTGTGTTATCGATAATTCATATCTGTGTTTTCTTATTATTTTATTTCATGTAATAGCACTTTACACTTCTTACTCTTTGTTCTCGCTATATTTAGTCTTAGGTAATTTTATTATGTGATCATAAATATTTGTAATTCCTTAATGAGCATTTGCTCATAAATAAATATATAAATTCAGTTATACTCTTTATTTATTTACGGGCAGCGCCCAGAATAAGAACATGTTTTTTACAAAGGTCTTCTTTAATTTAAAATGAAGATATATCATTGCCCTCCGACTGCGTGAGATTGTATTAAGTTTATTAAGTTTAATAGTTAACCTCTCAAAACATAATTTTCTGACAATATTTTTGTCATCTTGTTTCCATCTTTTTTAATGTTCACTTTTTACGCAGTCAGGTTTATTTATTTTTGAACTAACTTTTTTTGTTTTACACTTTTTAGTTAGGATTTTTCACAATATGGCGTCTGGTTGCCGCCATATTGAATTTTGATTATTACTGTCATGTCTTTATTCACAACATGGCGTCTGGTTATAGTAATATTGAATTTTGATTACTGTCATGTCTTTAGTGGCACTCGCAAGATTAAGACAATTCGATTAACGTGAGAATCATCAGAATCGGCCCACGCGTTAGGTCTCTAGTGCACCACAAAGGCACAAACATATAATAAACACATTACCCTCCTTTGCGTCGCGAAGTCGGGTAAAAAGTGAGAATATCTTCATTATTACTTCTAAATTTTACAAATTACACAAAATGAAAACCGACAGAATTGTAATCATGATACTTATTTTGGGTTGGCCAACTGCTCGGCAAATCGAACCCAACCACAGAAAAATTAAGTGCATAGTAATTTGCATTTGAATGAAATAAAAGTTAACAACCTCCATTCTTAATATTCCAGAAGTTCATCAAATGTCTCATAACTGAAATATTGTCTGCAATAAAAGCTACAAAGCTAGGCAACACAACTTTACAACATCTAAGGTTTTCTAAGCCAAGCATAGGGTAACGTTTATGGGGAGAGGAGGAGAGTACATAGAAAAGAGTGTATATAAGTGTTAGGAGTAGAGTAACATGTAACAGTCAAAATACCAAATATCAATAATAGTTGCACAGGGCAATGGAAATGACAATTATAAATTGTCAATCAACTATTGAAGTTATAATGAAGGTTAAGAGTTAACAATTTTCCATTGTGAACTGGTCATTTTCAGAATTCAATCTTTTTATAAACAAAGTCAGATTCATAGTTGGCTCATGCCTCCACCAGAGCAGTGATCCTTATCTGTCAGTGTCAAAATGTATCCCTTTCGAGTTTCTTCTATACAAAACCAAAGTATAATTTCATTGAATATGTGACAATAGAAAAAGATATTCCTGTTCTGTAAAAATTAATATGTACACATATATCTTCTTCATATAGTAATTTTTAAATAACCTAAAAAATGTACATTTTAACACAGGAGGATGAGTATCCCAACTTGCATTTATGATAAATTTTGCAACTCCAATGGAGAAAAAGAGAAAACAACGAATATCAGCTTGGCTGGCTTGAAATATCCAAACTGATGAATCGCTACTAAAAATTTATTAATAGTGTAAAAATAGTGTCTAGGCTGATCTCAAGACTGAATATGTCATGGTATGGATTCCAGCATTTATTAGCTCATTCCTCAGTCAAACATATGGAGTCAAACAGTAATGATATATATGAATCCTTCACTGTTGGCCCCCGACAGCCAAAATAAAAAGAAATGTAAAAAATGACCAAGAAAAAGTCCTATATATTCAATTGTGCCGTCTCAATTTATATTAACAGAGATTGAAGAAATACTGAAAATGTTTTCAGCAACCACCATTGGGGGATGTTAACTCTTGAAGATAATGAGACAAAATGATGAAAACACCGAAATAGAATATACGGGTTCATAGTCAAGGTTCGACTGACTGTCAAAGTTGTGAAGATTTTCTCAACATGCCAATAATCGCCAACTCTACTAAAATCTATTTTTTTTTCTCTAAACACAAATTTCGAAAGGTCTACACAATTACACAGAGTTACAATATTGATTCGATTTTGATATTGTAGGGGTTTACTTTACCCTAGAACTAATCTTTCTAAAGTTGTCAATGACAGGTTCAATTCATAAACTGAACATAGCTCACCTTGTAGTACTATTCTGAGAACCAGATAGAGAGGCCGATCCTCGCTTGGAAATTGAATTTTTTGCATTTGTGAGAGGAGCAGCAAACCCTGATAATTTACTTGTACTCTGAAAATACAAAACATAAATGAAACAATGAATACTAGTAATAAATTAGGATCTATCAGAACGAATTCATATACGAATTTTGTATGTTGTTTAAGACTAATCTGTGTTGTATACAAACCTTCACGTTTTTCAATTTAACACATTCTTGAATATTGTCTTTACATGTATTCTGGTGAACTGTTGTACCACAACCTAGAGATAAAAAATATTGGTGTTATAAAGTTGCATTCCACAAAAAAAATTAAAACATGATATTGATTGAAAAATTGAGGCAAACATGCAAGCATCAGGAGGTTTTTCTATATAATTTATGGTGACATCATTTTTATTGATTTTACTATTGTTATATGATATGATTTCTAGTGTATAGTATTCTCAGCATCGATAATTTCTAAAACACAGATATTTTACGGAAAATAAAAAAAACTCTTAGATACATATTTGAATCACGAATAGTCAATTCAATCAGTTACAAAATGGTTTTTTATTTATTTATTTACTGAAAATATAACTTTCAGTCAGAACAAAGTTCTGTTGTGAGAGAGTTTTGAATATTATAGTTTTTCGTATAATTGAAAATACCTAATAAACTCGATAACATTTTTTCTTTCACGGAAATTTTTAAACAAGTAGATGGGAATATTTTGACCATTTGTGACGAGAGTATAAAAAAACATTTCCACTCACCTGGAATATCTTCCAATTGCAAAACCATACTGCGGTTTCACAGCATAAAAATTATTTTTGCTGACTTCAGTGGCAATTAGAAATATTTTTCTTTAGCTTTGAAACCACGATATTGTTTTAGATATGAAAGTATTTTCAGTAAGAGTGTTTTTTAAAATTATTTTTTCATGAATTGTGAAAATTTCCCGATGAAAGTTAAAACTTCAATGAAAGACAAAAAAAAATTTCTAAAATTTTGCGATAAAATCCTCTAGCACGAAAAATATTTGATGAGAATATTTCCCGAATCACATTTGAAAGTGGATAAAATTATTTCAATTTGGCCATCTGCCAACTTGAAATAATGAATAAATATGTTGGTGATTTTGGTGTAAGTGTGCTTTTGTGTTAGTTTTTGGGGTTGGATTTGTGTGGTGTTGTTATGCGGAAAAATAAAAAAAAAATTATTTGAAAAATAAATTTTGAAGCCGCCGGTGCTTGAATTGCGGTGCTTTGGCTTCGCAGTCAGACGCCTTAGCAGTTCGGCCACTGGCCTTTTGATGATGGTGTAAATAACGGATTTCAATTATTCATTGCCTTACTTGAAAATCTGAGGTTTTTAAAATGCTGAAAAAGTATATTTAAATTAAAATATCAAATCACTGTAATAGTGAATTGAAAGTGTTGACATATAATTCTGACAGGACCTTAGTGTTGTTTTATCGCAAAACAATATATCTACTAGTTGCTTTATCACTTATAATTGCACGAGAGGTTTGTATTTTATCGGGTAAATTTGGGTTATTTAATAAGAAACTGTTGCCTAGCAATTAGATGAGAAAAACTGTCAACTATTAAAAACGCGACACCGAAGGCGAAGGTGGAGCGTTTTTAGGTTGACAGTTTTTTGAGTCAAATTGCTGAAGGAAACAGTTTCGAATTTGAACAACACAAATTTACCCAATATCAATACAAACATCGAGTGTAATTCGGCAGGACAATTTAATGAATAAGAAATTTAGAAATGTATCAATGCAAACTTTATTTATTTTGGCAACCAACACCGCGATAATTGATAAACAAATGAATAAGTGAAAAAACCACTAGTGCATTTGTTGCTGTAAAAGTTGCAGCTAACTTTCGCCGCTGTCAAACTGACAATTGCACTGTGGCATATGCGATTTTTTATACATGAGTTGAATTGTAAGTATAAAACAGCGAGAAGACATTTTATCACTACAAAACTGACTTGATTGGTTCTCTAGTTTGAAATTCTTGCCATTTAATTGGTATAAAAATAATGAGGGAAATAATATCATCATAAAATCTAATGGAATGTACAATGTAAGGTTTATCTTATTGGTTTCAACTCCACTAATATGTAATCTCCAATGTATGATTATGTCCAGATGGAATTCATAAGGGAATATTTTTTAAATAATAAAATTATCTCTAGTAAATTTATTGTCATGAGGACTATCAGCCTGTATCCCGCAACAAAACTGTCATCATTCTTTATAGTGATATACATAGTAATACACGAAAAAAAATTACTAAGAAATACCAGTTTTCAATTGATTTTATGTTATTCAAAAAGTTTTTTTTTTGTTTCTATACTCCACGAGTTTTTAATACTATACTGTGATGTCATGAATTTGTACTCTTCTTTTGTTTTTTTCAATAATTGTAAGTTGGTTAGTAATAACATTGATTTTTTTTTGTCATATATCAATTCTGGAAAAATACTTGATTACTCACTTTCACAGTAGAGGGCAGGTTTATTGCTTAAAGGTTTGGTGCAAACATCGCATATTTGAGATGTACCATAACATCCGGAGACCCATTGATGGATAATTTTTTTTGTCTTATCCTGAAACATAAATGTGACTATATATTTTGAGTGGATTCATAGAAAGTTCATATATTACCTTCTTTTTTCTGAAGAATAGACTACCCCTTTTTCTCCTCTTTTCTGAATGACGATCGTATGGAACGCTGAAAAAAGTATAAACTTGCAAATATTCATGATCAAGAAATCAATTAAATCTGTTATATATTTTATCAAAGTAAGACGACAAAATTAAGATTTTTTTTTAAAGCACATATACTTACCTACAAACCAGTAAAGTTCGTGTTTTTTACTCATGAGTGATTCATGTTGATACAATATAGAAAATGGTGTGCTACCAATTTTCGTTACAGTGTGGCTGTTTATAGCCCCCCCCCCCCTTTGAACGGTTCAACATAGACAGTTCAAAACCGTTTTGAATGGTATCACCAATACTACTTTTTGAAATAAAAGACATTAAAAATTTCAAAGAGCATGGGAAGTCAAGTGGCACATGGTTTTTTCACAATATGCTTTTGAAATGTCAAATATAAGTGCGGATCTGAATGGTACCCTTACCTCGATAACTTTTAACAGTTTGATGTGAAACAATGGGATAGAAACTATTTCTAATGGTATTACTGATCCTACTTTCTGAGAGAAGATACATTACAATTACTCGACAGAGGACGCTGGGGTCACATCAACTTGAAAATTTCGAAAGGCATAGAGGTCGAATTGCACATCGTTGAAAAGGTGATTCAATTTTACTCTCAACGATGGTTGTTCTACGGAATCACAATTGCGATGAGTACCACGAAATTCGGAAGATTTAATAATAATAATAATAAAAGGAACTTTATTGAACCGAACAAAAAATTCAATTCAATAGGCTATCGACCAAAGTCCTTCTGCCTATTGGTACAATTTTATAAAAAAAATATATATAAAAAAAAAAAAAAAGTTATGCATATTCAATCATGTTCCTGTTGGATTCTTTCCCAGGTAGTCGCCTGAGGGTGTCGATGTATTGCTTGAATTTGTGGGTCTCTTATGAGGGTATATCTGTCGAGGAGCTCTATGTTTATGGGCTTCAGACAAAATCGGTGGAGTAGATGTTTCAGACGATCCTCAATCGGCATAACGTTGGTGAGCTCATATAAGAGTTTGTTTGGCGGGTTGTGTAGTGGGTTGTTTGGGTGACGAATTTTTGTGATAGTCCTTAGTGCAGTTGTTTCCGCAACTTGCAATTTTCTTCTAGTTGTTGGCTTGCAATTGAGAAAAACAGTGTGTCCATACTCAATCATTGGTCTGCAGATGAGTTGGTAGATTCTGCTGGCTGTTGGAATATTAATGCCTTTATTTTGGTATGTGAGACAACTGAAATGCTTGGCTCTGGATATCATTTGTTTCTTTTTTTCCTCTAGGTGTGTGTTGAAGGTAAGTTTGCTGTCCAATTTGATCCCTAAATATTTGGTAGTCCTCACTGGATTGAGTTGTTGTTGTTGAATATTGATAGTCGGTGATGTTGGTCGTAGTTTGTGATTGAATATCATTAGATGGGATTTGCTGGGATTAGGTTTCAATCGCCATTTATTAAACCACCGGCAGGTAGAGTCGGCGAGATCGGAAGATTTATTATGATGAAATAGAGGAAGATTTATGACTTGAATAATTTTTTATTTTCGAATCCGTTTCAAAGCTTAATTAGGTACAGATTTTGAATCCATACAATAATCCAATTTCTGACCCAAATAATACCCCATTCTTTTATTTTGAATGACCATAATAATAACAGGTACCATTTATTGGATTTGATAAACTGATAATCAAGCAGTTACCTAGAAATGACTAATATGAAGTTGGATTATTTTGTCGATGTTTAAGACCTTCTCTAATGTATAAATGATTATAACACTACTTACCTGCTCTTCACTTAGAGTGAATTCAACACAATGGTAGGTAGGGAGGGGGAAAACATGAGTGGACACGATTGACAACAATTTTGCATCATATTTTCAATAAATAAAAATCCTTTCTAATAGTATTTTTTTGTTATACTTGACATTTCAAATGCATATTGCGAAAAAACGAATTAACGAAATTTAAAATAACTAAGATGATTGAAAAGAGAATTGAATTATCTTTTCAACGATGTGCTCTTGACCCCCCATGCTATTTGAAATTTTTAAGTTGATGTGCCATCTATCGAATGTCTTTCATTTCAAAAAGTAGTATCGGTGATATCATTCAAAAATGTTTTTGTTCCATTGTTCTACATCGAACCGTTCAAAAGTTAACAGGGGGGGGGGGGCTATAAAAAGCCACACTGTATAATTTATACTAATTATCTAAATAATTTGCATGCTCTCAATTTTGTCATTTAGTATTTTTTCAAAAATTCCTCTCCCTCAAAAAGCCAAGATAGAACTAACAAAAGAAAGTGAAAAAACAAAGGGAGAATTAGACTTCTACTTGACAGATCATCCTAACAGAAAGAAATCTATTAGAAGAAATAGAATACAAATTTTATCAGCCCTTATCGATACGAAAACCTTCAGTCATCAGACACAAATATGAAATTTCAAGTTTATGTTATCCAAAAAAATCTGAATATACCGGGTGACAATGGGACTAGGGCCATGCCTATATCTCCTTCACTTATCAACCGATTTGAATGATATTTTGTACATAGATATGAGACACAATTTCGGATTGACAGACATATAAAAACAAAATGGTCGACTTCCGGTTTCGCCAGAATAGCCACCAACTTCGATTTTTCAGATGGAACATCCTGTATGTTTGATGTATTTCGGATTCTATGGCTCAAATTACATAGGACAGTGTTGCCAAATTTTATTTTACAACTGAAAAAAAAATAATTTCTCAATTATTATTTTTAGCCCAGGAGGCCTTGATCAGGTTAAAATCTATACCAATTTACTCAGTAGCTCATAGTAATAGTCATTCCATCGATAAGTTCAATAACGAATCCTACAGCAGGAATTGAAAATTTCTGGTATGGTACCTACCGAGGGCCATCTTGCCATTCGATAGAGAACTTTATTACCAATTCAACGATATACATTATGTACCACTTTCTTTTTGTTCAAAACTTAGAGAGCCATCTAACAGAATAAAATCAATGTAAACAAAATGGTAGGTCACATAACATCTATTCATTCGTTCAAACTTTACTTCACAATGGTAACAATGAATTACCAAAAATAATCGACTTGACAATATCATAAACCCATTATAGAAAAGATAACTTTAATATAATCAAACTGTTTGAAAAAATCTAACGACTGAAACAGTGAAAAATTCAACGTACAAATTATTACTCACAATACCATTATCCTGTTTTCAATAGAAGACCATCGAAGTCATTTGATTTATTAATGACCAATGATATGTTCGAAGTGTTGCCCGTTTTCCCTAACACATAGAATGGTTCTATTTATTGTTCACCTCATCACATTTATCAGTTCATAAGGAATTTCCTGAAATGTGCGCTCAACTCTATCTTTCAAGTTCTCCAAAGAAGTTGGTCTCCTCAAGTATACTTTGGATTTTATGTGACCCCATAAATTAAAATCAATAGGGGTTAAATCGGGCGATCTGGCTAGCCATCTGATTGGACCATTTGTTCCAATCCATCTCTGCCCATAGGTATCTCTAAAATATTGCCGAACAATATTAGCATTATGTGCTCCTGCACCATCCTGCTGAAAAAACATATTTTCTCTGATGTTCTCAGGTAAATCGTTGATATTATTTCAAGAATTGTAGATTTCTTTGGCCCGTCGAAAAGAATTGGTCCAATGATTCTTGTCCCTATGATTCCTACCCAAATCCAAATCTTTCTTGAAAATTACCTTCTCTTACCAACCTAGGATTTTCTTGAGCCCAATACCTTGTATTATTCCTATTGAACATACCATTATTCGTAAACCTAGACTCATCTGTAAACAGTATCTTCGAGACAAAACTATTATTCAAATCATGATGACGCAAAAGCCAATTACAATGAGTTACTCTCCGTTCTGGGTCATTTTCATATAGATGCTGATGCAAACTGTATTGATAGGAGCGATATTTATGTTTTTTCAATACTTTTCTGACACTTTCCCTGCTGATCCCACATTCAATTTCCAATTCTCGCACTGAGGCAGATAGAGAAAAATGAACATATGCTAAAATATTAGTTTCCGCTTCTTCACTGACTATGAAGTGGATGTGGTTTTGATCAGCTGGTTCTTTCCTTAGCATCTCTCCAATTTCCTGAAATAGGTCCTCGATGGGTGCCGGATAATGGATAACGAACAGCATATAGCATACTAGCATTGACAGCGTTCTTCTGACATTCTCCGTATTCGATATCATATCGATTTGTTCGTTTCAAGAATAACGATTATTATTTTCCATTTCAAAAAAACTTTTTACAAACGAAATGAGATGACAAGTAAAATTGGTATTTTACTTTTGAGATGACATTAATCACCTACTGTTTTCCATGATTCCACGGCTACCTTTCATTTCATCAAACCTAAACGGATAACTCATTGGAATTTGTAGGCATCGTATGAAATATTGTACAAATTCAGTAATTGATTGTTTTTAGTTTTGAACAAAAAGAAAGTGGTACATAATGTATATAGTTGAATTGGTAATTAAATTCCCTATTGAATGGCAAGATGGCCCTCGGTAGGTACCATTTGAAAAAAACTATTTTCGAAAATTTAAATTCCTGCTGTAGGATTTGTTATTGATCTTATCGATGAAATGACTATTACTATGAGTTACTGATGTAAATTAGTATAGATTCTAACCTGATCAAGGCCTTCTGGGCTAAAAAAAAAATTGGGAAATTATTATTTTTTAATTGTAAAATAAAAATTGTCGTATGTAATTTGAGCCGTAGAATTCAAAAACATCAAACATACAGGGTGTTCCATTTGAAAAATGAAGTTGGTTGCTATTCTGGCTAAACCGGAAGTCGGCCATTTTGTTTTCATATGTCTGTCAATCCCAAATTGTGTCTCATATCTATGTACAAAATTTCAATCAAATTGGTTGATCGGAGATGTAGGCATGGCCGTAGTCCCATTGTCACCCAGTAGATACAGGGCTATCGAATTCAAGTCTAGGCATGAGGATCTCTAAGAGGTTAAATTTTAGCAAAAGTAGATATTCTAATAACATCGAAAAATTCAATCTTGCTTTTTTGCTCAAGTCAATGTTTTCGAAAAAAGTTTTTGGCTTATGTTGAACTAAAATGTACTTAGTGTTGCTCAAATTCGCAAACAAGAAACTTTCAAATTTTCCATAACGACGATTTACATGTAACATTTTTATGGACTACTTTCTATAGATTTTTCAACATTTTGGAAATATCTGGTTCACTTTAATTTGCGGGAATTAAGGTGTTACTATCTCCTACATCCATATTTTCAAGGGGAATATTAGAAATTGTGTATTGAATGCCAAGAAATTCTGCAATGGAAATCAGCAATTCAGTTCATTCTTCAGTTATCAGAAATTAATAATCATTATTTTTTATTGTATTTTTTGTTGGAAACTATGTGTTATTCAGTTTTGGTTACCTGTGGCTATAAACATGCAAATTGCAACAAATTTTAAAAGATTTTTACCCATCTAGCCATTAGTAGAATATGAATATTATCTTATTGTCTGGATGTTTCATTAATATATAATATAAGAATCAATTATCATTCCGAATTTTCATCTCTAAATGAAGAAGTAAAAAGTCGAAGGCTATACCAGATTCTGAATTATGAAGTAATTTAAATAGTGTATATTTTACTGCCTTATGATTCATTATAAATAATATATATTTTATATTGGGAAAGTAGGTTTTTGATTATCTATATCTACAAGATATAAATACGACTTTTGCTCTATCACTACAATTCCGATTTCAACTTGTTGATTTTTATCTATCACAAAGGATACAAAAAACTTTAAATTTTGATTACAAATTTTCCACCACTGAAAATAATCGGTTATTTTTTATATCTGAAAAATATTCTCAATATTATACACTTTCCTGCTTAAGGTATTTTGGTTCTATCTTAGTTTTCGTCCAATCTTAGGAATCGCCGAAATTTTAGTATGATATGAACATAACCTCCTTGAACCGACTGACAAATTTTTAAATCCATGCACCGTCCAGTTTGTCAGATATTTGCAATTTTTGTACACGATTCCTATACCTAACACGTGAACAGATAGGACTTTGTTCACATTTTTTATTATAGATGCTGAACGGATCTTAAGATTAAAAAAAACACCTATGTAGGCAGTACTATTGTGGGATTAATTAATAATAATCTTTATTTTTATTTATTTCAAATAGGCATCCTAATATACAAAAACATTTTTAAAATTGGATGGACAGAGTCACAGTCCAACTTCATAGCAATAAAATGTGTATGCTCGGAATTATCCAAGCATTCAGAGAATAGAAAAAATAACAATATTAATTTAAATACTAGATATATATGATATTATAATATCAATGTTAATATGGATATTGTATCTTCAAATGACTAGTAAGTCCTTTTTTGAATGTCGTAATAGATTCACTTTGTTTTATCTCAAGCGGGAGGTTATTGTAGTCCAATAGTCCTTTATGGAATAAGGAGTTCATGGATCGTGTATAATTCAAACGTGGTACATATAAATTAGTATTCCCCCTGGTGGGGTAATTATGAATTTGGTGATGGAAAACAATAAATTGATCAAAATATGAGGGTGCATTACCAGACAGTATTTTGAAGATGAATGGACAATTTTTGACCGTTTAGTTTTGAAGATATCGACTGATGGAAAATATTAATTTTATTCTACCGGAACCAAGACACGACCAGTTGTGACGAAATGGGAACAGTTCACACTGCGGTGAAATGATGAGCACGTGATGAGGTACGGGAATGTGAAATGAAAGCATCAGTATCAACCGGCTTAAGAAGGATGGAGATAAAGGTTCATTGTGCAGCGTTTACGATTACAGCGCCATCTCTATACGTGTAGTGACCTACCTTGCATGAGGTTTGATTTGTGCAGGACGTTCAGAGTGTACAGGCTCTGTCAAAAGTTCGAGATCGGCAGCATCATATTAGCGTTGGATTTTACCGTATGCAGCGGCCGAAACTTTTGGCTGATAAGTGTACATACAGAGATACCTTAATGAAGAGTATGACAGGAATAATAAATAAAATACTGTAACGAAGTTACTAGGGTTACAATAGTTTTTCATTAATTTCAAAAGTCTCCCAAGCTCCGTGTGTAAATAAAGGAATAAAAGCCCTATCTCCGTTGATAATAATTGGAAAAATATTGTTCTTGTACGACATAAATTCACGAAGCATGAATTACACAACTCGTAATAAATAGCCCTCCCGAACCGATTACGTAAAACAGATCGAAATGCATAGCGAAACAAAGAAATCGTACGTCACACCCCCACTCTGGAGCTAGCGCTTGAATCAAATGCCAGGGAGAGGAGCAGAGTAAGACCCCAAGAGACCACGAGAACACACGAAGTTGGACTTGGAAATTATTCGCAGGAAGGTATAAGGAATTGATAAATGTTGATGTCGCTCGCGATCGGTCCGCGCATTGATTTAACCTAACTAGTAGAGGAGGGAAAGTTTGCCGAAGTGTATTTCAGAACACAAGCATTTGGGCAGTATCGTTCGAGACCCAAGAGTAACCACCACACGAGCAATAGCAGGTAGTAGCCGTGTTCGTGAGTTCCAGAATCGGTGAGAATAACAATTCTACGAGTAAGCAGTAATGCCATGTTTCGTAGGTGGGTACCTTTGCATAGATATGTCCGAGTAAGCAAAGCCGCGATAGGAAGTTATAGTTAGCCGAGGGAGGAAAAGCTGTCAGTTGGGTTGCCAGGCACTATTAGGGCCTCGCCACACTAACAGTCGTGTAGGTTAGAAACTGGAAATCCACGATAGGAAACTGTAAGTTGAGGAAAAAGCTGTCAGTTGGGTTGCAAGGCACTATTAGGGCCTCGCCACACTAACAGTCGCGCAGGTTAGGGACCGGAGAGGCGCGACAGGAGTCTGTAATTAGCCGGAAAGGGAGAATGCTGTGAGTTGGGTTGCAAGGCACTATTAGGGACTCGTCACACTAACAGCCGCGTAGAATAGGCATTAGGGAGACCGTCGATAGAGAATTAACCGTATTCAGGGAATGCCAGGAAACACTAAAGGCCCTCACACACGCACGACGCCAAACTGCTTACTCCTCTCATATGTATGGCCATTCGTAAACTTACCAATAGAGACTCGCTTTGCTTTAATGTTGATATGACGTGTTTGCACCCCGTCCTTTTGAGCTTTTATACTACAGTTTAAATCTTTTCCCGCATGAGCTTTGAGTAACTTGCTATAACCGCATAAGTACGCTTGACACCCCTTTCCACTTCTACAGTATATCTTGCCTTGCTATTATAGTCCTGAAGGCTGCCGACAGCCGCACTGTACATATTAGATAGACAATAAATTGTTATGGTTGACTTGGAACTAACCTTTTTATTTTTACTTGATTCAGAGCTTTGATTTTAACAGCTGATTGTGCAGTCAGCACCCAGGTACAAAACCCAGCTAAGGGTAATTAAAGCCTGCCCTTCTGGCCCCGTTTTGTCAATACTATACTGACCCCTGGAGTGTTTATTTTTCTTCATTGAGACTGCCCGGAGCAAAAGTAGCCTTTTTCACTATGAAGCTAAAGGTGGCGCCCGAGGCAATTTTAGAGTTTGATAGGACAGCGCCAAGAAAAGGTCCAAGGGGGAAAAGACCCTTACAATACATTTTAGAGTAGATTTTATATGTAATTATCCTAAACAAAACTTCGGAAAATAAAATCCCAGACTTTTCCAGGTTATCCTTGAGCAATAACTAAACATTCTCCTAACCATTTTGACAAATTGAAACGAAAATTTCAGGGACAATATTTGAAATTTTTACTGATAAATCTAGGAAAGTATATTGAAAGAAACAAAGAACAAAAAAGATATATTAACTAAAGGCGATCAAAAGTAAAATAATCAGTTTCAACTCACAAACTACTCTCAATATGTTGATGATATTTTGTCTTTCATGGTAGTGCCGATTTATCTTTCCATTTCTATATCTATTATTCCAAATTTTTATAGTTTTTTGAGTACTTCCTATTTCTCTGCTTTTTAAATTTTTATATTTATGATGAGCTAGTCTGTAGAAGAAAATTTTGAGCAAATCCAGATCTTGGACATTTTTTATAGGTACCATTAACTTTTTTTAGTAATATTTTAATACCGATGAACAAGGGTGCCAAAGAATTGTCATTCTGAAAATGCACAATTTGACAGAGAATGCTATTTTGTAATAAGCGAGATCACAAACTCACAAATTTGATTCATATGTGCTTGAAGTTGAAATATAGTGATAAAATATTATGTATGCATAGTTTTTCCTAGAAAATATTGTGTAATATTCGAATAAACGCTGCTTAAAACCCTCAAATTCAGTGAGACATTCAAACACAGTGTTATTGCCGCTTCTTTTGGCGTCATAAGTCCATTGATTTGGCATTTTCTCAAGTTGCCAGTGTCACTATTTTGCGGAACTTCTGAGGAAATGTTATTCTGTTTCATCCTATGAATAAAACAGAACTTTTGTCAGAACTTTTGAAATGAAGACTTCGTATTTGATAGATGTTCTTGATTTAGTTATTCTTGAATAATATGCATGTATACCGAGTGCTCTGCCATTATTTTTTCGGCCTGCTCACATTGTAAATAAATATTATGAATAATGCTTGGCAACGCTGTAATTCCTAGCACGCTCCGCGATCGGCGAGTTGCCAGTGTCACTATTTTGGGGAACTTCTGAGGAAATGTAATTCTGTTTCATGCTATGAATGAAACAGAACTTGTGTCAGCATGTCCTATATTGAAATGAAGACTTCTCATTTGATAGCTGTTCTTGATTTAGTTATTCGTAAATAATATGTATGTATACCGAGTGCTATGTCATTATTTTTTTGGCCTGTTCACACTGTAAAGAAATATTTTGAATAACGCTGAACTTGTTACATCACATCCTGGCGCGGTTTCCGCAATGTTCAAATAGGAACGCTTCTTTGAAATTTTTTTTAAAAAACTTCTTCGAAAAAAAAAATAAAAAAAAATTTAACTACTTTCCTCATTGTTTTGGACATTGTGGTATTTTTTCCAGAAATTAGTGATATCGCCTATTCCAAGTGGCAGGTAATTGCTGTGTGGTGTACACTATTTGGCAACAGTAAATCCATTGGTTCAGAGATATAAATATCTTTCACCGTTGAAAAAGTTAAGTCGAGTAAGACATTTCGACTGTTAGTTAAGTACAGTATTTATTTGATGGAGATTATAATAACCAAATGAGTTTTTTAATGTAAATGCAGTTAACATTTAAGCCAAAACCATCATTAAACCAAACAGCCTCAGGTAAATTATAATCCCCAAATAGAATGAATTCACAATCCTTGTTATTCTCAAAGACATGATCAACATCATAATTGTGTTGTTCATAGATTTCATTATTTGATGATGGTGGTATATAAATATTTTTTATATGAAGAATGACAAAAATATGTTCGAATATATTCCTTTGTATTTCCACTCAATAGAAAACTTTCACTTTTCTTTACTAATAGAACAATCTAGTATTTTTTATTTCTCTGTTATATCTCTGGAACCAGGTGAGCTGGATATTTTTTATGTAATAATGGGCATTTACAAAAGCAACTTTACTGTAAATTACCAGTCTCTGTATTTCGGAAATCCCCATGCAAGGACTTGAATAGACATGTAAGTTTCTCTTTCCTGATACCCTAGCTATGACATAAGAACGAAGTCAGGTAAAATGAAGTTACAGTATTAATAAAAATATTGTGTTTTAGAGAATTCATTTTTGGAATGTTTTCATATTATCTGCTAGTTTTTCATAAACAGAACTGAAGATTCCTATATATGATTCACTACCAAAGAAGAGTTATGATAACGCTCAGAGTATCAAATATTTTATAACAGCTAATCTAACTCAATCTCATAAACGAAATATTTAAAATTCGGTCAACACAAAATGTTAGGTAGGTTTGTTGCCATACGACATTTCAACAAGAATATAGACGCTTCCAAATAACATGCAATAGATCATAACAAGTACATCACAAAAGCATGCATTTAAAAATAAGGGAGTGAATGGTGCATTTCATTGCAAGACACCAGCCCAACATGCATTTACTTACTGGTGCAAAAGTGCTATCGAATGGGGATCATAATGGACATGTCCTAATCGGCTACCTTCCTCTTCGGTTTCACTCTCAGTTCCACTGGGGCGGCCCCTAGACACCAAGCTAAGCACATGCACTACACTGTTCTAGCAAAACTTTTTTATTTGTAGAAAAGCAATAGATCTGTGACGATTATGACTAGGTTCTGTAGAATGCTACTTCTTTAAGTATAGATAAGCATACTGGCTAGCCTAGTTTTGAATGACTTTGAGGAATTTTCCAGGGGAGTTTAATTTTGTTTTTCTGTTTGCTGGTAAATACTATATGATACTGTGTGTTCAATGAAAATATATGTCAGACTTAAAACTGAAAATCTAATCACTCAGTTTCCTCAGCTTCTATTAGGATGCTATGATTTACACTGAAAACATATACACTCAAATTCTAGATATCTAGAAAAAAAAAAGGATTTTTTTTAACTGGCCCTGTTTTATTTGCAAACAGATATTTCTCCTCGGGTCATTTTACTTTGAATATATGGAATACCTGATCTCTAGGATATAACATTTTGATATTTCACTAGAAAACATGAATGAATTATCCTCCCAAAAATGCAAAAATTGGTGCCATAGATTCAAAAACAAAAAAGTCAGAAATGAAATCAGACATGTATAACTTCAATAACTCTTGACTCGAAGGAAGATATACTTGATCTTTTCTGGACAAGTCGGGAAATGAAGAGGAAAGTGAATTTTTATAAATGACTTAGAGCCTCAAAATTATGTATATTGAACCCATAACACACACTGTATGACTTTTTACAACAGTTTATGTCTTTTGTTTTACTCAAATTTCCAGTATATAATTTTTATTTACATATTTAAGGCTACTTTCATCAAAATTATAAAATAAAAATTGACCATACATACTCAATCACAAATCTCTTGCCATTGGTTGAATATCATCAAACTGAGTGAAATGTTCATATTCATTTCAATACTTTATAATCAAAAACACAAAGCTCACATATTCAAGAATTATTTTTTGAAAAACATTCGTTATTAGATGTGACTCATTATTAACACATGCCATGATCAGCAGAAAATAAAAAATGTGCAATTTGGATAAAAATTGAATGGGTATTTGAATGACAAAAAGCTATTGAAAAAATTCGAGTTAAAAATCTGAAACATTGATCAAAATCTCGAAATTTTCATATACTTACAGAGGCAACGTGGGTTGGGCGCCAACTAATGCTGGTTCTGGAGCAAGGTCTCTAACAGCGATGATTGATGGTGTTGATATGGATTTTTGTAGCGGAAGCCTAGCTGGCAGAAGTCGCAGTTGTTCTGCTTCCCTTTTAGCCTTGAGCTTATTAAAGTCATTCTAGAAAAAAAAGTTGAAATGTTTAAAATAACTATTTTTACAAGAAGTTTTTGGTAGTTCTTTTTCAAGTGATGAACATTATCAAAATTATTAAGTAATTCAAATATGTACATAAAAAGTTTTTCAGAATGAATATTTTTTATGAAAAATCCTGCATAATTTATGTAAACATAAATAACACATCAGAAATCACTAAGCAAACAATAATTGGATAACCAATTCAGATTATAAAGAAAGCATTTGGAACGAAGTTCCTTTACGTGGCTTGCGGTAGGTGTTGACTGATAGAAATCATCACGTAAGAAAAAAGCGTTATGCCCCCTCCATGTGACTCTCTCTCTGTCTCTTTCTATTATATACAAGTTTGTGTGACAAGCGTCCAGCCCTTGCTCATACGATTCCAAAGGTGTACGAAACCATCTGAACTGCTGTTCTGCTTGTGGGAAATTTAAAATGATACAAGTCGGAAATTATCTTTGTGTGGTAATACGTGGAAAGATATTTTTGTTTCTTTTATATTTCTATATATCGTGTGTTTAGATGATTATATCCTTTTTTGGACATAATTTCTTATGTTTTTTGTATGACGAAGTTGGATTAATGGTTTACATTGAATATGTGGCATGCCAATTTGTTATAATATAACAAATAGTATTATCAGGAATAAAATATCTTTTACTGTGGCGGAGGAGTTAGGAAAAAGGTTATATAGGTATAGTATTGCTTGGTATTACGTGACGATTTCTAGCAGTCAACACCTACCGCAAGCCGTGTAAAGGAACTTCGTTCCTGACGGGGGTCCCCTGATTGCACACAATTTTTAATTTATATCTTTGCATAGGAATATGTTTCTTTAGTTAATTTTTCAATTGTTTATTTGCATGGATTTTTATATCATCAGTTAAGTGAATTAATTTTTAGAGTTTGAACTTCACAAACAAGACATTAGAAAGTTATCATATTCCCTTCATGAGTAATATATATATAAACAGAGCACTTTCAAAGAATATTTTATTATCTTGAATAACATTTTGATTCAAATTGGTGTGTTATGTACTGAAATATTTATTAAAACATGATTTTTGAAAACCCACTGCAGTGAGAGTTAATAAAAATGGTAATTTTATTCTGAACGCCTTTCAATCCTTGGCATGTTCATCAGTGAAAAAAAAAATAACGAAAATTCATTTAAAAATCACCATCTTTAAAAACCAAGACATCGATTATAGCTGAAATTGGGCACTAAATATATATATTCGGCTGCCGTAAGGTACCGTGACATTGTCAAAATTTGGCCGCCATAAAGCAACCGTGGTTTGAAATGAAAAAAAAAAAAAAAGAATAATATGTTATCCATAACTTTCACCCCCAAATTCCGATTTTCAATCGATTCGCACAGTAAATGTCAAAATTCTTAAGCCGTATTGAAATCCAATTTTATTAGTGGTCGGAAAAATATTCACTGTTTGTGTGTGTGATTGGTTGGTTATTTGAAAACTGACGAGCAAGAGAAAACGCTTTTCTTCCAGGCTGCGTGGCTCTATTATAGTGCTGTCGTCAGTAGTTCCTACTTATACACTAGGTTTTTCGGATCTATGCCTGTTTCTGGATTTATTTGTCCGAATGTTCTTCTGCTTCTGTTTTCTGGAACATCGCACTCGGTGATGAGGCTGTTTCCTCTTCCTACTCACATAGTCTGCATCCCACGGTTTCTCTATGAATTCTATAGAATGCAGGTATTTTCTGAGGTCGCAGTGTCCAGTCAGTAAGCCTGTTATTATGAGTACCTTCATTGTATTTAAGTTTAGGAGATCAGCTGTTAGCATTTGACTTAGATCATGGCTGTGCAGTGTCACTGTCCCTCGAATTGGTGCCAATATTTTTGGTATTTTTCTTTTATCCACTCTTTTATTAGTATCCCACATCGGGTTTTTAATAATAATAATAATAATAATCATTTATTGCCCAACAGGTAAAACCCAATTACAGGACATAATTTTAATGATTCCAAGGGCTGGTTCTGGACCAGTGACTGGTGATTCAGATGCGTATCTCTGGTCATGTAGTGTATGTGATTACAAGTACTCTCCTCTTGTCAGGGGCGCGCCAACTATGTGGCAAATGTAGGCAAAAGCCACGAGCGGCAAAATCTAAGGGCGGCAATTCGGCTAAATAAACCGTACTAACGACCTCTTCTTTCTAATGCCGTGCATCGGCTCCAATTCATGTTCAATGCGTGATTCTCTTTCGGTACTCTTTTGCTATTAGCGATAGCACCTAGCAGCTAGCTTAAAAAGTCCGAGTATCAGAGGTGGCTTAGCGGTAACGGTAAGTACCAAAAACAAAGAGAGTAAATATAGAGAAATGTTTTTGTTTTTATTGCTTTTTTTATTCGAGAAAGGCTTAAAAGACGTCTGTCAAAAGCCGCAAAAAATGGAAATTAATATAAATATGTCTGGATTTTGTAAAATGGGTCATTCAAGTTTGTTCTGCAAATCAGATTAGTTGATTAGATAGTTAGTTAGTGAGGTGGATATTTCAGTGTAAAAAATGGTAAGTAGTGTAACTAAAACTAAATACGGTATATTTATACTATTTAGTTTAATTCTAATTGAAATTTCTGAAACATGTTCTATGTCAGAACTCAGTAGTTTTCGAGATATTTGGCATTTAAAAAAAAATCCCATAAAAGGCAATTACCAATATGGCTAATAATTTTACCTTGCAACTACCAACTACTAATTGTAAAGTATTTTTAGGTAATTTTTTCCAAGGTCCTGTAATACATACTAATACATATTTATTTTCAACAAATGTTGTACAGGGTGTTCAAAAAATTAAATCCAATTTATTGGTAAAGACAGATGTAAAACAAAATTTTTTCAAATAGATCACAATGTAACATATCCTATATCAAAACTCATCTGTTTCCGAGATATTTAACGTTTAATTTTTTTCTCCAAAAACGTAAATAAGATTGTTAACAATATGACATTTCCTATTTTAAGGAAAAGGGCAAAAATAGAAAACGATTGTCAGGTCATCGTTCTGCCAACAAAGATGGCAGAAAATGGAAGCAAAGGAAAAATTAGCTGATTCTTTGAAGAAATATTTGAAACCGTCAGAAATAAGTGTTTTTACTGAACTTGAAAATACCGACGATGCTCACCCTAGTTGTTCCTCAGCCCCAAGTTCCTCATTTGTTTCTGATTGTAATAATATAAATAGTACCCAGGAACATCATACTGAAAACGTTCCAGCAGCGGTAACATTACTATTTTCTAACTCCACCGTAATATCTGATGACCCTGGAGAGTGGCCCGAAATAATTACATCTGCAAATGCAAAATTTTTAACGGAAAAAGGACCCCATCAAATTACGAATAGGATCTATCCAGTAAACCCACAAGGCCAAAAGTTTTCTGCCAGATGTTTTTATCGTAACCTCACCAATGGAGAGAAAGTTAAATGGGAATGGCTGATTTACCCAACAACAAGAGATGCGGTTTACTGTTGCAAACTTTTTGGTAAGTCTTTGACCAACTTGTCTAATAAGGAAGGGTGTTCTGATTGAAAACATTTGTCACTAGTGCTAAACATACACGTAAAGAGTGACTCCCATAAAAAAAATATCGGATCTTGGTTAAACTTATCAAATATGTTATCTAAGGGAGTTACTATGAATAAAAGTCAATTACGTCCATTGCATGTAGAAAAAAAATACTGGTATCGTGTCATTGAAAGAATAATTTCAGCAATGCAGTTTTTATGTCGTCAGTGTTTAGCTTTATGTGGTAGATCTAACAAATGATATGAAAATAATAACGGAAACTTCTTGAAATTAATAGAAACGTTCACCAAATTTGATTATGTAATGGAGCAACATGTTCGACGCACACATATAAATCAATGCAGCGGTAGCGGTATGACAAACTATTTAGGCGATAAAATTCAAAATGAATTGATAAATTTAATCAGCTCAAAAGTAAGAACTACTATTTTAGATCTAGTAAGAAAACATAAATATTACTCTATAATCCTTGACTGTACACCGGATGTGAGTAATACGGAACAATTAAGTGTAGTTTTGAGGTTTGTTTTATTAAACGAGTTGACGAAAAAAATTGAAATACTTGAACATTTCATTTTATAGTGCCCTATAGTTGATTCTACTGGTGCTGGCTTGTATAACTATGTGACAGATTCATTAGTAGAATTAAATTGAAGTATATATGATTTGCGAGGACAAGGATATGATAATGGAGTAAACATGCGTGGAATACACAGTGGATTACAAACACGAATCTTAAATATAAACCCGCAAGCATTTTTTGTTCCTTGTTCGGCGCACTCATTCAATTTAGTTATTAACGATGCTGCTAAAATTTCTTTTGAGGTGTCCGGATTCTTTGACATTGTTCAAGAGATATGTGTTTTTTTTTGCGTCAACCAAAAGATGGTCTATTTTGAAAACGTGCCTTACAGATTTTACTTTAAAACCACTATCTGATACACGCTGTTCTAGTAGAATAGACGCTATAAAACCTTTGAGATATCTCTTTTAAAAGTAATGGATGCATCTGCATCTTCAAAAGATTTTAGTACATCACACCTAGCTCGATCGCTCGCAACAAAAATCCAAAACTTTTTTTATGCTCTGTAGTAATCTGGTACAATATTTTATTTAAAATCAATTCGCTAAGTAAATTAATGCAGAATCAAAGTATAAATCTAAAAGTTTGTTTAGACTGTCTAAACAAAATAAAAACATTTTTTTTTAGACTTAAGAGATGATAAGAGATCAGGGCCGATCCTAGCAGGTGTGCAGCGCGTGCACCGCACGCGGGCGGCCAAACTAAGGGGCGGCCGCGAGGCGGCCGCAGGCCGCATTCAGTTATAACAATTAGCTATTTTTTGAAAGAAGAAAAATGAAACGTTAGTGCTCAGTTGTGTTGTGTGCTGGTCTATTGTCCATTAGTATCTTCTCCTACTCTCATCTACACACATTCTTCATTTGAGAGCAAAATTCATGGCAGAGCCGGCAATGCAGCATAAAAAATTGAAATTTCTATAAAAAAAAAACAAGGGCCATATTTTTGACACGACTAAGTATAGTCCATCCAATATCAATTGCAGAAGCTGTTTCTATAGGGAGCAAATAAAAACTCACTTCCCTAACACGAGCGTATATGCCAAGAAACTGAACAAAAAATAATCTGTACTACTCGTAAACATTTTCCGTCGGCAGACGGTACATCAAAAGAGCCGATAGTCAACGTGGACGTGAGTGACGGCTGTCACTGTTCTACAACCGATTCGTCTGGGCCAATGAAGTCGAACATCGATGCTTGTAGGCGTGTCTATACGATGGGAAGTCATAAATCACGCGTTATATTTGGGTTTTAATAGCTCTCAAAGATTAAAACCAGTAGCGTCTGTGGTCTTGGTGTGTGCCGATCGAAATACGTTTTAGGATATTCTAGTAACCTACATCAAACAATGAAATAAATTATTTTTTTTCTTAATGTATTTGTATAAATGAAAGCTTGTCTTTAATTTTTTTTTCATTTTTCATTATTTATGAAGTATTTTTGAAATCTTAAAATATCTAAATGAAATTAGTTATCTCCGCCACTGCTGCTCACAGGATTTCGCCGCAAGACTTTTTTATGCTTCTGTAATTGATATTGGGAAAACTATATGTTTGGTTCCTGTGTGCGGCGCGGCGGCTTATTTATGTAGGTATAGTCTTTACGATGTCAGTTGGCGAAAAAAAATTTGAAAGAGGTATTAGCGGCGAAACCTTTGAAAAAAACGTGCTGCTGTTCGCCGGGCGGCTTTTTTTCAATGGATTCGCCGCTGCGGCTTTTTTTCAATGGATTCGCCGCTGCGGCCTCCTTTGAATTTTTTTTCGACGTGCCAACTTACTTGTAAAGACTATATATATCACAGTCGGCACGCGGCTCGCAGGTCAATGGTCAAAAGAAACTTTATTTTAGCGGTTTTCTTTATAGATAAGAAATGGATTGTTTCGACAAAGTTAAAGGGATGCCGCATCGGAATTTTTTTTGCTACTTCACCACTATATATAAACCATTTTTATTTCAAAATGTTCATTTAATTTTGAATCAACATACAATAAGACTGGTCATAAACACAATCAAGTGCAAGTGTAAGTTAATATTGGAAATTAGTGACAAGGTGTTGCTGTTGAGTATCGTTTAAATATTTAAATCAGAACTGTGGTAAGTACCAAAGCTCTTAACTAGATTTATGAACGAATGAAATGTTGTAAAGGGTGTTTTCTAATTAGATAAAAAAAGTGGGCATATTTTTAAACTAATTTTGTTGCGATGATTCGTTTTAAATTAAAGAACAGAATGTTTGAAAATTAAAATTTTTTTAATTTTTAATTTTTAAAAAATTTTTTAAAATTGGTTCCAACCGGGGTTTATGAAAATTTTAATTTTTACCCAGATTTTAAAAGAGCGCTACGAATCATTATTTATTTTAAATAATTTGCTCTAACTTTTTCAACAGGAATGGGGATTTCTTATGAATAACCCATATTCTTACACTTTAAGTAAAAAAAAGTATTAACAATGGTAGGTACTTTTTAGATGAATTTCAAATTTTCTGAAGAATTCCTATTCATTTTATCTGCATCTGTGAGCCATGATATGCTTATCGTTCTTCTTACCTTTTACCTTTAGATGTCGTCCTCGTCCAATAACAGAAAAACTAAAAGAGAGTCAGGTGCCTTCTATAGAAAAGAGAAGAATAGAAGAAATCTCAAAACAAGCGGGAGCATTGAAAAAGTATTTTGGAAAACCGGATAAAAGTGAGCCCGAACAAAAAGGTTTGAATCAAATCGCGGAATTTGATTATTTTCAACCATCAACATCCACCAGTACTAGTGAAACAAACAATAATCAATAGATTTCGAAGCCGATAAAGAAGGAGATCATCATCAAGCAGTCCCATTCCCAGTGAAGCCAAAAAACCCATTCCCAGTGAAGCCGAATGTGAAGATGAGAGCAAAGAGGAAGAGGACTCTGCTCAAGTAGCACTAGATGATCCAGGTACTTGGCCTAACATTTTGACAAAAAAATATATTAATTTATTGGTAGAACACGGTCCCAAACAAGTTGCAGATTTCAAATTTCCGATTGATGAGAGTGGCAGAAAATTTAGCTGTTCATATTATAACAAAACTTTAGTGAACGGGGAGAAAATAAATCGCGCGTGGCTCTGCTATTCCATAAAACTAAATTGTATTTTTTGTTTTGCATGTAAATTGTTTAGTAGAGATAGTTCAACACAACTTGTAAGTACTGGCTTTTCTGATTGGCGTCATTGTTCGGATTACCTCAATAAGCATGAAAATACTCTAAAACACGTTAACTCTATAAGATCGTGGTGCGAAATAAAGACGAGGATGGAAGCAAATTGTACTATTGACGTGGAACAACAAAATGTTTACATTAGAGAGAAAAAGCGATGGCGCGCTATCATTGAAAGAATAATTGCTGTAGTACAATTTTTAGCGAGTCAAAATTTAGCATTCAGAGGAACTAGTACGGAGTTGTATCATAGAGATAATGGTAATTTTTTAAAGGCAGTAGAGATGTTGGCCAAATTTGATCCAGTTATTTCAGAACACCTTAATAATATCAGTAAATACAAAGATAAAAAAACACGTATTCCACACTACTTAGGGCAGCATTTTCAAAATGAAGTAATTCATATTTCAGCCGAATCTATTCGTAATGAGATAACACGCATTGTCAAAAAAGCCAAATATTACACTATAATTCTCGACTCTACGCCCGATATTAGTCATACAGAACAAATAACGTTTGTAATTAGATGTGTGAACACTACTGATGGTAAAAAGTAAAGTAGATATTTTAGAATTTTTTTCTTGGATTTTTTCAGTAACTAATACCACTGGAGAAGGTCTGTCAATTTTCTATTAGAGAAGCTATTACCTAGTCTGCAGCTCGAAGTTAAAGATATATGGGTAAGGGCTATGACAATGGATCAAACATGAAGGCAAAAATATAGGGCTTCAGAAACGGATTCTCGATATCAATCCTAGAGCATTATACGTCGCGTAGCGGCTCATACCTTAAACCTCGTCGTTAATGACGCTGCCAGCTACAGTGGTGAAATTTCTGGATTTTTTATATGGTACAAGAGGTATATAATTTTTTTCCCTGCGCCCCATATCGATGGGATTTACTAAAAAATACGTGAAAAGTCTAACTTTGAAACCATTAAGTGAAACAAGGTGGAAAGTCGTATCAATGCTATTAGACCTCTAAAGCAAGACCTCAAAACATTATTACCGCATTAAATGCCTTAATTGAAGATTCCACCAGAGCGCGAAAACAAAAATGGTGCAAAATCAATAATTAAAAATCTTGAATTATTCAAATTTTTGTGTTCAATTTTGATTTGGCATGATTTATTATCAAGAATTAATGTTCTGAGTAAAATGCTTCAAAATCCTAAATTAAACATCGCGCGTAGATAATTTAAAAAATATTTAGTTTCACAAAGATCAGACGATAATTTCAAAATATTTGTCAATCAGCCACAACACTTGCTAGAGATTTAGGTATTGATCCCGAATTTCCAAGTTCGAGGCTCAGGAAAAAGGTCCGTTTATTTGATTACGAGGGCAGTGATGAACCCCTTTTGAATCCCTTCCAGCAATTCAAGACTTCTTTCTATTTTGCAATTCTTGATCACGCGATCTCTTCGGTAAATGAAAGATTTACATTATTATCTGAGTGCTTTTCAATATTCTGCTTTCTGTGTGAGTTTCACAACATTTCTAGTGATGATCTCATGAAAGCCTGCATGGACTTAGATATTAAGTTACAGGTACAGGAGGAAGGAAGTATCGTGAAAGATATAGACGGTATACAACTGTTTAATGAAATAACTTCATTCAAAGATATTTTTCCAGGTAAGAAACAGCCAATTGAGGTATTAGAAATCATAGTCAAAACTGATCTCATTTCCTGTTTTCCTAATTTTGCTCTAACAATAAGATTTTTTTCAACCTTACCTGTTTCAGTGGCTTCAGGAGAAAGAAGTTTCAGCAAATTAAAAATTATAAAAAATTACTTGAGAAATAATATGACACAAGAAAGGCTTTCAGATTTGGCCATCATCTCTATTGAATCCGAAATCTGTGAAAAAATAGATTTTACGGAAATTATTGATAAATTTGCCACTCAGAAAGCCAGAAAGGTTATTTTATAATTAGGTAATTATAATGATTAGGTACCTAGTCTGTAGACTGCAGAACAACTGATTTATATACTTTTCGTTGGTATAAGCACTGAGTATGTCCAAAATCGTTGTGTGTGAAATAGACGTTATACAGGTAGATGAGTTTAAGAGTTTATAACGTCAACGTTAAATATTAGTCAAAATAAGAAAAATACCCTAGGATCGGCCCTGTAAGGGATTTAGCGAACTTCTTGTAGACGCCAGGGAGCTGGCCAAATATCTTCACAAACAGTTCGTCAAAGAAAAAAGAAATGACAGTTTGATTATGAAAGTACTGACGAACCAATAACAGACCCGAAAATGAATTACAAAGTAAAAGTATTCCTCTCTATACTAGATATGACATTACCATCTCTTAATGAAATATTCAAGGTGTTGGAGCAATTTAATAACATTTTTGGATTTATTTATCAAATGTTCAGCTTGAATGAAGAAGAATTAAGAAACTCGTGTGAAATTTTATCATTTCATTTGAAAGATGAAGCATGTATGAAATTATTTGTTTAAAATGCCACTTACCAGAGCAAAATGAGTTAGATCCTCAGTTAGTTCTTCAACACATTTTAGAGAACAATTTAATTTCAACATTTCCAAATACTGCAGTGGCAATACAATTTTTTTTTAAAGCTACCATTATCTGTAGCATCAGGAGAAAGGTATTTTTCAAAATTAAAATTAATAAAAACTTTTTTACGATCAACTATGGCACAAGAGAGACTCGGTAATTTGGCAATTATGTCCATAGAAAGTGACCTTATGGATTGTTTTCCTTTAGACGAGTAGATTAAAGATTTTGCCGAAAAAAAGGCAAGAAAAGAGTGCTTTCAATAAGTTATTTTGTTCTTTTTTTTTCTGTTATGTAACATTTTTATTGTTTTGTCAGTTTTGTTATTGCTTTGCTTTTTTTACATTCTTCGTTAATCCTTATGTCTAAGACTTGTCAAAATCTTCTGAATGTTATTGGGATGAGTAGTCAGGTATCATGCTGATTAAAATCACTAGACTTTTTTTATTTGAGCTTTTGGAAATACTCATTTACTTTATTTGCAAACATCAAAAGATAATGATGATTTAAAATTATTGATTATACATTATACGGTATATAAATTAACACATATTTCATTTCAAAATTAGATAAGTAATAGCGATTATTTCAATTTTGTGTATCTGATGTATCAAAATTAAATATAGGTATTAGCACGTATTTTAATTTTATTTATGTGTACCCACCCATGTATAGATTTTTACTAAAAAAGGGGTAAGGGGTGCAAAATCATATTTTGCCCATAGGCGGCCGCATGGCTTGGCGCGCCCCTGCCTCTTGTGTAGCCTTTAGCTATACATCATGCAACTTACACCAAATTTGGATATTTGTTCCTAAAGTACCTTTCAGGCAGATGTAGTTCATCTCCATTTTATGATGAGACACTAGTGATATTTCGATGAATTGTTTGACTTGATTGGTTTTCAGATATCATGAACAAGCTTCACTTGCTACCTAAGAAACGTTTAATATATCTGTGTAATCCCCAATTATCTCTTAAAATAGAAAGTAAAAGGTATTAAATAACAATGTTTAATGAAATACTGTGACTCTAGGGACCTAGTGCGAAAATAAAGTACATCTGAATCAGATATATTTAGTTCATATACATATAAAATAATTTTAAAGATCAAGTTTCACTAACCTGCAGGTCAGCTTCATTTAGTGAATGAGTACTAGCTCCACCTCCACTACCTCGAGTTCCTCTATGCCTGACAACAATTGGAGCTTCTGGACCCAATAATCTAACGGTGCTGCCATCTACATTATCAATCAACGACGACTCGTCCGCCTCCGATTCCATACTGCTCAGAGATATACTGGAAAAAAACAATTTCCATCATAACACACGATGTGCATTGATATAAGGAGTGTTATCAGAATTTAATGGATAAACTAATATGAGAGATTTTTAGATATAACTTTTTCCTCCCTCTGAAATACATACATATATTTATATGTTGTTGAGGTCCGAGAGTTATTCTTGAAGATTTTTTCAATGAATTTGAAAAGGATTTGAAAATATTTTATAAATTGCTTCCTTTAATGTTGGTGAAATTCATTGAGAATGTTTAAATAATTGATCAATTGCTTCCATTAATGTCTGGTGAAATTCCATTGAGTATGGTGAAATAATATATCCATGTATTTTTTTAGTCATGAAATGCTACTCAACAAATATATATTCACATCTCAACATAGATAACATTCACTCTTCTGATTACTGGGTATACCAATTTTTTATCTACATAATTGAGAAATTTATTGATTGATTGAATAAGGAAAATGGTCATTCAACTGAGTTATTCAATCACACAAGACCAAGATCAGATTGATTTGTTGAAAATATAAACAGGATGTTCATAAAATCAGATGTGGAATCATCTGCGACTGAAAGATAAACTTTAGTCACTATCTTCCATCGTCAAGATAACCTCTTGTGGGGTATTCATGTTGAAAAGGGAAACATTCTCAATCGAATATTGATATAAGATTTTCTGATTGGTCCACGATTAAAAGAAGTTATTTTTGTGAATGTCAAGAAAACACTACTTCGCTAATACGCTGGACATTGAACTACATTTGGGATGTAGTTCAAGGTCTTTAGCCGGGGAAGTAGTTGTTTTCTGTTAGACATTCACAAAAAATAACTTCATTTTAATCGTGGATTTTCCAATTCACAGAAAAATCTTTCTATCAATATTCGATTGAGAATGTTTCCCTTTTCACCAAGATCAGATATTGAAAAGGATTCACTTTACATAATGATGTAATAATTTACCGACCCATTTGAAAAATTCAAAGTTTAAAATGGGAATATGCTGTTTCAGTCCCATTTTGAACTTCATTACATTTGAGATTTTTTAATCAGATCTAACAATTTATTTTCAATAATTTCTCATAGTTACTTATTGTGAATGAGTTATGATTTCCCTGCATAAACAGCCTATGTTTCTTACGAGAATATTAAAGAAGTGATTTGAAATCTTCTTAATATAAATACTTGGGTGTCAGGTAAAAACTCAATTTGGTGTTTTCTACAATTAATTTATCAAATACTATCATCCTACCCTGACTTTGTGGCAGATGATAGTAATAAAAACAAATAAAACTAAGTACTTCTGCATTGAAAAAATAAACAGTACTTATACAAACTTTCACAGCAATTGACAATGCTGTATGAAACAGCTACTGTATACTCCTTAATAATGCTTTCATGCAAGAAAGGTGTAAATTGGTATATTTTCAACCTCAACATCTTCCATAGTATACACTCAAACAATGTAGCGGGAAAAAAAACAGTTAAGTTTAATCTTAAGTATTCGATTGGTATCGAATCATATAAATAATTTAATATTATTTCAAAATTCATATTATGATAATAATTTGTTGTCAATCATTATTAGAACACGAGATTTTCCTCTCTTCCAATTGAACTTCTAATCAAATACTTGTTTGGTAGGTTTATATAGTAGAGACATAATAACAACGTCAAGTATAAAACAAACAATAAATACCTCCTCTGGCGAGTATGCTTGACCTTTTCCTTGTTTCCAGTGAGGTCCTCTAAGGCAGTCCATGAACGTCTTCTCTGTGTTTCTGGTTGACATAACCAGTCTTGGGTTCCTGGGATGAAAAGTGGTATACATCAATATAATCCTCAGGAAATGGACAAAAAAAATCATTAAATAATAAATTAAGCTCTCATTAACTTCCACAAAGTGTCTTTGATAATTCAAATTTACTGTGCTTTCCAGTTCTTACTTCAGATCAGTGAAACCATGATTATTTATCGCACCTTTAAATTCAGTTCCGTCACTAACACGGAACTGAATTTAAAGGTGTGAATCGTCGGTTTCGAACAAGGACCAGTGGCTCAGGTGGAAGAGCGTTCGACTAGAAATCGGAAGGGCCCAGGTTCGATCCCTGGCTGATCCATATTTTTATTTTTCAGTTTTAGTTTTCATTTTCTCGTCTGAGTGCCACAAACTATTTTCATTGTTATTTACAAAATCGATTGCTCAGATTGTCATAGAGCATACATTGGTCAGACATCGAGGAAACTAAATGGTCGAATTATCTCAGATAAAAATGATTGTAAAACGAAAAAAAAATCTTGGTCATTGGCAGAACATGTCCTTACAACGAAACATGTAATGGATTATGAAAATGCCACAATATTGACGACTGAAAGAAATTACCATAAAAGAACCTTTCTGGAAATGATTCACATAAATGAAGAAAATAACTGTTTGAACAAAAAATCTGATATTGATAATCTAAGTAAAATTTACACCTACGTTTTGAAACTTGAAAATAATAATTACCGATCGTTCTGAAATTCTCATGAAACCTAAAATCAAAGTTGGCAATACCATAATGTATTCATAATAATTCATGTTCCTTCTACACACTAGAGTAATTGTTGATCTTTTTTATTCTGTACAGAAACAAGGTGGGAAAAAAAAAACTCAATGCTCCCCTTTTTTTTATTTAAATATTATTTTGCATGAATTTCTCAGTCGATTAAAATCAAGTAACTGACACCGGTTGATTCTTAATGTAGTATTTTAAATCCCAATTTATATATATAATATATAATATATATATATATATTTATGTTTCAACATTTTATTATTGTTCTCCATGAAGTGTATGTTTTCTATTTTTAGTACGTGTAATCTCAAGTTAGTTATTTCATAGTTTTCATTTAATAATTTTTTGTAATGATAACATTTTGTCCATAGATGTCTCGATAAAGGAATCAAGTTTTTCCGAAAGCTCGACCAATAACAAAGAATATTCTTTCAATGTTTCTGGCCTGATATTACAACGATATCTGACTGCAACCCTAATACGATTCCATTAGAATTCTAAACGAGTCTGTCAAGATCACACATCGAAATCTATACAGTGCTTTTCTTTAATGTCCCCCCCCTTTTATTTTTTGAACGGGTCAACTCAAAAAATTGAAACTTGGGATAATGAAATTGATGCATGAATACTATATTTTGGAGTAAAATTGACAGATAAAACTTTCAAGATGGCAACTGGGCGCCATCTGGGAAAAAAATTAAATTGAAAGGGGGGTCTGGTGACACATCCTTTTGAAGCTCCTGACGAATACTTCACAACCCTAGAATATAAAAGTTAACTGAAGATGACCCTGATCGAAGAACAGAATTCTGCGAAATTATGACGGCAACCATTGCAAGGCATCCTTCCTATCTCTACAATATTTGTTTCAGTGACGAATCTACATTTTATCTCAACGGCAAGGTTCACAGACAAAATTGCCGTTATTGGCGTGACACCAACCCTCACATTTTCCGGGAAAACTCAATATCCAGAAAAAATTAACGTCTGGGCAGGAATATTGGGAAACCATATTGTAGGACCTCTATTCATTGAACAAAATTTAACAGGGGAACTGTATTTGAATATGCTGGAAAATACTGTTGACCCTCTAATCACCGAAATCGTCAAAGCGAATCCTAATGAATTCGATATGTATATTGTATTCCAACAATATGGAGAACCACCACATTACTACGGACAAGTAAGAAACTATTTGGATAATACTTTCCCCGGTCGTTGGATTGGCCGTCGAGGTCCTACGGAATGGCCAGCCCGCTCGCCAGATTTGACACCTGTAGACTTTTTTTATGGGGCTATTTGAAGAAAAAGGTGTACGAATCTGAACCTGCTTCAATATTGGATATACGGCAGAGAATAATAAATATTTGTAGAAATATCGACGTTACTGTGTTCGAAAATGTTCGGCGTGAAATATCGGATAGGCTGTTCTTATATCAAGCAGTTCGAGGCAACCATTTCGAGCATGTTCTGAACTGAACTCGGCTTCTTTCCTCAAATTATGAAGTTAATCGTCGATGTATTCAGGTAATTATTAAATGTTCCGCCATTTTGTCGTAGGTGAAGATTTTGACTTTATATTCTAGGGTTGTGAAGTATTCGTCAGGAGCTTCAAAAGAATGTGTCACAAGACCCCCCTTTCAATTTTTTTCCCCAGATGGCGCCCAGTCGCCATCTTGAAATCTGTCAATTTTACTCCAAAATATAGTATTCATGCATCAATTTCATTATCCCAAGTTTCAATTTTTGAGTTGACCCGTTCAAAAATAAAAGGGAGGGGGGGGGACATTAAAGTAAAGCACTGTGTATATATATATATTTTATTTTAGCTTCAATATATATATATATATATATATATATATATATATATATATATATATACATATATATATATATATATATATAGCTATTGAGTTGGATATAAGGGACCTACTGTGCAACCATTAAGTTGCTCATAAAATGCTTTTTCATATTGAAAATAAAAATACTGACAATTGAATTACAAACGCCAGCCAGGACGCCGGAGTTATGCTGACTACAGTAATGATCATCTTCAGAACTGTTTGGAGGCCATTAAATCCGGTGAAATGACGCAAAGTATGGAGTGTCATCAACGGATGAAGATACCGGTAGTGACAACTACAGCCTCATTTCATCAGGCCACAGTGACATAGTATTTTCAAGGGATGATGAAGAAGAGTTGGAAACTGTTGGCAGCCCCCAAGAAAGCCTTACAAATTTTGAACAAGGTTGCATCTACTTCTTCCAACGACAATCTGGGAACTGTTGGCGATCCGCAAGAAAATCGTGCAAATATTTACCCGGTTGTGTCAACGTCTTTCGACGCCATTAATCTTCAAGAAAAAAGCTTAAAGAAACATTTTCAAGGCCGAAATTTTTTAGTTGTTGAATGGAAATGGGCTACAGTTTCCCGGAATTGCTGTTCACATATCAGAAGAAGGTGCTGTTGTTGAGTGTATGGAACGCAATAAAAGGTGTTGGAAATGGCCTGAACAAAAGGACTCATTATTCTACAAATGGAACGATATTAAGAAAATAATCCTCCCTCCAAAACTTATGAAAAGAGGAATCTTTTCCATCCACGACATAGAGTGAATATGTATATTTGTACATTTTTATAAAAATTAACTTGTTTAACTTGATTTAAAATATATTTTTCTTTCATGTAAATGGACTTTGCAATGACCCCAAGTCTTTCTTTGGCCCCAGCTATTCATACCATGCTTGAAAGTAGTTGAAATAATCTTGGGCCAAAGTAACCCCAACCCAAGGGTAACCTTAGCCCAAGAGGAAAAATCAAAAAGAAGTAATACCCCTTTTAAGAAACACAAAAAGGGCTTATACATTTCATTGAGAATAGTCTAGTTGTGTACAAAAATTAGCAGAGGCTTAGAAGTAGAAAAATACACAGATTTATTAAGACATGATTGAACATTTTTCAAAAAGTGGAGCAAAGTAGCCCACGTTTACGATAATATTTTTGTTGGAAAAGCATAATGGTGTCTGTCAACTAACAAAACTGCCCGCATTTCAATCATTTATAGTTTTATACTCACCACTTCCTTTTCGGCTTGGAGGTTGATGCAAAGGCGACGATCCCAGAGACCCGCTGATCAAATCCAGGTCCTGCGCTGTTTCATTGAGTACTGGACAGCTTGCACTGAGTCTAGCCATTTGGGCCAGGAGTGGATTGAGTGCAAAAGCTGCAAAATCCCTAGAGTTTGGACCATAGGAACCTAAAAGGAGTTTGACAATGTTAGGTTTTCAGTATTTTTACCGCAGATATAAAAAATCAGTAATCTGATGAATTGATCTCTATATATAATTTAAAATTTTGAATTGACGCAGACAATACTTGAATATATAATTTAATTTTTTCAAATTTATAATTCATAAGATGTAGTTATTGGATTCGGTACTAAATCTACATAAAAACTTAGTTATTCAACAATTGCATGAGAGCGAGCAACTTGATACAAACTTACGTTTGTAGGACGAGTGTATTTATTCAGAACCAGGACCTGACATTATGTTATAATTAATTCAAAGTACTGATTTAAAAAAAGCTTTGAATTGAGAGGACAGCACTGTGATTGGTTCTAATGAGTTTTTTGAGAATGGTTTGTAGTGGAATACATCAGAGATGCTGCTTTCGCCACAATACAAAGCTTGTCACTATGACAGACCTTCTGTAAATGTTTCTGCACCAACTTGATTGATGTCAAAAGTTCTTGCTTTGTCAGCCTTCTCCTTTTGGCAACCATTATTTGCATTTGTGAACAAAAAAAAATTGTGTGGCAAGCACACTAAGGGTTTTGTACCATTAACTATTTTAAATGGAGAACTGCAAAAAAAGGTGTTCGAAGGATTGTTCATGTTCTTATCAGAACCAAACTGCTGAACATGTTTGCTCTCATGACTACATCATACATATTAGACCAAGAGCCCGTGTCACTTCAAAAACGTATCATAAGTTTACGCACATTGTTTACGCGAAGTTGTGTTATCGATGTCGACAATGCTACTGACATGCCCGCCATACATTTTTTCTGGGGCGAAGTGATGGTAGGAGGGATGCTGAACTGTTATAAAAAAGAAGGTGGAAAATACTGAAAGTTCAGGACTGAGGGTAGTAAAAAAATAAAGTTTACAATAAAATAAAGCGACACTTGACGATTGCAGTCGTCTAAAACTTGGCGGTCACCTGCTGCAACGTTCAAAATATGACAATTGCCAATATTACCATTTGCCTTTGCACAATATGAATTTTGTCCGCCAGTCATTTTCAATGGGGCGGAAGGGCGATAAAAAAATCGCTAAATTTTTTCCAAAACTGGAGAGCCCATTGAAAAAGACTGGCGGAAGAAATATGTATTGTTTGAAGGCTAATAGTAAGATCCCTCCAATTGTCAGTAGTAAACTCTCAGATTTATTCGGGCCCGCTCTTTTGACATATTTTGAACGTTGCAGCAAGTGAATGCCAAGCTTGACTGCAATCTACAAGTGCCGCTTTATTTTATTGTGAACTTTTGTTTTTTACCACCCTCAGTCGTGAACTTTCGATATTATTTACCTTCTTCTTTATAACAATTCAGCATCTCTCCTACCATCACTTCGCCCCAGAAAAAATGTATGGCAGGCGTGTCTGTAGCATTGTCGACATCGATAACACAAGTTCCCGTATTCAATGTGCGTAAACTTATGATACGTTTTTGAAGTGACACGGGCTCTTGGTCTATATGTAACACATACATTTTCAAAACATTCTCATCAAATCTGTCGCTACGACATCCCCATGATTCCACAAATAAGACAGTCATTCTCAAAGAGGTAAGTCAAAACAGGATAGAGAGAGAACCACCCATTCGAAACATGAGTTTGTATTAGGCTATGACTATTAGGTCATCACTAACGTACCAATAATTTTGAGTCCAAATTGTCATAAAGCGAAAAGTAGCTAAACTGAGCATATTTGCATGAAGCTTGTTTTTCTGTGAACTTTTCGTTTTAGCTCAAATATTTCCGGAGATAGGGGAGGGAACATGTTTAAGACACACTATTCAGCATTATATTCAGAATTGGCAACCAAAAAATTCCTTGGAATTTGTAGAACTGTCCTCCAAACAGTCAGACAGTTGAATAATATAACAGTGTGCACAATAGTGTAAATTGCATCAAGTAGTAATTGATTTTCAAAATTATCTAGTTTTTTACAATATATACGGTGCGGCTTTTAATAGCCCCTTCCCCCCCGGTTAACTTTTGACCGGTTCGCCGTAGAACAATGAAAAAAAGTAAAAACGTATTGAATGATATCACCGATTCTACTTTTTGAAATGAAAGGTGACTTTGATTGATTGATTGTCCGATAGATGGCGCGGGGTAATGACACATCAACTTGAATATTTCAATTACCTCCGACCTTTTTGTAGTGAATATATTTCAACCATCTTATTTTTTTGAATTTCGTTCAGACGTTTTTTCACAATATGCATTTGAAATGTCAAATATAAGTGTGGATCTAAATGGTACCGTTACCTCGATAACTTTTGAACGGTTTGATGTTAAACAATGAGACATGAAATTTATTGAATGGTATTACCAGTCCTACTATTGAGAGAAGATACATTACAATTACTCGACAGAGGGCGCTGAGGGCACATCAACTTGAAAATTTCGAAAGGCATAGAGGTCGATTTGCACATCGATGAAAAGGTAATTTAATTTTTTTTTCAACTATGGTTGTTCTACGGAATCACAATTGCGAGTGCGGCTTTTTATAGCCTCCCCCCTTCACCCCTCACTGCTAATTTTTGAACGCTTCGGCATAAAACAACGGGACCAAAACTATTTTGAATGATATCACCGATACAACTCTTTTAAATAAAAGACTTGTGATTGCTCGATAGATGGCGCGGGGGGGCCCATCAACTTGAAAATTTCAAATTGCATAGGGGGGTCAAGTGGCACATCGTTGAAAAGATAATTAAATTATCTTTCCAACCATCTAATTTCTTTGGATTTTGTCAATTCTTTTTTTTCCAATATGCATTTTTAATTTTATTATACTTGATATTTCAAATGCATATTGTGAAAAAACGTATTAACGAAATTTAAAAATAACTAGTTTGTTGAAAAGAGAATTGAGTTATCTTATCAACGATGTGCCCTTTGACCCCCCATGCTATTTGAAATTTTTGAGTTGATGTGCCGCCCGCGCCATCTATCGGGCAATCACAATGTCTTTCATTTCAAAAAGTAGTATCGGTGACATCGTTCAATACGTTTTTTTCTTCATTATTCTACGTCGAACCGTTCAAAAGTTATATATATTAGTTTGTGGAACTGCGAAATATATATATATATATATATATATATTAAATGATTGTTCTATTCTGCTATTGATTCGTAGTACATAAAAATTCATTTGAGATAGTAGCACTGACCAATCAACTATATTGTTGACCAGTTTTTATATAAATACGGGAATAGTACGTTTTATGATCTTGAAGAGATAACATTTCAAAAACGTTGTCTTCTATACCATATTTACATAAGAATTCTTCGAAATGTTAAGCATAAATGTTATGGCTTGAAGACCACATTATTTTCAATAGATCATTGGAGTCTAATGTGTTTCCTGAAAGATTCAAAGTGGGACGTATAATTGCAATTCATAAATCTGGCAAAACCAATGAAATAACAAACTATAGGCCCATCACTATTTTACCATCACCCTCAAAAATATTTGACAATGCATGAAAAAATAAATTGTCACATATCTTCAGTACTCTTAGAGGAACAACATGGGTTCATAAATAAAAAATCAACCACAACAAACCTTTGCGTCTTTAGCGAGTATGTCTCCAAAGAAATATCCAACTATCAAATTGATACCATTTACACGGACCTAGCAAAAGCATTTGATAGGGTAAATCACAATGTTTTGCTGAATAAGTTAACATCATTTTCATTCGATGAAAAATTAGTCGCATTTATAAAATCGTATCTGACAAATCGTCCTAACTTTGTTAAATATAATAACTGTCAGTCCGAGAGTTTTACTAGTACCTCGGGTGTACCCCAAGGCTCGATACTGGGACCGTTGCTTTTTGTCATGTTCATTAATGATATCAATGACTATCTTGAATGTACAAAATTTCTTCTATATGCAGATGACTTGAAAGTGTTTCTCAAAATAACATCAGTAGAAGACACAAAAAAGTTCCAAGACATAATTGATGCAATCTGTAGGTACTGCGATGATAATGACCTATCACTAAATGAGTCGAAATGTAAAATAGTATCATACACTAAAAAAAAATAGAAATAGTGGAAACTATACCATCAATGATGTCGAGCTGGAATCTCTAGATAGAATCAAGGATCTGGGTGTTGTTTTTACTAAAACATTGTCGTTCAATGAACATATTAGCAGAATTAGCTTTGAGTGCTACAGAAAACTCGGCTTCATCTTGAGATCAAGCCATGATTTTAAATACCAAACATCTATAATACTATTTAATTCCTATGTTAGATCTAAGTTAGAGTACTGCTGTATTATTTGGAACCCTGAGACCATAAAATATTCCGATATGCTTGAAAAAAGTCAAAAAAAAATTCTAAGATCCATGCACTTCAAAAAATATGGAATATACCCATTGCGTATATCCTACGAAAACCAAAGAAGAGATTTTGAAATTATGACTTTGAGCGAACGACGTGAAAGGATCCAGATTCTTTACGTCTTTGATATATTACACAACTTGATCAATGTACCTGATATACTGATGAACATTCACTTCAACGTACCAGACATAAGACTGAGAATCAGAAATAGCCCCTTCAAAATTCACAATTTAAGCCTCCCCATTAACAACTGCTTAGTCAGTGTTAACAACCTCTTGAGACCAGGAGAAATTGATTTCCTTAATATCTCTAAGACCTCACTACTCTCCCATTTGAGATACAACCAGGATAATATAAGTGCCTTGTGATGTTTGTACATTATTTTTAAATATTTTAATAGTTTTAATATTGTTTATATATATATATATATATATATATATATATATGTTTGTATCTGTATAATTGTTATACGTCGCTTCTGTATGTTTGTAATTTTCCAACTGATACATGTTATTAGACATAGTCTGTTTGTAATCAGTATAAATAAATAAATAAAAAATAAAATTAGAGAGTAATTTTCAATCCAAAACCTAACATACGAATCAAATACAGTCTTAAACATTTTATGTATACGAAGTCTTTGCAATTCCGGAATATGAAACCCAGCATTCTTTTGGATGAAATAGTTTTTTATACACGCTTTATTAGCTTCACCTGTATGTATGTATGTCTGTATGAATGTAGGTAATGGAATCTTTGAAATTAATTTTTACCCTCTTCCAGATGTCCGAATTATTTGAAATTTTGCACACATATTGAGAACCGATGACAATACAATAATTTCATAGAAATGACCTGGTATTCTCACCTAGATCGTCGGAAAAAAATAATTTGTATTTCAAAGAGATGGCGAAAGCATTGGTTTTTCACAGTATCATTTTCATTTCAAAGATATGGAGAATGCACACTCGCCAAAATTTACTTATACTTTTCATCTTGTTTAGAGAAATCAATCGTAGAGTTTTCTCCCGTAGTCTTTTTTAGTCTTTTGTAACAATATGGACTAAAAAGTTAAAAATAAAATTATAGTTTAAAAACTAAAAAAAAGCTTATAAAGCAACAAGGTCTAGAAAGTTGAAAATAATAAGAATAAAGTCATTGACCAAAAAATTTGTCTATGTAAAAAAAGCGTGGGGTGCTCTTTACTTACTTTTCATAATGATATCAAGCGCCTCACGCTTTTTTTTCATAAGAGAAATCTTTTTGGTCAATGACTTATTTTCAACTTTCTAGCACTTATTGTATATAACCGTGTTTTTTAGTTTTTAAACTATAATTTTTGTTGGTGTGTTATAAAAACGATGTCGAAATTAATTCAGAGTCTTTAATGTGATTTTCTTATTGTAGTGGATATTCATTGATGGAATAATTACACTGATTAGTTTTGAGGCATTTATTAGTGATTATTTCAATGTTTTCTATGTTAAGAGAAGGTTATTTGTAGAATAAAAAAAGATCGTACGGTTTTTTATTTTTTATTATCTTAATGATGTTCATATTTGCAAATAATAGGATATAATAAAGTAAAGTTTTCTCAATAATGTAGAATGATCAATCATGTGAAAAGATATTATCAATATTGCAGACAGTTTGAGTAGAACACATTAGATTAGAGGCAGTAGAGCTTTTATGAATGAATTCATGTTGTTTTATTCAAATTAAACTCATGACCTTGGGAAATATTCGATTGTAAATTGAAAAAAGATCTTCAAAAATCCTGACAGTGAAGTGGTTTGGAATAAACATATGCACAATCGCTAATCACATACCTGAGAATGCCATCAAACCACAAGCATGATTTTTTAATGCTTCTAAAACTTCAATGTTACTGACAGATTTCAGAGAAATTGTATTAGGTATTCGATTTATATCTCGGAGATTTTCATTTTCATCAGCTGTAACATAAGCACTATAAAATAAGTTTTCAGGTGCTGAAACAATGTCTTTGAAATATTGTTTTATTTGTTTTCATAGTACTACTAAGGTGCTTTCCCACGTAACAATTTAAATGCTATTCGAATACATCCTGGTATTGAGAACATTTTTTCATGGTGGCTATTTTGATATATGTAGCTTATTTTTTGAAATGATCTCCCAGAGCAATTATATTTATCGATTTCAAAGCACTCCAAGTACTGGAAAATCATACCATTTGGCATTAATGTATATTTATTTTTATTATGTTTTCTTCAAGGGTCATCTATAAATTTATGATAGATTATTTGGTTTTCGAATAGTCTTCTTGTGCTCATTGGGTTCATAATAGTTTTATAGCCTTCTTCAGCTCCATACCATAAAACCACAAAAAACTAGCAATAGAGTATTATTGGGGATTTATTGTACCCTGCTATAAAATCAAGGCATAAAACGAATTTACTTCAATCCGAATAGTTGCTGCAGTTTTATATCATTTAATGAATGAACAAATTATATTTTCAACTACCGTCATAAAACATATTTGCTGTGATATAATGTAAAAAATATACTGTCTTTTCTTTTGAATTCATTCGATTAAAAATAAACAGAGATTGAAAGATATATACATTCATTCTGAAAATTTTCTCAATATGCTACATACACATTCAAGAATTTGATCATGCCATTAGAATATAAAAATCTGCACAGGTCACTGTTTTCTACAGCTATCTGTTGGATAGCAATTAATACATTTTCCGTTCTTTTTGATAGAGGAAGATGTGTACTCAAGCTCGCTGTAACCGAATAGTACTTATCAACCGTTTATAAAGGTAAAATCTAAGATGTCTAAAAACCTTGGTGAATTTACGGATTCGATACTGTTTAGAATTCGGGGAGACACCACTTGCAGTTAAATGGCGCTCAGCACTTCATTAGTGCATGGTGCATTTTGATGAATTATACCCTGAAACGACGTCAGCGCCATCTGAAACTCTATTTAAACGTCTTTCTAGATATCTCAGTAAAATCATAAGCCCGGAAGGCAGTTTTGGACTGTCCTTGGCTATGGAAAATGGTAGACGCACATGGAGACAGAAAAGCAGCCCACCCCAAGAAAGATTCAAAAAAATTCAAAGTGTTAAATAAATGTACATTTTCGTAAAATTCTGAAGACATGGCAGTTGTGGGATGAACGATTGCAAAGAACGGGAATTCACCCCAAACGGAAGAGAAGCATGGAATAACGCAGCATCAAGCAGGCTTCCTATCTGTGGATCAACCTGGTACACAGATGGATCAATATCTGGGGGAATGTCTGGTGCAGGGATATACAAAAAAGGAACAAAGAGAGAAATCTCATTTCGCCTAGGTGTTCCAGGCCGAAGTATATGCTATACTCACCTGTGTCCAGGAAAATCTCGACAAAAAAGTCTAGGACCTATACAGTTCTGCTCGGACAGAAAGCATCAATTATGGCGTTAGGATAAAATAAGATCGCATACAAATTGGTGTCGGCGTGTAGAAATGCCATATAAAGTTATTAAAAATAAGGAAAGTTAGCCTCATATGAGTCCCAGAACACTAAGGTGTTCCTGAAAACAAACACTAGCCAAGATAGGATCGGGAGAGACTTCAATTGGATCGAAAGCGTTCTTGGGAATGGAGGGACTGCTACAAAAGCAGTTCATTGAAACATAGCAAGAGGTGCTATGCCTGAGACAATTGAAGCTTTATATAAAGGGGCCTTCGAAGAATCTGACGAAAGAGATTTATGTCACGCAACATACGAGATATCAGAACTGTGACTGGGCTCCTAACGGGACACAATCACCTGAACTTCGGGGACATTATTCTGAACCCAGAGGATGTCAAATAGATTCAGCTGAATCAACTGCTGAATTTTGTCAAGGAAAATGGCATGCCCAGCTAAATCTCGGAACATGTGTGCACGGGGTTCTCTAGAACCAGCCAACCTTGTATCAAGAAGACGAAGATGAATACCACAATTTGGTTAATAATATATAGATTGAAATAAATAATAATAATAATAATAATAATGGGACTTTATTCAATCATGGTACGGTACACGTCAATATATGTATATACTTATTAGATTGAATAGGCGGAGTGTCACTGTCAAACAGTGTTTTTTGAGTTGAAAAACACACCTTCAGCATAGAACAAAAACATATTTTTTTAACATAATTCAAATAGACAAACGATTTTATCAAATATCTATCTCGAAACCCAGAAACATGGCTGTATTACAGTATTTATATCAACCAACATGGTAGAGAGAAGTTTAGTTTTCAGTTTCTTCTTAAAATTAAAAATAGAATAGTTGGTAAACTCTGGAGGCAAGGCATGATAAAGAATACAAGCTGTGTAGGAAAAACTACGTTTGAAGGTGGTAGTAGAGTGTTTAGGAATTACTAGCAGACGCCTGTTCCTTGTTGGAAAATCATTAATGTTTTCGAAGCGTTTCAGTTTATCCATCAAGTACGAAGGCTTCTGGGTAATTAAGATCTTATGAATTAGTGTTAAAAAATGGAGTTTGCGTAGCAATGGAAGTTTAAGTTTCTTTGTATTTCGAAATGACTGGCTAATCGCATCAAACTTACGAATACCTCATGCACGAATTTTGTATCTTTTGCAAACGCATTTGATCTTGTTTCAGAAGCGCCGAGCCATATACGCAATCACAGTATGAGAGCTTAGGTATGATCAGTGTTTCACATACAACATTGTTGCTAAGAATATTTCTTTGCGAGTATACATTCCTAAGTGTATTGCAAGATATTTTACTTAGATGATTAACATGTTTTGTGTATCTCATGTCGCTATCTAGCCATAATTAAAAATTTTTGCATTCCTTTACAACTGGTAGTGTATCATCACCTACCATATTTATGTTATTTTGTTGCACGAAGGTTAGTTTCTTATTTTTGGGTCCAAATATCAAGAGTTTTGATTTACTGGTATTTAGTTTTAGGTTATGTGCGGATAATACATTATACAATAGCGCAAGATCCTCATTGATTTTGTGTGTATGGCGTTCAGTCAAACATGCAGTTTTTACCGAAGCAGCACACCAAAGTATAAGAGTACACGAATGTTCATTATCTCATTCGCTTGCTGTTAAACATTGATCTAATATCGAATTCAGAATTGATTATTATGTAGCAAATTTAGGGAGAAATGAAATTTGTCAGGAATGTGTTGATGCGTTGAATAATATTATTTATAGCCAATATCGAGGAATCATAAATGTAGTGAATTGTTAAACAAGGATATCCATAAAACGCGGAAATTTCTTGAAATCATGCCTGCTTACTACCTAAGGCCGAAACAACGAAAATTCGAAAACAATGTGTAAACCTACCCTAAATCAAATTATTTTAAAATTAAATTGTAGTTCATTTGTTCAAGTCTAACTCTAATAGAGTTCATTCGCTAATTGAAATGTTTCTTTAACATTTTTCCTCTTAATGTATAGGTATAGTTTTCCCAATATCAATTGCAGAAGCATAAAAAAGTCTTGCGGCGAAATCCTGTGAGCAGCAGTGGCGGAGATAACTAATTTTATTTAGATATTTTAAGATTTTAAAAATACTTCATAAATAATGAAAAATGAAAAAAAATTAAAGACAAGCTTTTATGTATACAAATACATTAAGAAAGAAAAATAATTTCTTTCATTGTTTGATGTAGGTTATTATTATATCCTAAAACGTATTTCGATCGGCACACACCAAGACCATAGACGCTACTGGTTTTTAATCTTTCAGAGCTATTAAAACACGAATATAACGCGTGATTTATGACCTCCCATCGTAGAGACACACCTGCCAGCATTGATGTCCGATTTGATTGGGCCAGACGAATCGGTTGTACAACAGACAGCCGTCACTCGAGTCCACGTTGACTATCGGCTCTTTTGATCTACCGTTTGCCGACGGAAAATGTTTACGAGTAGTACAGATTATTTTTCGTTCCGTTTCTTCGCATATACGCTCGTGTTAGCGAAGTGAGTTTTCATTTGCTCCCTATAGAAACAGCTTCTGCAATTGGTATTGTATGGACTATACTTCACTTCTTTCCGAAACCCCTGAACCAAAGCCAACACGAGATTTAACATAGGCGTACTGAAATATTTTATAATTGGCATATTCAAATGCCATTTTTAGCACGATATCCCATGCATTTTATTACATTTGCTATATATTTTTCCCATACTGCCTATTGAAAATGACTTACCTTCCGGCAAAATCGAATAAATAACATTACAATTACTTTACTGTAATTACCGAAACACAAAATGTTGTTTTTATTCTATTTTTGATCGTATCTGTATCAACAAAGGTATTTTTATTATTATCCTGCTGAATTTTTGTTGAATAAATAAAATATCATGAGAGGTCTCCCCTACCCCCTAGTTTGCCTTTGGCACCAGTCCAACACTGTCGGTAGGTTCGTCAGGCCCGGCGACAGGGGGGGACTACGGGTACAGCTGTACCGGGCCCTGGACAATAAGGGGCCCCATGTGAAAAAATTACAAATAAAATTAAAAATAACATTTGTTATAAACTAACATTTTATTATGAAATGTCGTCACCAAGCTAGGTGAGTTAACGATGTCGTTTTCTTTTATCTTAGGCGTCGCTCTGTACGCAAACCTTTTACCGCGCGGCGGCAGGGGGAGGCAGGTACCAAGCTCTAGCCTCGTCCGCCGCGACTCGATATCCCCACCCACTAAGCGATTTCCACGCGACATTTGAAGAAATTACAGGTCCTTTAGTATTTATTAATGAATACCATTCACCAGTTGCAATTAGAAAATATTTTTCCAGAACTGAGCATTGCACTGCGCATTTTCTGCAGGCTGCCAATCACAGTCGCGGAAGGTTGCCTTAATAAAAAACTGCGTGTGCATCAATGCTTCGAGAGCGACCGAATAGTTTGGCGTTGTTATCTATTCGCTGTGTGCAAGACTGGTAATGCCCTCTAGTGACTCGATAGCTGAAGTTTTCCTGTTTTATTTCCAATACTCACTATGTAACAATTAAATTTTTTTAACAATTTCTAAATAATCTTCCACGATATAAAAAGTAAGTATATGATAAAAAATATGTGTTTTGATACGATAGTTCACCGCATTTGGAGGTTATCCATGTAAAGTTATGATATTTTGAATATCATAAAGTATTGCTACTTCTGTGTACTTTTAGGTACGGCAAGTAATGTGCTTGCTCGTTAGTTTATTAAGGTCGCAGGTTCATAAGCTCTTGAGAACATAAAAAAGTGAGGGAGCCAAGTAGTTTAACAAATTAAAAAAAGTACCCATATAACCCTGGCTAGCTTTAACCTGACGGGAAACCACTAAATAACATAAGATTCAACGCAAAACTATTTAATGAAATTCTCAAATAATATAATAGTCAGAAAAGGAATGAGGTTCACAATAATATGGGATCCCACTTTTCCCTTTCTAACACTTATAATTGTCACAAAATATTGGGTATTGCTTATACAGTACAAGTAACGATGTTTACTTGAACTGCATTACATTTAACATTAGTTCAGATGTAAGGCCAATTGCTTTTATAACCGAAACCAGTTCGTAAAAATTAAAACACAAATTAATAATCCTCTGCGAGGTACTTTGTCCTGATATAATGCCGTGTTTGATAGACAACTTGGAAAGGCATCAAAAGTATCTCTGTCCTCTGTTCATAAGGCTGATTAATCAGTTTACAACACCGTCCTGGCATTCCCGAACTCGCAGTTTAAGTCGCTATTTGCTTTCTATCATCGGCTAACCCCGTCCCACGGAACTTGGCCACTTCTAGACGATCAAATAGAAAACAGAAAACATCTCAAATATTTATCGAATGAAAACCTCACGTCCCGGAATTAGAGATTGAAATATCGTGGAATAACAGAACATTTATCTCTTTGCTGCAGTTTTTGTGATGCAGTTTTGCAATCGACTACACAGCAATAGCGAGGGCTCATTGTTATTATATTTATGATTGTTGTTATACTACCCAACCGTGACCGTTGCCACTACGATAGCAATGTTTATTCATCTGAAGTATGGTACAATATTTTTAAGTGATTTGAGAATAAACGGGGAGACCTCAGAAACTGAAAGTTTTCAGCTTGTGATTAGTGATCACCAGGATCATTACCTACTTCTGCCACCATGGGCGCTGTCATAGTTTCATCTATCCCCTCACATAGCTAATAGAGCATGAAACTGCACGAGAAATATAAAGGACTTTACCACATTAAAAGTAAAGCTGAATTTATAGTTAGATGGACTGTAAACGTAGACGCACTGTATACGTAACAAACGGACTGTAAAATATTAATAAATTTATAAAGCGACGGAACAGAATTTTTGCGCATGGGTAGAGGTGATGAGTGACATTCAACATATCCTACAATCCTAAACAGCCTGTGTTGGTTTGGATTTGTATTATATTCTAAATATTTATGCCTCGTTTTCCTTGTTACAATGGATTATGAAATACATGAAGGTATGATTCTTGGTGCCGTGGGACTGTTGTTGTGTGCAGTAGCATTGGAAACGTGTCGACAAACTCGAAGAACAATAATTAGGCGACCAAGACGTTATAAAACAAGACCCATAAACCGTAACAGAAACGTAGAGAATTTTGAAAAGACGCGGCCGATACTTGATGAAAATCCAAAATTAGAGTAAACTAAAAACATTTCACTGCGATTTTCACAAAATTGGTTTACAAAACCCACGACACGTGTTTCGCTATACTATAGCCTTTTCAGTTCCAGTCCGTTTCACTTACGTTACGTCATGCGTTCATTTATAAAAAAGGGTACATAAATTCTATAGTTGATCTTTTTGTAGTGCGTCTACATTTACAGTCCGTCTAACTATAAATCCCGCTTAAGAAGCCTAATTTAAAGTTAATAAATAGAAAAATAATTTTTTTATTATGTACTTAACTAAATACATATAAAGCTAAACTATAGCAGACTATTACTTGCTACTATAGTATACTAACTACCAGATAAAAAACTAGGGACCAGGGGGGCCCACATGGGAATCAGTGTAACGAGCCTCAACATTTCTGTCTCCGGACCTGGGTACAGTTCACTGTGGGAAGTAATTTTTCGTCTCGCGATTCTAGGATCAGATTCATAATTTCTTTGCTAGGATAGAATGAGTTATTTTAAGGTAAAGCTGTTTGATGGCCTTAATGTTCAAAAAATCCTGTGGCGGTCAATGTAAATGCAGAATACCCGTAACTGGGAAAATTCCAGTAGTTTATAGTCATAATGTATCACTTGATGCGGCCACAAGGGGCATTTGGCGTACGTGCTCTATTTTGACAGTTGTGTTCGAAAGTGTTTACTGTTATTTTCGATTAAGGTTATGCTTATGTCTATTTCAACGAATATCTTCTGCTTTCCATTTCTTCGGTAATTTGTGGCCCTTTGAAGAAAGATACAAAAAGTGTTGAGATTGTTGAATTATTTGAATTCACCGGAAATACTTTGTGCATATATGTCCAACCAGCACTTTATGATGGAACATTATATATATATATATATATATATATATATATATATATATATATTTATATATATATATGCCAATAGGTAATTGTCGACTATAATGAGGGTATCATTCGCGTCAGAGTGAATAACCAAAAAAGATCCCTGAGGCCCTGTGAACTTCAGGACACCTTAGAATGAACTGAATCTGAGGGTGAATCACTAGAAGATCCATACGAAAAGTATAGTATTCTAGATAGAGATTACCAGCCTTCCCCGGCCTTCCAATTTGTTGTCATCAAGGATATTTCTCATAAAAAAGTGACATTTATATAATATTCAGTCAGCAGAAGGCTTGATAGCTGAAGGCGGAAAAGATGAAATCTTCAGAGGACAAAACAAATGTTGGAGATTACTCCTAGTGTATGGGGCAATGTAAAATAGCGCAACGGAAAGCAACTTTAGGTTCATTATTTCAACTTTCAAGTAAAATCTTTTGAGAAATGTAGTTGATGTTTTCTTCTCAAAGAATATCACATACAAAATTTATAAAGAATTCAAGAAAACGACCTTAATACGAAGGCATAGAAGGGAGAACAACAAAATATATTTTTTAAACATTTGGCATTGCCACTTTGAATTGACAATTGGCACTTTGAAGTGACAATTGTCAGTTCGAAGTGACAATTGTCAGTTCGAAGTGACAATTGTCAGTTCAAAGTGACAATTGTCACTTCAAATTGACAATTGTCAGTTCAAAGTGACAATTGTCACTTCAAAGTGACAATTGTCACTTCAAATTGACAATTGTCACTTCAAAATGGCAATTCCAGATGTTTTTGTAAGTTACAATTGTCACTTCGAAGTGACAATTGTCACTTCAAAGTGACAATTGTCAGTTCAAAATGGCAATTCCAAATGTTTAAAAAAAATTTTTTGTTGTTGGCCCTTCTACGCCTTTGTACCTTAGCGATTCATTTACCTTAATAAAAAGATGTGTCATAAGTAAGAAAATGTAAACTGAAATACAGAAAAAAAACTACGTTTAGCTTATTGTAACGAAAGTATGGCTTGTATACACAAGCATATGGTAAATATCACTTAACTTTCACAAAACATGTTC